>JAJQXH010000021.1:600000-1082500 GCA_022343465.1 Oscheius sp. G VE-2021 | reverse complement strand
AGGAAGTGGATCCTCAATTGGTGTAAAGATGTATGTGAGAAGCGGTGGCTTAACCTCCCAAATGAGATACAGTAAGTGATTAGCAGGAAGTGTTTCATTCGGAGAACCAATGTTTTCCCCTGAAAACGGAGAAATTGAGGAGGCAAAGATTGGCATTGAAAATTTAGATGCACAATGTAAGTTTAAAACAAAAATTCTGGTAAAGCACAAGGATAGACTGATCTTTGGAACTTCAGGCGAGCGATTTGTCAATTTTGCAGTCTAACCGGTGTCTTGAAGTTCTGTGATTTTGAATTCATAGCGTCACTATGTGGTCTAATCAATAGCGGAATTTGTCTAAAATCAATGCCAAAACAAAATGAATGTTTTCGATTTCATGGTTGAGAACAAGAGCATACAACATTCTTCTGAAATGCCGTACGATGAGTTCCTTTTTAACACACTTTTTAAAGGTAACACTTGACCCTCGGGTTGTTCCTGGTGGAGTTCTATTTGGCGCAGACTGCTTTATAGGCTTCTGGGCATGTTCCAGCTGTAGCACACTTTCGTGACTCATTTTGATGAAGCTACTTCCTCATAGGGCTCCACTCCGGTTTGTTCGTGCCCTGTTGCAAAAATGGGGAAGGGACTAAGAGCGTTGCATGAGACACAGAAAAGGTTAGGCTCAATTCTAAAAATTCCTTTCTTCCGCCCAATGCTTAAGATTAAAAGAGGATTGTCTGGAAGAATCTCGTAGGCTCGTCTTCAGTCCCTTGGACGGGTCATTTCCCATTCGGCCGTCGTCATTGCTATTCTTCGCCGCGTTCCGTTCTGACTCAGCCGCCGTTGTGGGATTCTCCTACGGTCCGCTATAGTCGCTGACCATACAACCAAATACAATATCTGCCCTTCTTTTCATTCTTCGTCAATCAGAAATAATCGTTCTTTTTCTGCCCAATGACGTTCTCCTTTCCTCTAAGATTCCAATTCTCCACAAATAGTTCCGTTTGTTTGCCGTAAATTTCAGTGACTGGGGTGCCGGGTGATAGTAGGGCTCGTAGGCCCAAACACGCCCCCGCGGTGTCCTCTGAATCATTCTTCATTTCCATATGGGTCACTTTCTTTTCCGCCTTGTTTCCTCTAATTCTATTTGTTTTTATGCCATTATTTTGAAGATCTTTAATAAGGAAACACTTCGACAAAGTTCAGTACCATTGTCAAAAGAATGAAACTAACACTAAAATCCCACACTATAGGCGATTAAAAGATCAGCTTCTAAAATCACTTCCGGAAAACATAACCATTGTGAATTATTTAAAATGACTTACAATTAGATAATAATTCTAGTTTTTCATGGTATTGGACCGTTCCCACCATCTCTGCCCGCCCCATGACTCGCGTGTGCATATGCAAATGAACCCTGCGTCTACCTCTCGTGGGAACGAAAATGTGTTCCTTTTCTTCCAAACACATGGTTTGGATTCTTCTGTACCCTGTAGGAAAAGTGAGGAAATCTATTTTCGCCGAAGGAAAGCCTCTTTTGCCACCCTTATCTCCATAAATTCCCTTATCTCCCCGCAAAGAGCCTTTAGCACGTTTTTCCTCTCATTTCGCGACGAAGGAATTCTCTATTTTTAACAAATCCGATTATTTCCCTGGAAAGAATATCGTATTTTGATGACCTTCGGCCGATTGCTTAAGACCAGAAAAAGCCAAACGCCCGTGTTTGTTCTACGTTCTTTGGGGTTTGTACCTTAGACATCGTAACCCCTAAAACCCTTCAACTTTAATAAAAACTACTCGTCTGCAGGGAACACTGATTTGGTACGGGTATGAGACCCCTCCATCCAATCCATGTCAAGCCCCGTTAGCCAGTCAGTTTGATACCCAAAGCCGTTCTTCCTCTACCAATGATTGAAATGAGGAAGCTGGGTTAACTGTGCCTGGTATCAGGTGTTTTCTGTGTACAAGTCAGGAATTGTTTGCCCTCGTGACCAGTATTTCCTCAGCGAAGAACTGGATCCCTGTTTCAAGCACAAACACTCACGTTACCTTTCTGCTTGCAATAATTGTATCGATATCATCTAAGTCACCCAGTGTTTCAAAACAAACACGCATCTTGATTAAGTCATTAATTAAGTCGTCCAAATTAGGCCACGCCCACAGCATTGAAGCGTTTTAAAGAATTCCCTCATTTGTACTCTGCCTCTCCCACCCTTTAAAAGATATGCTAACCCTTCTGTGATATAATTCCCGATATCAGCTTGCCTTCTGTCTCTGCGTCTCTCGTTTCGCGTGCTCTTTCGGCGGTACTTATCTCTGGGTCCGCACGCCTCTCCGCTGTTTACCTTTCCATAGACGATTCTCTTCTGCAGAGCAACAGCCGACTCTACACGCCAGACATGGGCTACGGAGTCAACAACTACAACTGGCAGGTAATCGATATTTTACCAGTTATTGATTGATTGTTGGGTTCATCGCTTGCTAATTGATTGATTACGGTATTAATGCTGTGATTAAAATATTTCATTCAAATTAACCTAACTCATCAACACCGTACACATTTTAACGTTGCAAATATTTTTCTTTATGATTTACATGTAAAGATCAAAACTTCAAACGTGGTGATTTGTTCATCTCTTTCGTTACGCTCTTTTTACAAAGACACCTAACTGTCGTGGTAATCCTCGTAATTCTTTTTAAAAGTTTTATTTGAAAAAAAATTAAATTTTTTTCTTCAAAATTTACCTAAAATGAACGCTGTTGCTTGTAGTTCTCCAAAAAAGCATTTAAGTTTTTCGGCAATGAATTGTTGTCATAATCTTTTTCTGTTGTAATAATTTTAATCGGCTGAATTTAATTCTTCGTTACTGTGTTTGCATTGAAAATACATTTTTGTTGTTGCAAATCCAGGCTCAAATACCTTTTATGGAGCTGATTTAAAAAAAAATCCAAGGTTGTAAAATGTTCTAAAATATTTCAATTAATTGCCATGTTCTCCTCGTAAGCACAGTGCAAACCAACCGGAATTCTGAAAATTCCACGGCGCAGGTTCAAACAAAGGAATGTGCGGTGGGAATCTGAATGCGTCCGAACGAATTCCGGATGAGTCAGGGCGGCCGAGGGTTTCCAACCGCCAGTCCCGACGGACATGACGCCCGGTTCAGGTTATTACGGCGTATGGAGCAAATTCAATACGGTAATTCATCTTCTAAAACTAATAACTTTTTTAAAATGATGTTTACTGAATTATCTTTTCGTTTTCAGATAGCCGTTATATTCGCCATTCTGATTGGCGCCGTTTTACTCCTCGTCCTCGTATTCGTCGCTATTTATTTTGTTACAAAAGCAGTGAGTTACTATTTAATTAAATGAAACTTTCCCCTAAACGTTCCGTTTTCCTTTTCCGTTGGAACCTCTCCAAACATTGGCTGTTTGTATGTGTGCTTTTCACAGCGACAGGGTCGAAAAAACCAGACTTTCCGGGGAGATCCGGAGGGAGCGCACATGGCCTATGGGAAGAAGAGTTATGGGAAAGGTGAAATATCAGCCAGATATTTTCAATAGGAAGAAATCTCTAGCTTCGTATTCATTATCAAATTTTAAGTGTAGATCATTATCAATTTTTAATTTGATCTTCTATAAAAAGGGATACACAATCTTTAGCTTTAATCATAATTTGGTGGGTCAGGGAGACACAAGTTACAAAATGCATAAAGAAAAAAAATCACACTTTATCGATAATAATCTGTCTCTGCTTTAAAATAGAATGGCCTCTCTTGTAAATGCAGGTCATCATTCGAAAAATTTACACTGGGGTCTCGACACGAATGCGCTCACAATCGATAGCCTATGATACGCATTCATATTATCAATCAATATTGCTTCGCTTATTTTGTCTCGTCGTGCCAGGTTCAACAATTGGCGACCAATGGGTTGTGCATGCAAATGTGATTTGATACAACCATATTTAGCCACTGCCCAATAGTATTAGACATAATACTCAGCCGAGCACTAGAAGTCACGAAGTCAGAATCGGTCGATGTAATTTCTTCCGCGTTCCACATCATAGCTTGGTAGATGACTTTGTAACGGTAAACTAGAGAAAGACTCAATCCTCGAATATTTGCCTTTGATTCTCTTTTTAAAAAAACAATCACAGAATAGACGTGACCAGATTAGTTGTCTATGATAACAGAATTACCAACTATCGATTGCGGCATAGTTTGTTTGCATTGACCAACGGCTTAAATTCTCCTGTTTGCGTAGAAAGGGTTCTACCTTAACATTAGCCCCTTCTTCCTTTCAAAGCGCAACAGTTGCCGCTAATCCGCAGAATATGCTAATGATGTTGTTTGCGTAGTAGCTCTCTCGACCGAGGAATCCCTTGTGTGCGCACCGTAACGCGGCGGTCACTGAAGGCTACAATCGATGTGTTTGGTCTTCTGGCGGAAGAGAGAGTGGGCGGCAGGGGAGGGCAGAGAGGGGAACATGCGCTGCGGACGAAACGCAAACACTGCGGAAGACAACGGGAGCCTCCGAATGAAGCATGAAAACAAGTGACCGTCAAGGGCCGAAAGGTCGGCGAAGGCCACCTCTCATTTATAAAAATCCGAAATGCGGAAACATCCGGAAGTGGTGATGTTTCGGATAAAATGTTGCTCCAGATCATCTTCGATCTAACTAGTTTCATATTGAGTGAATTTCAACTATGCTTAAGTTTTCTCTATTTACTTCAAGAGACCGAAAATAAGTCGAAAATGAAGTAGACCTGCCGGAGACTAAGTTTTAGCGGTTTTTTGATGTTTTTAGACGCAAAACTCTTTGGTAATGCCTCCCGCAACTCTAAGATCGAAACGATGCATTGTTGTTTCTAACAGTCTTTAGTACCTGTGTGAATATACTTGAAGAACTCTTTACTTGAATGTCCAACTCACTCAAATGCTCGGCGCATCCATTATGAAAGCGTGAATACGCAACTACGGCGGGGAGATTGAATTCTTTGATTCTCACATTTACTGCTTTTGTCTGTCGTTTAGGCAAGAGGAAAACTCTATTTCATTGGAAAACAAAAACAAAATCGATCTATTCAAAGGCGATAACTTAGAATACAAGGGGATTAGGCTTTTCCCACCTTGTGGGAGCTCAGATGGCCAGGCTAATCTGTTTTTTCTCTCTTGCAAGAGTGATCGAGCACTCACAACGGCTTAATATCGTTAATTTTATCAAAATAAAAACTTCTTCCAGATGCGAGGAGATGAAGAAGACAAGAAACACATTAGGTCTGGGAGGAACTCTGCCCAGTGGCCGTCCCAGGCCCCCTCCTACAGACCTGCCTCTCAACAACAAAACAATCAGAGTTTTGAGTGAGTTCTTTAGAACCAGTAGCAAAGCAATTGAAGGAGACCCTGGTTTCCATAGAAACTCTAATCTCAACTACAATTTCAGCTACCCTCCAACCCGTTCTCCGATGGCTCAAATCCAGCCATCTCCAGCCATGCAGAACATGAACATCAACACTGTTCCCTACTCCCAGTCTCCTGCCCCATATCAGCCACAACAGCAATATCAGCCACCGCAGCAGTACAACCAACAGTACTCACAGGTACGGGAGGAGAAGGGCTGAGGCAGAAGTAGTTACAGGTTCCTCTTGTGACACCGACTAACCAGGACTTCATCAATCAGACGAGGACAACCCAACTACAGCCAGATGTCATCTACACTCAGGTGAGGAATACAGGTTAAAAATAAGAAATGAAAGAAAATAGCATAAAACAAAAGAAAAAAACCAAGTTCGGAAAGTTTGGAAAAGGATACGGCTTGATCTGGCAGGGCGAAGTTAACTGATATGATACCTAAAGTATTATTTAGTAGATGAAACTTCTGTTTAGGGTCCCTCCGGCTTTACCCGATCAACGCCGGTTGAATACACGACCAACGCAGCCTACCACCAGTCCTCCGTCTAATCCAATTCCTTTCCTAAAAGTGCCTTCTCTATCTGTATATCACAACCACTGCCTTCTTCTGAAACGTCGCAACCGCCGAGCGGCCCTTCTTTCTTGAAATAGGCAGTTTTAAGCTTTAATCTCGAATTTGACCCGATTACGCACTAGTCTCAGAGTTCAAATACTTATTGTTTTGTTGACAATGACGTCATCCTGGTGCCCCTTCTCAATCAATACTTATCCCTCCTACATATCGATCGATCGATGGTTTATTCCTCAGTTGTGGCATAATTCATGCTCTCTAGCTGTACACTCGCTCAAGCCATTTATACGCATTTATCGGAATAAAGAGTTTTATTTATGCGTTGTCCAAATGCGTTCGTCTCTCTCTCTCTCTCTCTCTCTCTCTCTCTCTCTCCTCTCTCTCTCCTCTCTCTCTCCTCTCTCTCTCTCTTTCTCTCTTTCTCTCTTTCTCTCTCTCTCTCTCTCTCTCTCTCTCTCTCGTTATATTCCTAATGCAAACATTGTTCTCCATCTTTGTATGGTGATTTTCAATCTCCGCTTAGCGTAAAAATAATTCCAAATGGGTCAATTCGAAATAGCCGTATTAGCCTTTAGCCACTAGCCATTTCCTGTTGGCATTTCCTTTCGATTATCGTAAATTATGAGAAATCGAAGTTTTAACAACTTAAGATTCCTATTGAAATCCGTATGTCACTAACTCTATTTTTCAATCTAATGATATTTTCCAGCTGATTTGCTTTCTGTTTATGTTACGCGTGCGTTTACGTGGGTAAACCCAAAGTGGTCCGTATTTAGTCGCGGGCTGAACCTGTTGACAGACGGCTGACAGCCGGTAAGGACAGATTACAGCCGGCTGGAGGGAATCCGTGTTCTTCGGGTCTTTTGTTTACTGGCACACCGGGAAGTGCAGGAGGGAGACAACAAATGGCAGGAAAAACGGCGGAAGTAGGGGCATCCATCTCGGTTTGTAATAGTCCGAAGGGCATGCGGAACACGGGGATTCCAGGGACTTGGAAGGCTGGGCTGCCTCCAAAGCTAATCATTTGGAGGTACAAGTGATACAGAATATTCAATCGCCAAGTTCAGCAAAAGCAACATGTGAATGCATGTCGTCTGAAGGTATGGAGGGACTGGAAGGGTAGCCTAGATATCAGTTGTTGGATCCCTCTTGAATAACTCATTTTTCCAGTTCCCATTTGAAGATTACAATAACCTGAACACCTTTTTGTGATAAATATTGCCTCCATTAATAAAATGTCTCTTTCCCAAGTGACAGATGATAAGTCACCATTACATTAGAGCTACTTGCGTCGTTGGTTTGGTTCTTTGCACCCGTCGTTGCACTTTCCTCTGTCTGCGTTCCTTGTGCTCTGCGGTCACTGCCACTCTCTCTTTTCCTCTCTCGCGTATGTCGGTTACACTGCACAACTGTCACGGATCCAGTTACCTTGACGCATGCACACGGACACACGCAACGCACGGGGGACCAACATGGCCAAAGAGAATGATGGGTTGGGGACACAAGGCAAGGGAGAGAGAGAGAGAGAGAGAGAGAGAAGAAGAAGAAGAAGAAGAAGGGAAAGGAAAGAAAAGGCATTCCATTTTTCTGCTCCAATTCTATTTCTGTCTCTCTAAGCCATCCATGCCCAGAGCCAATACATAAAACAAAGAGTTTACTGTGCATCTACCAATGGTTGTTGGGGTCGAGTTTAGCGAGGTCTCGGACGTATTTCACGCGGAATCTCTTCTGCATCGGCAGAGGCTCGTCGTAAGCTGGGATATCCGATCCGTCGCTGAACTGAAAAATGCCTCTTAAGGATTAATTCCGAATGTAAATATAGAGAAAATATAAATTAACAATTATAAATAGATAACTGAAACTAGAAATAACTGACTTTCAGTGTTCCGGGCATCTCGAACCAATAGTAATGGGCGACAATCATGTTGACCAAGGCGAGGAAGAACAGCACACGAGCCAAGAAGCCAGACATCCTGAAAATGATTTAAATTTGTTTTCTTTTAAACAAAAGAAAAAATAAGAAAGGTTTGGAAAATAAAAAGACTTCTACTAGAAAGTCTCCTTCGGAACATGTCTTCGGTGCTGTCTTACGAAAAATGAGCACTCGTGGAAGATTAACTGATTGAAATGAAAGAATGCGTGGTTTGGGACTCGGTCTGAATGCCAAAATGGGTCATTCGGATGAAAACATTGAGACTGAAGGGCGTTGTATGCGGAAGACAGGAATAGACGAATATCGCATGGGGGGAAGGGAGTGGGTGGGTTAATTAGCCCTGATAGTCTCTTTAAAAAGAATTATTGTCCAAGAAAAAATAAACTATTTCGAAAGTGAGATATATTTCCGTTTGCGGATATAAAAGTTACGACAAAGTCACATGCAGATCATGGAAATCGTCTCGAGAATCCGTAATCCAAATCTACGTGGGATGATCCCTCGAGTCTTAGTCTTCATAAGACGAAAGTCCAACTCTGAAGGCAGAAATGAGCAAAGTCTGCGTCTAATGCGGGTGTTGTGAAAAGAGGGGGAGGGGTCAGTGGTGCATTCTAATAAGGGGGCCTTCGAGTGGAAGAAATGACCGCCTCAGGCTGTGTATTCTGTGGAAGAGGGCACTTTACTTTCAGAAAAGATGCCTCACAGGATTTCAATTGGAGTTCCGGAGTAATTTATTAGTACTACTGGAATCAGTGGCTGAAAGGAAGGGTTCTCTTTCCATGAAATCAAAAGTTCCTTTGCAATTACAGCCAAAGAACTTTGGCGGAACCTCCCTCCCAATGTCTACCCGGACAGTCCTTTTCATCTATATATAGCCCCTTCCAAAATATATGCAAGCATAGCATATAGCTTTACATTAAGTTTTTAACACTTTCAATACAAATTTTAAGCAGCCTCATGGATTTTTGGTATGACCCCCCTTTGATTCACCCTCATTGCTTGTGTTTTCTTCACGAAATTGAACTGTATTTGAATTTCTGTTTTGTTTAATGAATTACCATATAAATGGGTTACTGACGTCGTGTTTTGCCCAAAAGGGTAAAATAAATAGCGTATTAGCGATTATCATCCTACGGGTTCACAATAGTTTGGAACGCTTGAAAACTAGACAGTAATTTAGTTAAAATTGTTGTTGTTTTTGTTGTTGTTCAACTCACGTGAGTAGTGGTCTTTTCCTGTGTTTCCCCTGCAGTTTAACCTACCAGAATGACATTTCTTCTTCTTGGGCGGAAAGACCAATATAAAGGCTACGGTGGACTGGAGAGAGAGAGAGAGAGAGAGAGAGAGAGAGAGAGAGAGAGAGAGAGAGAGAGAGAGAGAGAAGGAGGGTAAAGCCACCACAGGTCTGGCGATTAAAGTAGACAATACTTGTAATTGACACCATTAGCAACGAAAATTTGATCACCAAGTAGAGCTGCTCCTAAATGAGATACAGGTGTTGCTTGGCAGTAAATGCAATAACGGTTAGCAATGCATCAGAAACCACGAAGTGCAGTAGGACAAGGCGCCGACTAGATTGGAAAGACAAGGGGAAGATTCCCATGCAAGGGAGTGATGGATGGAGTGTTGCGGAATGCAGTGCTCTTCTGAAGCTAATGGATGACCTCACAGTGGAATGTCACCCACACAAGGATTAGATGGAGTCAGGGAAAGTACGGGAAGAGAGATCTGATGACGCAAAAACAAGGAGACTTGCAAAAGAACACGACTCACGTCAGGTGGCGAGTGTTAATAATGCAATGCGCTTTTAGTTGTTTCGCCTTTCTCACTCACACATTGGAAATTACAGAACCCTTCAGAAATATCACAAGGAAACATTCTTCATCTCTCTCTCTCTCTCTCTCTCTCTCTCTCTCTTTCTCTGTGATTGCAAACTTCGTTCACTTTTCCTACGATGAACCGTAACCCCACCAGTGTCACTTTTGTTTCTCCATTAAAAAAAGTTACCGTGAACTGCCCCTGGAAGGAAGTGTCTTCCGTGTTTTCAGCTCTTTTCTCTCCCAAAATACGTCTCTGTGTTCAAGAATGAGTGTTTCTTTCTTCTTAATTAAGCAGCAAAAACCAGGAGGAAATTGAGGAAGAAAGGGAATCTGCGGCCGGAAGAAGAAAACATCCTCTTCGGTGGCAATTAGGGAGGGCGCCGAGTGGCCGTATTGTGGGGAATACTATATGGCCCGGGGTGTTGTTTTTGACGGAAAAATTAGGCAAGCCAATCGTCCGAAGGAGAATCGAATTGCGTAAACAAAACTACCGGATAACGAGAGTTCGGTAGAGAGGTAAATAAATAACACACACTTGTTTGGTTCCAAATATGAGGCCAAGAGGGGTTGGGAAAGGAAAGCAGTTGGCTGCGATTGGATGATTCTTCAGAAGGTACACGAGAAATGAAGAAATAGTGAAACCGATGAATTGAGGTGGTCTCTTCTTATTTCTACAATGCATGCCTCCCCCGTGCGGGAGAAGCCAATGGGAGCATAATCCCATTTCGGCTGACGTGGCTGAAATGGAGGACAGACGCCTAATTCCGGCGGATGAAACAGGCGTGATGTATGTGATTATGGGTCTTCTTGCGGGGGATTACGAGCGGAATGGGCACTTATGAAAAGGAACCGCTGATCCACGGGATCCCTTCCGGACTATTGGCATTCCATGGCTCAAAAATGAACATGCAGGTTGGAACAAGCAGAAACCAAAAGGTCGATTTTGCCTACCAACGCTATTTAAACTTTAGAAATGGTGCCCGGCTTTTTCGAAGTTCCCTATGGGTTCGGCACCAATTGAATGCGAGTAGTTGGCATAGTTTGTAGTTTACGTTTGACCGAATGCGAATAGAAAGACTGCACCATTTCTAAAGTTGGAAATATCCCTCAGGTGCTCAGAAAGCGGAGTTAATTTCGTCTTTCGCTGAATGATTCAAGTACCTCTATCCAATCGGGTGACGGATGAGACACTTCTTTGGGAGGAGGCCAAGCGAAGGAGTGAAGGGGGGAGGGACCAGATGGCGTCAAGGAAATGTTATTTGATCTGGAAGGGGAGGTTTCCGGCTCAGTGGCTCACGAGGGGCGGTGACCGGATGGGGCGGTAGCTAAAGTCAAAGGGTGATGTCAGACAGGAAAACTAAGAATTGCGGAAACATTTTATTTTAGTTAAGTATTTCTTAAAGGGACAGTCAGGCGCCTTTTCATTTCATTTTGGTAGGATACGGTCGTCCATTTTGCATATTCAAAAATGCTAAATTGTCTCGCGCACTCCTCATTTCCCTCAATGTCTCATTCAAATTTGAATGCCACTAAACACAGGACACATTGACCGTCCGGGCCATCCGCACTTTCTGCGGATGGAAACCCGAAATCGGCTCCTTTGAGGTTGAATATCTCAAAAACTATAGATTTCCGACATAAGGTCCCAACCAAAGGTTTTTGTACAGCTGAATTTTCTCTTTCATATGAGACAAAGTTGCAAAAGCCGCCTGACGGTCCCTTTAAGTAGTAATTCTGAAGAAATAATAATGGGTAAAACTTGCTTACACAGAGAGTAATTGTTATCCAATTTCCAATACGTACAAAGCATGGGAAACACGGTACATTCCATTACCAAATGTTAACTGGCGATCCTTTACTTGTTCTTGCAAATACACGTTACTATGTTTTGGTAGGCAATTCTATGAACCTGTTGTTTTGGGAAAAGACAACTTTCTCTGTTCTATGTCTGATTTTTCAGATGTCTGCAACCGAAGTCACTTCCATTCCTTATTTTCATCCCCATCTCGGCCATAAATCGTCCAAAGCCCCCATCCACTGGGATCAGGCTGCGCTAATCACTTGATTCGTGATACATGTGCCCATCTTCTGACGTCGAAAGATGCGAGGGTGACCGATAAATAAACGCAAAAACGGAATCTTGGCGTCATCGGCTGTTTTGCAAGGAATCATCTGGAGAAACCGGATGACACACGGTTGAATCAGTAATTGACACGCGGGGATGACGACCGCGTGAATTTTGCAGAGGAGGTCCTAATTGGGGAGGGATAATTAAAAGAGGTTGCAGGGTTCATCTGAAGGAAGGAAGGAAAAGGGAGCCTGGGAAAAGGAAGAGAACCCCATTGGGATTGAAGCATTATAAATGAAGGTCCAATATGTGCCACGACGTTGGCGTGGGAGAGTTCAGGCATGAAGGGACTTGGTGGTCTAAAGGCATTTTTTTCTGTCTTCACTTGGTTTCCTCCTTTCTTTCTATCTTCAATGAGAGACTGTTTCAATAAACAACTGACAAACCATAATGAGAACTTTCGATGACACAAATGTGTGCTCACATATGTATGTGGGCGGTTAAAAAGAAGCTCAGGTGTGCAAAGATCAAAATGTTGACGCTGTTTGAGGAACGAAGGATGACAATTCAACGAAATAAAACAATAGGTTTTTTTGTATTTGCTTTTGAAAATACAAAGAAAATATCAGAACAAGAAAATAAGCCATACGTGGTAGGTGATTAACTGTGTCAAAACAGCCTAAATTGAACTTCGGAATTGGGTAAATAATTCAACCATCTCAACAATCCTGAAAAATACTGAGAAGAGCCCATACACACACACACACACACAAAGTTGTTGTAATTTTTTGATTATTTGTAAACCTATAGGGGAACTTTGACGCTAATGCGGGGGACACGGCTGAACAAGCGGAACTTTTGGTATAAAAGGAGACTTCAACCAGGTCAGTTCCCAATTTTAAAGCTGATTTCACGAGCAACTTCAATTTCAGGGTAAAATGCGTGCCCTTTCCTTTCTGCTGCTCACAGCCACCGTCTGGGCTCTTCCAATCAACATTGTGGAAGAAATGTTGTCTGGTTTGAGGGGGAAATGGAAAGAACACACTCTATCTCCTGTGGCTACCGTCACTCTAAAACAGGTACACTGTAGTTTTTTTTCAATCTTTTTTGTAGCTGCTGGGATCAAATATGGAAAGGAGAAAGGAGCGACTGAAGAAAATGTCTGGGATTGTCAAGGTGGATAACACACCTGCTGGGCAGAATGAAGTTAGAAGGGAACTGCTGGTAATTTTATAGAGAATTGAAAGAAATAGGAGAAACTGACACTATAAAAAGTGAGAGAGAAGTATGGAAACAGGGACGTCGTACAACTCTCAAAGAGTATTCAGGCTTTACCTGATATCGCCGAAGAACAAACTTCTCCTTCCCTCCCGAAGGGCATTTTTGAACTCAACGACGACGAAGGAGTCTCTGAATACCTCTTCCAAGGAGATATCCAACTGACAGAGTAATCGTTCGATAACAACGCTTGAAGAGCAATCTTCAGTGATCAGCTAGACGATCTGGAACGAGATCTTCTGACGTCAAATGTGACGCGAAGGAAGAGACAGGCATCTACCATCTTCAGGAAATGGACGGGAAACACAGTCTATTACTACTTTGACTCAAGCATAAGTCAGTTTCATCCTCTCTTACTTCCATTTTCTTCGTTTTTGCTCACCATCTTTCCTCCTTTTATCTTTAAAGATTTAAATCTTCCTTAGCCGAGGCTGTCCGAAGCGTCACCCGATCCGCAGTGGCCTTCTTGGCCGCCAACACCTGTCTAAGCTTCGTTGAGAGTTCTGCAGCCGCTAACAGGATTCGCGTAAGATATTCTCAAAGTAAACATCTCCTTAATTTCAGGTGTTCCGTGGTGCTGGTTGTTTTGCCTACATGGGAATGAATGGAGGTGTGCAAGATCTCTCATTGGGTGACGGATGTGATCACGTAGGCTGCTATGTTGCTAAAAGTTGTGTGGTTTAGACCTACATTGTGATTCACTAATTCATGCATGCACTGGGTGTTCACCATACGCAAATGAGATCGGATAGTGACAACTACCTCACTATCAATACAGCTGCCATTGATGTGAGTTCAACATTATGACCTTGGTTTTTAACGTTTTTAGTTTGGTTTTGCGAGAAGACCCGTTTATCCGCATTGGAAATGCTAACTTTTCAACTTTGATCCTTTTCAGCCCCAGAATCTTTACAACTTCGACAAACTCTCCCCCAACGCTGTGATCAACTACACTCCTTATGAATACGGTAGTGTAATGCAGTATTCAGTCAACTCGTAAGTCCTCTGTGTTTCTGTTACAACATCCGCTGTAGTTTTGGTAGTAGTGGAAGTTTGAGCATGGTTCCGAAAGACAACCGCTTCCTCTACACAATGGGGTCCCCAATGGTGTCCTTCTACGATCTGAAGACGATTAATGACCACTATGGGTGCATATGTAAAAGCGTCTTGTGGTGTTTACATAGTAAAAGCTACAGCGAGATGTCTCCCTGCTTCTTCAGCCAAATGCCAAAATGGAGGAACACCGAATCCCCGTAATTGTGCCGTTTGCATCTGTCCGTTGGGATACGGTGGCACCCTTTGCAATCAGAGGGTAATTTTTCTGGGAGACGCATTTATACTCGTAGCCACTTCATTGAAATGCCATTTTAGCCGACTGGTTGTGGAGAATCTTTGGTGGCTTCTTCCCAATGGCAGACGAAATCCTTCTCCTACGGAAATCAGAATGACCAATCAGTCCGCAGAGATTTCGCCCTGTGCAACCACTGGATCTCGGTAACTGCCTCTGACAATGCACGGAAGAACATCTTTTAGGCTCCCGCTGGTCAAAAAGTGCAAGTGAAGATCACAGGGATGTACAATGCTCAGTGCAACTATGGGTGTGCCTTCAATGGAATGGAGATCAAAATTGGAAACAAACAGGAGACCAATCCAAGGTGACTCAAACAAAGAAAGAATAGGAGGGCAATGTTTAGATATTGTTGCGAATCGGCTATGAACAGGGAATTCACAAGTGAACTGAATCCAACGCCAGTCATCAGCTACAATCGGTTCTATTACACTACCTTTACTATTCAGTACAGAGCTAGTGAGTTAGAACATCGAACGTTGGCTTTTACTGAATGCGTTTATAGTTTGTTAAAATAGCTGCTTTAAACTAAACCTGCTTGTGACTAAAAAGCTATTCATTTCAGTCAGTGGTACCACCTCCCCAGTTCCTGCTCCAGGTCCTTCTCCAGGTACATGTATGGACAAAAAAGCCAAGTATGTTTCGAAGAGCTACTTCATGTGACTCATTTGCAGCTGTGTTAATTGGGCTAGAAACGGGTTCTGCACCAACACATTCTACCCCTTGCAGTACAGGAAAGACTACTGCGCAAGAACATGCAACCTCTGTTAATACACACACAATCTAATAAAACAGATATGGTCTCCCGTAACTCAGTACATTTCGAAGTTACAGTTAAAGTTACAAAAGAAACCGTAGACAACAGCTGTGAAAACAACTTGGGTAGAAAAAGTACATTGGATTTGCAAGTTCATTCGGGATGACTTAGTTGGGTCCGAGGTAGCAGGACTGATCGGTGCGGGGCTTGAAGACTCCGGGAGTGGAGGATCCGCCGGAGGGCTGGGCTCCGCTGGAGCCTCCGTTGTTGCTGCTTCCTCCGCTGCTGCTTCCACCGTAGGCGTAGTCCTCCCGAGCGTAGCCGATGTTCGAGGCTCCGTTGATGTAGCCGTTTCCGTAGCCACCGGCGCCCATGTAGCAAGACTTGTCGGCCATCGTAGACGAGAGAGAATGAGGAAATGACCGAGGGAGGGGTTTATATAGGGGAACACGTGACGTCACGGGGATCACTCACGGGAATTCTAATACTCTTCTTCATTAATTTTCCTACCGCTTCCCGAACCTTCCCTAAGGTTTTTGAATTCCCGTGAGTGCTTCCGTGGCGTCACGTGTTCCCCTATATAAACCCCTCCCTCGGTCATTTCCTCATTCTCTCTCGTCTACGATGGCCGACAAGTCTTGCTACATGGGGGCCGGTGGCTACGGAAACGGCTACATCAACGGAGCCTCGAACATCGGCTACGCTCGGGAGGACTACGCCTACGGTGGAAGCAGCAGCGGAGAAAGCAGCAACAACGGAGCCTCTGCTGGAAGCCAGCCCTCCGGCGGATCCTCCACTTCCGGAGTCTTCAAGCCCCGCACCGACCAGTCCTGCTACCTCGGACCCAACTAAGATCTCAATGAAGCGTTCGTACTCCAGTCATGTTTCTGTTTTCTTTGTGTTTCTTTTTTCCAGATCTTTGGAAATACTAATTCGGAAGTAATTTATGTTACATGTACATAGAAGAAGTTTCAATTAACGATGGACAGTAGACTTCGTTTTTCCTCTTGTTGTTTTTACACTAACACAAATGAGCAGGTTTCTGCTGAATTTGGTCAAATTTGCAAGCATCTCGATTGAATCAATTGCATTGCATTTGAACGCTCTGACACGGTGTTTGGATTAAAAGGGGTGCCACGGCGTATGAAAGGGCTGGCAAGCACGGGGGTGGCGCGTCGGCATGCCACGCAATTGCTTTTGCATGCTCTTGGTTAGATCCCAGCGACAATCACAAAGCATAAAAGAGTGACTAAAAGCTATATTTCATATGTTTTCCCTCACTGTTTGGCCTGTTTTTTTGCAGACTTAACCCAACTTTCAGTAACAAATCTTCGTTTGAAATGTCAAGTTAACGTTATTGGCAACTAATTTTCACCGATGCATGTTCTTCGATCTTGTTTTGAGTTTTCTTTCAAGAAACGAACGAATTGAGCGATCATTCGGACATTGAACCCTCCTCTGCCTTCCATTGTATTCACTGGGTTTGCTTAGCCTCGTACATGTAGGCACCTGTCTAAACATGCAACATTTTGGAATAGAATTTGGGCCACAATACAATGGATTGCGTTTTCCTTTTTTCTGAACTTCATAATAGGTGTTAACAATTATGTCCTTCATTCAAATTGCAATGATCGACAGACATGCGCTAGAAAGGGCTTCGAGAGATTTAAAATGCAGTATGCCCAAATCATTTTCGTTATCTTTAATAGATTGTGTATAGTCCAATGATAAAGGTCCGTTTCGCTGACATTCCAGTGGGAAACGCCCAAATACAGCGATTGTATTCTCAGTGTCATCGCAGTTCCTTCTTACTCTCTTTGGCGTGGTAATCATATCCATAAAATGACGCGAGTCGCTTTTTATCCATCACACTCTTTCTGTATTTTTCTAAGATCAGGAGAGTGAGCATACACCGCGGTCATCAAAATGCAGAATCCAAATCTTGTCGCACTTGTATTGCTACATCAGTAGTAACGCTAAGATTACCCAAACACAGTTGAAACTTGCAATAACTGAATTGAATACATAAATCCAAAAATTCGTTAGTTAACCTTCATTCAGATGAAGCTCCTTCACCTGCAGGGCCTGCGTGCGTTGGCCATCCTCTCCGTCTGTCTCTTCCACTTCTTTCCCTCACTCTTTCCCAATGGGTACCTGGGAGTAGATCAGTGGGTTTTCTTTACTTTTGCCACAACCCAGGTTCAAGGTTCTTCCTCCTCTCCGGCTATCTGATGACCATGATGCTCAATAGAAAGAGCCAATTGTCAGTCATCGACATAATTGATTTTCTCTACAGAAGACTCAAAAGAATTACTCCTCTTTATTACCTCATTACTTTTTTCATTTTTGGTAAGAACGTTGACAACCACTAAGATAAACTATTTCAGTGTCTTTGAGTTGGAGTGAACCGATAGTTTGGGGGACAAATCTAACTTCTGGCTCAGAGGCTCTCTTTTTCGCAACGAACCTATTTCGGCCTTCTGAATCTAATGGATACTTTGAAAAGGTTTACTCAAAACATTAACACAAGTCGTAAATAACAAAAACAGTGGGAGATAGAAGGGAAAGTGAGCTCTGTAGTTTGCCAATCGTTTCCTATTTTGAACAAACATCGATGCTATCAGGGGAATAAAATGCAAAGGGCAGTGATTCCATTATTTGCCTTCAAAATCGGACTTCTACTCTTGCGATTTCTTCTGTAGGAGAAGGGGAATTAAGACCAATGTGGTTGGTTCTTTGAAAGAATGGGTTTCAGTTGGGCCTGGCCGTGGACCTGTTCACCCACACGTGGTCTCTCGCAGTGGAAGTCCAATTCTACCTCATCTTCCCCTTTCTCTTCGTTGTTTTCAGAAAACTCTCTCCCTCTATCAGAGACATGTTTATCGCTTTCTTAGGTATTCTTCTGTTTTTACCTCAATTAACCCAATCCAGCCTCTTCTTCTTTCGTCTACTACTGCTATTCAGACGAATTCCTTTCTTTCAACAGCGTTTTCTGCAGAATGTGGCAGTTTCTAGTCGGTTTGTACTCCAACTCACTTCTTGTCTTCTGGCTATCACATATACCTTTCTTCAGGAATGATTGTGTTTTTGGCTTCTTTGGAATCAGAATCAACAGTCGAATTGGAGCCTTTCATAAATGAAACAAAAACAGGTTTTTTTGTCAGATTTTCTAAAATTTGAAGAGTTTAGACCGATCTCCCAACTCGTCCAAAATCGTGACTTTCTGTCTTCTTTCCTCAATGTTTCTCCTCTTCTGGAACAAGCCAATCGATCCCAACTTTGCGAGGTATAGTTCAGTTAAGGCCTTAGCGTCATGTGCTTAAGAGTAAACGCCACTTTGCTGACTGCCGTGATCATCCATTTGGGCCAAGGGTGTTGGCCTCTGGAGCACAAAGTGCCTGTCTTCGTAGGAGAGGTCTCCTACTGTTGGTACCTCGTACACTGGCCAATTGTGGCCCATTTGCGCCTTAATAAGGTAGAAAGTCAATCAGGTGATTTAAGTATGTTAATTTTATAAAAACAATGTTCAGGGATTCTTTTTGGATTCTCTGGATCTCTGATGATTTCAATTGTGCTGCATTTCGTCTACGAACGGTACTACCTTGCTTGGTCGAAAAGGACGATTCTTTTTGTTGTTTTGGGTCTTTTGTTGCTCAACGGAGGAGCTTTCTGTGGGATCAAAAGTAAGTATTCTGAGCGCTTAGAAAAATTAAAATTGTTTGTTTTCTTTCTCATTCTTATTCTCTCTAGAAGAGGTCATGGGATGCAAATATTGTTTATCCGATGACCTCGCGGTTTTGAGAGCTAAAATGGAATTCCTTTTCAAATCAAGTTTATTAATTAATTCACAATTTCATTGAAAATTAATGTAAATATTTCTGTCATCGCAGTCGCTTTGTGGAAGGTAGTTATTTCCCAACGGCAGTACATCCGTTGTATTGATAAGAGATACCGTATGCCCCACAGTTACAGTAATACCTTGAGATTTCATAGACATAGTCGATGAATTGACCGGCTAAATGGAAAGTACGTCTTAATTGACAAATTGGACTTACAACAGCCACGTGGGCTGGAATAATAGTTGGAACCGGGATATGAGTTGTAATAATAGTAATACGGCCGCCTTCCGTAATAGTAATTGCTGTAGTATCCATTGCCGTAACCTAAAGGACTTCTCGGATGACTCACACCGTGCCTTACCATATGAGTTGTAGCCACCCAGACCGAGTAGACCCATCAGGCCTCCAAAGAGACCGCCGCCTCCACTTGAATAGGATGATCTGAGGAAAACACGGGTAAATGAAGAGCCTCTGAGGCAAACAGATTATGGCTTTTTATTCTGAATCCTACCCTCCGCTGCGAAATCGGATGAAACCGCCGCCAGACCTCCCTCCGAAGCCACGGCCTCCTCCCCTGCCACCTAGGACGATTCAGTTTCCAAATGGGTGAAACTTACCAGTTGTAACTACAACAAATAGCGTCTCTTTATCATTATGCCTTTTCAAACTTTAAAAGAGCCGCCAATAAAAAGCAGCCTTATCAAGAATGCAACTTAGGATCCTATATAAACCCCTTGTAAAATTGTAAACTCACCCCTTTGTGCGCATCCGCTTACAATTAGCACAACCAGAACCGCTTGAAACAAGAGCGTGGTTGAGACCATATTGACCAGACTCTGCGGTACGAAAACCAAAATGTTGGCTTATATACCGATGATCAAACTACATCGAATGATTCACGGCTATTTCTGAAATGGGGCGCATTCGGGAACATTTGCTAAATAGCTAGCTATCCAACAGAGTTATGGGATGGCCTCGAACCAAGTGACCTCAGGTTGGGATAGTCTGCAGGTTCTTCTTTATTACCCATCCAATCTCTGGTTCCTTTTCTCGCTCATGTTTTTGTTTCACTGTTGTCGAAGCCACAATTTTTTTCAACAAAGCAAATCAGATAAAACAGTTTAATTGCAATCTGCCGCAAGTCACGTAAACTGCTGCCATTGACAGTTGTATCTTCGGAAGAGACTCCCGTCGTCCTTATTTTCCAGCGACAGTACATCCATTGTATTGATAGGAAATGCCATAGGCGCCACAGTTACAATAATACCTCGGTAGTCCATTGGCATAGTCGATAAACTGACCGGCTAAATGTAAACTTTGACCTTATTTGACTGTTTAACCTACAGCATCCATGCTCATTAACAGTAGATGATGCGCTGAAATCATAAGAAGGCTGTCTCCCGTAGTAGTAATTGTTATATCCGCTGTAATAGCCGTTATCATAACCTATAAATCTTCGTGATTGGTTTAACGTGTGTCTTACCATAAGAGTTACCGGTATAGCCACCTAGGCCGATCAAACCCAACAGGCCGCCTAGAAAACCACCGCCTCCGCCTCCATAGCTTGAGGAAGAGGATGAACTGTCGTGAAAATGCATGAAGGAAGATCCTCTGTAGACAAACAGCTGTTTCTGGTCTGAAGTTTCTTACCCGCGACTGCCGCCTCCTCGGCCGTATCCACCACCGGATCTGCCTCCACCGCCTCGGCTTCCTCCGCCTCCTCCTCTTCCGCCGCCACCTCCACCTAGAAAATGCATGTGATATAGCAAAGGTTCGAGTGATACTATAATCGAATACAGCCCGCATAACTTGGCTTCCCCGACGAATTGCGTAATTATAAACGCCTTACATTTAGTTAGCTTTGGAACCTAATAGAAAACGTACGTGCTTCGAGTCCGCAGAAGAGTATACCAAAAAGGACCAGTTGACACAGACACGCTGAGGAGGCCATGCTGACCCGATGCGGAGAACAAAAAGTTGACTTTTTATACGGCTGACCACACTACATGTAATGGACCGGAATTAGCTGCTGTTTGGGAAACAATGGCCGCATTCCGGAGCGATTCGCTAAATAAGGAGCTAGGCTGCGGAGGAATGGAATCATTTTGAACCACGTGACATTTGGGTTAGAGATTGGACCGCTTACCTCTCCCCTTTTCAATTCTTTCATATTTTGGCGTATTGATTGTTTCGGAGGATAAAATGATGCATTTCACTGTGTATCCGCCTGTTTGCTTCTCGGTATCTCCCTCTCCTCTCGCGATCTCTTAACATTGTCTTCCTTTGAACTAAAGCTCATTTTTGAAGTGTTCTTCGTTTGAAAATTGATTTTATTTTATATTGTGCTTTCTACCAGAGACACAGGTTTGGTCGGGATGTTGCTGTGCCTTTCCAGAGCATGTCCACATACACGCCAAAGCTTGTCTGAGCCATACTTTTTTCTTGTCTGAGCCACGAAAACTGCTTATTTGAAACAAATCGACCTTTCTCAACAAAACATTCTGAAGCTGTTGATAAATAATAATTTAATTGCTATGCGCAACTTGTCTTTTACAATCATATGATTGAGGTCATCTTTCGGAAGATACTTCTCAGTCGTTATTTCCCAGCTACCGTGCATCCGTTGTATTGATATGAGCTACCGTAAACTCCGCAGTTACAGTAATACCTAGCCATTCCATTTACGTAGTCGACCAATTGGCCGGCTAAATAAAAAGTTCGTTTTGATTTCAAAGTGAACTCACAACATCCGTGTTCATTGACCCCGGTTGCTGCACTGTGATAATAGGAAGGTTGGCTTCCGTGGTAGTAATTGTTGTAACCGTTGTAGTATCCGTTGCCATAACCTAAACATCTTCCTAAGTGATCTAGCCTGTGTCTCACCGTATGAGTTACCGGTGAAGCCACCCAGGCCGAGCAATCCTAGCACATAGTCAGTGACGTCTATTTTGCCGTCGTCGGAAGAGGATGAACTCGAGTAGGATCTTCTGCGATAAACATACTATTTCATCTTCTGGAGTGCTTACCCATAGCTTCCGTAGCTTCGACCATAGCTTCCTTTACCGTAACCACCAGATTTCCCTCCGCTGCCACGTCCGCTTCCTCCCTTGCTTCCACCACGGCCACCTAGAAGATACTCCAATGATTTGTGTAGGAATTCAAAGTTTCTGTTAAGTATCAACAATCATTTCACGATTATGTATTGATTGGTTACTCCAACCTAACGGAAAATTTTGCACTACTTCCAAAAAATGAAGGTCATTGCGGCAAAGAAAACAACTGCGGCGCCGGTTTGATGGTCATTTGATCTCAACTTAACCAAAGTTCGATTTGATTTCTTTATTACTTGTTATATAGGGTGAATAAACTACTATAAATTTGTAAAACAAAATTGTTTTAAAAAATTTGTAAAAATTATTCACAATAGTAAACTAACCCTTTTGTGCGATGCCGCATACAATTAGCATAAATAGAACCATTCGGCAGAGAAGCGATGCTGAGACCATGTTGACCGGAAAGAGAGATAGGAAAACAGCTGGAATACGGAGCCCAAGAGGCTGTCCCTTTATATGGCTGACCACATTACAGGAAAAAGACGTAAATTGCGGCCATTCGGGAAAGGCGCCAACGGTCGCAAACACTTCGCTGAACCGATCACTGGCTTGCGGAGATATGCAGTCACGAATCACACGATGGCGTGTTTTAAGAACTTCCTGGTTGTCTCATCACACGTCATTTACGGCATTTCGCCTCCTTTTTTGCTTAGATGTTTTGGAATCCTTTCTTTCTCTCTCTCTTCCTCTCTTTCTTTATTTTCCTCACTCGGGTATCGTTATGTTTCAGGCCTTTCTTCCACCAAACTTTGGCTCCCTAACCACCTCTCCAACAGAAGCACGTCAGTCCCCTCTCCAGCTGGCATTACTGAATTCAATGCTGCCTACTTCTACCCATCCGACAATTACATTTATGGACCCATGGGATATGAAAACATGACAAACGGTTTGTATTCGAATATTGAACAACTCTAACATATTTCAGCTGAAAAAATTAAGCTACACCAGGCTTTCGATGCGAACGACTCAACGCAACAACTGTCATATCAAAAGATCTCCAAGCCGGGCTTGACGAAAAGTCTTTATCTCTTTAACGAGGTTTGTTTAATTAATAACTTTATTTACATGATTTAGGGAACCAATTCAACAAATCTCACTCTCATGGTAATTGGAAACAGCGTGTCTGAAAATACAATACACGTGGTCCTGGACGAATGCAAAGACAAGTTTCACAATATTAGTTTGGTTGCCACTGGAGGTAACTTTTTAAGTTTTTCAATAAAACAAGATTTATTAGATCCCGTGTTATCAAAACAATTAGTTTTTAGGCTGCGAACCCCTCGTGCGATCCTCAATTCCCGGTTTCAATTGCACCGCCGATGGAATTTTCTTAGACGGCGTAAAGGCAATGCAGCCAGATGTTTTGTTCATTATTTACAGGTATTAATTCGAAGTATTTAAAAAAATTTTTAGGCACATTGACACAATGAAATTGAAAGACGGGTCGAGTCCCTTCAATGACAGACATTTCCAGGTAGATCCGAGATGGAACATGACAATTACTTTGTTTAGGAGGCAGTCGTGAGAATTCAGGAATACGAGAAGATTGTGAAGAAGACAATTTACATAGTGGAGCCATGGACGGAGACGAATGTTAAAATTACGCAGTGGCTGAATAATCATCTGAAGAACGGCGGCGAATTGAACGATGTAAGGAAGAGGGAGGGCAGAGAGTAAAGGAACAAAGGGACAGAACACTAAACTCTCATATTTCTTTTAGTCAAATTTCGTGGACTGGAGTCAGAATGTGCTTGTGGGAAAGCAAAGGCTCACTCGCCTAGTCGCCGGCTGTAAGAAATGTCGATTGTTCGATTTCGCCACAATGTTCTATTTCGACGGGAAGTTAAAAGTAAGTCCATTGCACTTCAACATATATGCTGTTTCAGATGTACGATCCAAAACACTTTGTTTCTTTTGTCACAAGGGGGCAGCATTTTTCTCCTCCGGGTTTGGAACGAATCAGACCTCTCATCAGGGATATCTGCGAACGGGCTAATTAATGAAAACGGGTAGAATCATTGCCTCCATAATTTAATAAATGTTTATTCAATGTTTCCCGGCCTTCTGTTTTCCTATATCTTAACGTTGAAGCCTCCAACCCGGATTCCGGTATTTATCGAAGTTCAACTAACGTATCCACTGGATTTCACGTCCTAACCAGAATTTTCCCTTTTAAAATCACCGCATTACACCCAGTGGATGAATGTTTATTGAGTCTCGGCGGTGCGGATGAGGTCGGAGGGGGACATGCCAATCTGCTTGCCCTTGGCGTCAGGCATCTTCTGCGGCTGGGGCTGTTCTTCGTGAGGCATCAGCTCCAGGGGGGAGTGGAAGTAGTGGCCGGAGGGGTATGCTCCCAGATTGTAGACGTTGCTCGTGTAGAGATCCGCGTACCTAGGTGCCATTTCGTGTCGAGACCCATTTCATTCCAACCTCCTGATCTGAGCGGCAAAGTAGGTGTGTTTCCAGCCGCACCTCAGCACGGACCCCATCTCCCCGTGCAGTTCCTCCATCGCCTTCGTCAGCTCTGCCATCTTCGCCAGTTTCTCCTTCACATTCCCCTCCAAAGTGGCACTGGAGCTCAGCTCGGCGAACTCCTTCTGCTGCCTCCTATACACCGCAGTCTCCTTATCCAGTTCGGGTACGATCAGGAGGGTGCGCCAGCCATTGACACGCTTCGACCGCAACACGTCGCCGAAGATGTGGTCTCCCACGTAGAGGACGTCCTTGCCCACACACTTCATCAGCTGGGTGAAGGCCCTCACATTGCCTCCCGAGTAGACCACGCCCTTCTTCAGAGCAACCACGTGGTCACCGAGCATCACCTGAAAAGGGTTTGTGTTTCTTTGTAATAGAAGAGAAAGATGGATGGTCTCACCTTCCCAGTGGCGGTATCGACCTCCCTGAAGGGCGTGTTGGAGGCGAACCAAGTGGGCTTGTCTCCACTGACAATCACCACATCGAAGAGCTGTCTCCAGTCAGAACCCATGAGATAGGTCATCAGACAATCCGTGAACTTCCAGGGGCTGTTCGTTAGGAGGAAAGTCACCTTCCCTCCCTTCTTCAGTCTTTCCATCGTCGGCTTCGCCCTGGGATCCTTTACAATGCAGCGAGGCAGATCGGCCATGATGGCTGGCTTGAAGGGGCCATCGTGGGAGGCGTCGATGGCAGATCGGCAGTCCTTCTGGATGGAGCGGAAGAGAAGCTTCTGAGTTTCGGAAACGAAGAAGCCTCGATGATCGGAAAGGAGAGGACGCTTGAGGATGTTCTTGAAGACGTCGATTACACTGGCGATGAGGGAGATCTCGGGGGTGTTGAAGACGGTGTTGAAGACGAAGATGCGCTGATCTTCGAAGAGCAGGTGTTTGTTGGGATAGCGCTCGCGGACCTGCTCACTGAAAACAAGAGGGTACTTTCCTTTCTCTTTATTACCTCGTCATCTTCTCCTTTCCAAACCACGCGTTCATGATGTTCGAGTGCTCATCCGCCTTGATGAGAGTGCCGTACTCCTTGTCGAAACAAGCTCCCCTCATCGGAAACTTTGGGTCGTACTGAGCCTCCATCAATCGTTCCGGGTAGCCCACATTCTTTACCAGATGCTCCTTTGCCTGCTCGAAAGCGAGCTTTTCGCTCTCCGGGGAAGTGTAAACTGAGCCTTGGTTTAGGACATCCAATGGAGGAAAACTAACTGGCGAGTGTGGCGTCCATATCGAATCCAACGAACTTAATCTTCTTCATCTGAAGGGAACGATTGACGAAAATCCTGAAGTTGTGTTTAGATGAAAGAGAGGAAAGATAAATACGTGGAATTCATAGTCAGCAGCCGCACAGGCGAAGGTTAGTAGAGAAAATGGAGAGACCGGGACGGGAGAAGGAGAGCGTAGGCAATCATTAGAATAGACTATTCACGTTATTCTAATATCCATATTTGAACGGTTGATGAAAGTTGCGATCTCCTTTTTGATGTTCAAAACCAAGGAAAAGTAAAAAGTCCTACAAAGTGCCAGGAGGTGGTGATGGAATACCTTTGGATCGTGTCTTTCGCTACATTTTCCAGACTTTGGGAGGTGAGTCTCGGGTTTTTTGGGGAATTTATTGTGCTTTTACATAGTAAGCGCGGCCAAGGCGCGCTTCTCTCCTGGTTGCGGCCTTCGGCCGCTTAAACGGGCGGCCTTCGGTCGCGTCAATGGACGGCCTTCGGCCGCTTAAACAGGCAGCCTTCGCCCGCGTCAATGGACGGCCTTCGGCCGCTTAAACGGGCGGCCTTCGACCACTTAAACAGGCGGCTTTCGCCCGCGTCAATGGACGGCCTTCGGCCGCTTAAACGGGCGGCCTTCGACCACTTAAACTGGCGGCCTTTGGCCGCGTCTATGGACGGCCTTCGGCCGCTTAAACGGGCGGCCTTCGGCCGCGTCAATGCACGGCCTTCGGCCGTTTGAACAGGCGGCTTTCGGTCGTATGGATTACAGAAACGAAACAATGGCTTTATTGTCTCAAGTGACTTATTCTCGTCATCTCCATTGGCAGAAGCAGCTTCCCCACTTTCTTTTGCATCCAAATTTCGACCAACTTGGAAACACAACCAATTCATTTGTAACAAACAACAATTATCATAAAACATCAATATAAAATATCCCGTAGTTTAAATGACACTCCTTCCACCGTCTACCCTTTGACAATGGCCAAAGCCTTCTCCGCCACTGACTTGTAAATGGGCATCAATTTCTCAAACATCTCCGAAGTGAAATGGAATCCATCAAGCGTATATTCGTGGAGATTCTTCCGATTGTACAGATAATACCATTCTCCTTCGTACATTCCCTGAATTCAGTTTTTATGTATTGAATGTATTTAACAAAAATAACCGGTTGAACGTCGTTTATAAGGCAGTTGTCGCACTTCGCCGCAAGAATTCTGTTTCTGTGATGGAATTGCTGGGCTAAAGTGGCCTACATTCAGAAAATTAACAGAATTGAATATATTTTCACATTTTTGGGTATTCGAAGGTCATCCAAGGGTTTTCCTGTTTTCAATCTCTTCCTAAATTCCTGGGCCATCCCTCCCTGTTCCCAGAAATACGGCAAATCGATAATAAACACCTTCGACCGCTGGCTAAAAGATAAATGTATGTATTTAGAAGTGATAATACCTATAGTAGTCTATGTTCTTTTGAAATGAGAGAAACATAGGGTCTGTCGTTTTGTTTACGAAGGGACCGGTGAATTGAGGCCTCCTAAAACAGAAAGTAAACATGCTGAAGATAATTCTTACGGGTCTCCATGGAGGCTCCAAAGGATGTCAGGGCGAATGCGATCAACCACAATGTGAGTGGCAGCCGTGTAAGAAGGATCAACGTCGGACAGAGGAGGTCGGGCTAAAGACAATTTTTAACAAAATGATATAATACATAGAAAGCTTCACAAGAAGCTTTGTATGTGTAATTTATCTTAGACGGTACGCGTAAAGAAGGAATTGAAAATACAAAAAATTCTGCCTCATGCTGGAATCGAACCAGCGACCTTCTGTTTACTAGACAGACGCTCTGCCACTGAGCCAATGAGGCACTGTTTTCCTTTGGGCCGCGGCTACTGATCAATCATGCAATCGCATGGTCGAGATTGTAAATCAAAGTTCTATTATTTTCAAAGCAATAATAAAAAACTGGTTAAACAAAGGTTTAAATATTTAAAAAAAGAAACCAACAGCTCCTGGCGTACATGCGAATCGTCTTGTACTCTCCTCTGAATAGCTTCTCAATCGTTAGCAAAGCTCGCCAAGCCATGGAATTCCCAATTACCAGAACTTTCAAAGTCCCATTTCCTGTCTTAAAATCTTTCAATAACTAGATCCTTGCACTTACCCCTTCGCATCTAAAAGTCGGTTCTTCTGTGAAGTTGGTCCATTTTTCAGTCGTTGTGTCTGGTTTGCAAGGAAGTTTAGGATGAGCGTCCTGAGCGGAATTCCACTTAATTGCCTCCTTTACATCTGAGAGTAGTTTTGGAGTGACTTTTGTGTGAACTAACCAATGGTTATATTCCGGGGAAAGGGAGAATATGAATCATAGAAGGGGAAGGATCCAAAAATTATAAGAAGGCAGAAGGCGCTCAGGATGAAATTGACCGTCAGAGAAGAGGACAAAAGGCATTTCTGAAAGTCAATGAAAGGTTTTATAGGCTGTTGTTTAAAAAAATGAATCGCGGAACAAGTTTTCATCTTTAAGATTTTTTGGTTCCTGAGGCCATACTCTGACATATCGGCAGAGTCTCAAAAAGGCCCACCTCCAACGAATGATGAAGAACCACGGACAGCAGAAAGACAGACACAAATAAAGCGACCGTAGCTAAAGTTGAACTAATTCAAAAGCGTCTGTTTTCCTCACCATAAACGTCAAGGGTTTGCTGTCCTTGGATGTATTTCACACCTACAATCACAGGCCAATGCACCAAATACATGACGTAGGAAATGTCTCCCACATAGACCAGGATTCGGTTGGAAACGATAGATTTCGATGAATTCAGAGGCCATCGAATAAGGAAGAAAACTACCAAACAGCCAAGGATTCTGAAGAGACAATGGAAGATATGCTAAAAACACCGAATGAACTAACCTCGTACTTTTCTCAGAAAGTACAAAGTTCGCCTTGAAAACAACCGCTAAACAAAGGCATATGAGAAGAAATTCCGGTAGCATTGAAAACCTAGATTTTTGCTTTTCTGGTTTGACTACTGCCTTTTCTGAATTTTCATCTGAATTAGACGAATTTAGAACACTACCTGCATCCGATTCTTCAACGATTAGTCTTTCAAGTTCAATTTCTTCTTTATTCTGAGATTTTACTTCAGCAAAACTGAGGCAGCCCAGGAGGAATTGCCAGACTCTGAAAAACACTCGACTTGAGAGTGTTAAAGTGCCGATTTTCAGCATTTCATAGAACAAGGCAATCTGTCTAAAGAAAAGGAGTTTGAAGTCGGAAGCCGCAACTTTTCCAACTTGGCAGTCACTTTTTGTTAGCTTACAAGAAGTGGTATGTTTTTGAGCCATTTTTGAGGCCAAATGTGAGGGAAGATGGCGGAATTTCCATTTTTGAATTTTCATTGTTTCCGCCTGAAAAAAACGCAGAAATCTCTGTTTTTTCGAGTTTCACACCCGTACGAGATCGGCCGCCGTGAAAGGGGTAGTCCCGCCGCATACAGTAATGAGCACCATGCAAGCCAAAAAAGATATCTGGCGATTTTTTTAACAAACACAGGAAACGCGAATCCTTTATCGTTGAGTTTTATATAACATACCAATTTATTTCAGTTTTCTCTTTTAAAACTTTTCAGATGTTGACTTAGGTGACAAAAAGGGTTTTCAAAATCTGGGCCTTTCTTATCTGGTCCAAAATCAGCAATTTTACCTGCTTGGCAACAATCCATAGGAAACTTTGGGAGAAGAGTTCAGTTGCAACACAAGAGATATCGCAATTCCCACAATCAGAAACACTTCTCTGAATTAAATGAATCTTGTTTTTCTAGATTAAAAACACGATTAGCAACACTTTTTGAACATGCCTTTTCCAAGAAGACATCCAATTGCTGCAACCTATAATAAATGGAGCAAACACATAAAACTGAATTTCCACTCCCAGAGACCAGCAGTGGACTAGGAAACGGTAGGAGGAGACCTTAATTTGTATTTTGACTTCTCAAAAGCCATTAAAACCTGATCCCAATAGCCCAGTTTCTCAAACAAAGGCTGAATATTGGAGGTCAAACTGAGACTCCAAGTCAAGTCAGTCTTCAGGTCTCTTTTATCCTCTTCTGTGAGAATGAAACAACAGACTAAAGTTTAGAGTACAAAATTGTTGAGTAAATTACCTATGTAAACAATTAATAGAATAGAGTACATGAGGGGAACTATTCTTTTGAAACGACGGAGGTAGAAATTAGAAAGTTGACTGCAGGAAAAAGAGTCCTTTGAGAGAATCATGGCCATGAGAAAACCAGAAAGAACGAAAAACCTGAAAAACTGCCGACGTCAATTTTTAATTCATAAATAAATGGTTTTAACTTGAACATCAACTCACATATCCACTCCTACAAATCCTAAAGGGAATGAGGTTGGCTGAAGGTGGAAGAGTAAGACGAGGAGAATGGCCACTCCTCTGATCCCCTGGAGGTCATTCCGTTTCATGGAATCCTTAAACAAAATTAATTGATTTTTCAAGGTCATGAAAGAACCTGCGAAAGAAAGGCAAGGAAGAAAGATTTGGATCATTCATCTTTCTTGAAAGAGTCCTTTGAACCAAACAAACTTTTGTTAACAAAAAAGCAAAACGCATAAAAGTTCTAAATTTATGAGTTGCAGTTGCTGAAGCGACCAAGAGTCCCAGAGGCCTGATTTTAAAACAAAACAAGGTCGTCAGGTTATAATCTCATTATCAATCGCAGACCGCCTTCGTAGCATATCCTGTTGTTCGACACAGGACGTCAGGATTTAATTGTTTTCGCAGATTCTGATCAAAACAAACTTCATTTGTTTTCATGGCTACAAAGGCTTAGAGCCTATCACTCATCGTTGTCACTGTTCTGTAAAGCTAATCTCCATCAAATATTAATGTTTTTCATGTTTGTCTACAGTTCTTTATGAATAATTAAATTTTTAATGGGAAAAATCGGTGTTGCAATACAAAGCAGTGGGTGGATCGACGCAAATCTTGCCTATAAAACCAGTTTTCATGTGTTTTCTCATCGTTATTTGACCAAATTATTACCAATCATTGTTTTGGAAGAAATCATTGAATACAGTGAAAATCAAATGAGATTTTATTGAAAATAAGTTAAATTATATATTGGCGGTGGTTGCACTTTGTACGGGGGATACGGGCACAAATTGAGATTTGTTTGCCTGGTCAAACACGACCATTTGTGTAGACTACAACAGTCGCTGTGAATTCTAATGGAAAGGCAGAAATTCTTCAGAAAGAGTAATTCAGTATTCCCGTGGAAGACGCAACGTCTGTTGGAATACCAGGCCCACTTAGCATAAATGTCAGCGGTGTTAGAATGCGGCCGATCCATTGCCATTTATCTCTTCTGTGGTGACCGGGGCGGCTGTTTTCAAGCAATGCGCTTGGTCCTACTATTCCTCACACTTGTAATTGGAGGGCAGACAAAAATACCACCGAAACCATCGTTTGATGCACTTGCGAAAGAAAAGGAAAGTAGGATCAACAATCAAGAGTACTGTGGGTTTCTGACTCTTTCTTCATCTCGGGGTGTTTCAGGCCAGTTTCTGTCAGACGGAATGACTCTAGGGGAGATTGAAAATGACTGTATGCAGGCTAAATCCATTAAAGGCTATGGCTTTTTGGACTTGTCCCAATCGAACGACAAATCAATTCATACCTTCTTCAGCAACAAAAAAGAAGTGAAAATTGGGCTGAAACTGTTCGGCGACATCAAATCTACCACTCTAAGTCTGGGAGGGGTGGAATATCTCGAGCAATCTGAAAGTAAAGGAGACTTCATTCTCCACTCTTTTGCATTTTGCAGGGGATTCATATCTCGGCTCTCTCTGGATTGAAAACACAAAACTGAGAAAAATCATGGCCCCGAGAATGATTAAGATTTTCGGTGCCTCCGTCCGTGGGAATCGTTTCCTGGAACGGGATAGCATTGACATGTTGAAGGAGAAGTTGAGTGACGACAGAGAACAAGATGTGCAGGAGGAAGGAGGTACGGTAACACCAGGCATAGTAAAAGTCTTCAGAATGTGAAATCAGGGGAACAGACACTGATTTTGCCGATTGTCACTATGTGAATAACCTGATTCTGAAACCGGCACAAACAATCCCTGACACATTCAATCCTCGGACTGTGCGGGGATGCATTGACATCAAAAACACAAGCACCAAACACGACTTTCTAGCAAATGTGGACCTCACAGATGACAGGAACCTGCGCTGCAGGCTGTCTGGATACAAATAGGGTCAGTTCCCTTTGGAATACAACAAGGCAGTCTTTCAGAAATTATGAACAACAAGGGAGTTTGCATTAAAGAACAACAGTCCGAACTGAATCTGCGTAAAATCAACGCTACTGATAATGGAGGACCTCACTGCGGTTTGAATTTCAAATGTATTTATTGATTGATTCAGAACTGAACTGCAATTTCTACCCGTATGTGGTGCTTTTTAAGCAACGCTGGTGCCAATCGATGGAAGGAGACATGGTCATCACGGACGACCTTCTGAGTATCCCTCTTTGAGTCTTTCGCTCACTTTCCATTCAGAACAAGTGAGGTTGTCCGAAATCATCGGCAGTCTGAGGTCAATCGTTGGAACGCTCACAATCGCAAACATCTCGAATGAAACGGTGGCCAATGGATTCGTGGGGGTGGTCTACTTTCCCAAACTGCAGTTCATCAGTGGTGGCCCATTGCGAAAACGTGATTTTTGGTCTGACAATACTTATTTTCTTTCAGAAGCTACGATTTTGATTGAAAATGCAACAAACGTAAGAGTCCTCTTTCCGAATCTCGTTTCAATTCGAGGCATTGGCAACGCCGTTGAAGTTAAAAAGAACAACCGAGAACTGAAATTCTTCAAAAAAGACATTCTGAGGCTCAAAATAGCAGCCAACGGACGGAATGTGTCCATTCCAAACCACTGGATTTACGGAAAGAACAGGGAGAGGAAGATTGTGGAAGATGACACTGAAGAAGAGATTGTGCTCAAGGAGGCAGAACGAAGGCGTAAATCTAGTGTTCTTTCGGGGGAAAGGATACTTCAGGAATCCTGCTGATTGTGGTCAGCTCTTGTGGAAGTGCAATGCTTCTGATGATGATTATGCTAATTGTGAGCACTTTGGTTTGCAAGACGCATAAGAAGAGTTCCAAAGGAGGCAAGAAGAAGAACGGAAAGATTTACAAGGTTCTGTCGGGAACCAAAGGGCAGAAGAAGGGGAAAAAGAAAAGTAGCAAGAAACAAAAGAAAGGAAGCCATTAGAGATGAAGCGTAGTCAGAGAATGTCACTAATAAATCATGTGACTGCGGCTTCTATGTCTTCCATATTTGTTTTTTTTTCATAACTAGAAAAAACCGGCTTATTTTTAGAAGATTGAAGAGAATGTGTAAAAAAACACCTGTGATATTAAAATTAAAGTCAAGAAGATAAGTTTAAAATGCCAATTCCATCAGTTTGCCCCTGAGCTTCTGACGGAGGAATTGTAGTTACAAGAGTAATTGGGGCAATTTAAAGAATTTTGAGGAGAGAGAAAATAAAGAGAAAAACATTAAAACCTAAATACCTGATTTGCTAATAAAAAGGGGGGGGGGGGGTAATTAAGAATAATAAGAATGTTTTAGAAGGAAAGCTTTAAAAAATAGTCAGAAGAAATGGCGGCCAGTGGTTACTCCGTGTCTCTTCAGCAGAGTCCACAAACCGACCTCGGTTGATAATGACACCAGAGTACAAAATTCCGGTAGGACGTATTTCTCCCTTCTTTTTGCGCCTTAATCAATTTGAATTACGGTTAAAGGTAGTTGTAAATGTTGCGTAGGTTGTTAACTAAATTTCTTTGTCGACCTACTGTTTTTAATAATTAAAAATGTTTCGCCGTTTTATGTTGTTGATGGCTTCGCAAAACGAAGCACCATGTGGATTAACGTAAACCGTAACACTGCCTGTTAGAACCAGTTATTTTTATATCTCTGAATGGAAATTGGATCATCGGGTTGCAATTTGCTTCTAAGTTTGAAACATTACAATGCAACTGTAACCAATGCGAAACTGGTCGTCTGGTCACTGCTATTGCTTATGTCTCACGATCAGAGATCTTTAGGAATTCTTATAAATTCCAGTGGAAGTTTGAAGGGAATAAAGTAAAGTACTTGTACTAACTGGTTTGCAACGTTTCTTCCTCAAAGTGAACTCGTAAATCTCTTTTTCCAAACTTTTGATGCAATAATTTCTTTCGTGACTCGGATGGTTAGCGCTGCATAGCAGTAATTTCAATGTAATCTTCAAGGAAAAATAGAATTAAGAGAAAAGAGGCGGCAGTGAACTTGTGACCCTGGAAGTGGAATCAGTTGGTTGGCAAAGCCTGCAGATTGCAATAGACCATGATGGATTTTCTATACGACTGTAATTATGGCGTCATGGTTTTTGTAGCCCTTTTGCAATGGAAAGAACAGTCTGCACAGCATTAGTTGAACACAAATGCTGGAATTGTTTAAACAAATCATCATGGATAGACGATGGTCATGGATAATTCATCCGCCACGGAGCGAGAATAAAGAGAGAGGGCCTGTACAAATTCGATGGACAAAGGGTGTGTGGATTAAGGGCAGACGTGTGGTGGAATTGTGGGGTAACATTCGCTTGTCCGCGCTGATGTGGCATTGATTGGCATGAGAATATCGTTGAACATAGACACTGTATACTTTGAAATGGGAGGGGTTACACCTGACGAGACTGATTTCCATAAGCCATTAAAAATATCATCCGAGGTCTGATGTTATTGAAAACTCGAATTCTCATTATAACATCCAGGTGCAACAGTATTTTCATGTTATTTTGTACTGTGCAATAAGGAACTCCACTTTGAGTTTTGTGCTCTAACGAAAGGTAAGTGCCGTCACTTCGTAGACACCGGAATTTTTCTCGTCGCACTTTTCTCAGAAATGTTGTCTAACACGAAAAACCTGAAAATAATTGTGGATCACGCGTCAAATCGTGATTGACCTTACATTAGGTGACCGCGGGTGAGGGGTGTCCACAGATGGCCCCAATAGAGTAGAGCGGGAGATCGCAACCAGAAAGGATTTTTGTGCAATAAAATAAATCTCATTAAATAAAGTGAGTCTTTTGTTTTGAATGAAAGATCTCGATCATTCTTTTCAAATTGTGTATGATTTCAAAAGATTGATAGGTTGACATGTCGGCAGCCTTCATGCATCGGAGTTCAGCTGCAAAAATGATCAGCCGTTCGGCTGTTCCGTGGGTTACCAAGACGACGGGCAAGAAAAAAAGACTGACGAAGAAAACAATTGAACGAGGAGACCAACGTGAAAACAGCTGACAATCCTTTAAATCTAAATTCAAATCATTTTTTTCTTATTGAAAAGTAGATCTTAAAAACAACTGTTCGCATATTTGTACTTTAAAATAAACCCGTAATCAAATTCTATCACAAAGATCCGTGAAAAGGGGCCGTAGTCTTTCCAAACCAGCTGTCGTGAAATGCGGCCCAGTGGTGACAAAAGAAATGAAATGCTCTGGATCATACATCTGCAATTTCTAATTGTTTCTATAAACTATTTTCCAAATTACACTAAATTTTCCCTTGAAATAGAACATGGTGGCGAAATCGAAGAGTTCACATTTCTCGCAACTGTTCACCAGACGAGCCATCCTTTGTTTGGCCACAAGAAGCGTCTGCCCCATGGTCTCAAAACTGGTCTGAATTACATTTTGGAATTCAGAAGATGTAGTTTAACCTTGTTTATGGGGATTCCATCTTCCAAATACTTGACCATTCTGGCACAATTATTGGGAGAATGAGGCCAGGCATCCACAATGTAGATCTTCTTTTTCACTGCCTTCTCCATTTGTCTTAGCCTGGCCACCATTTTCTGAAGATTCACTTCAAACAGTCAGTTAATACAAACCTTAAAAGTGAGATCATCGAATGGATTTGTGCCATTTTCGATTAAAAGTGTGTCCAGGTGTCTGAAAATGATGAACAAGACGTCTGGTTGCATCTCCTGAACTGTTTTCAAGTAGAAACCGTCGGGTTTACAATTGAACCCCGGATAGGCCTTTAGAAGAGACTGAAGGATTGGCTCACAGCCTCAAAATTCAGCATTTTTATTCAATTGAAATAATATTTACCAGCAACAGCAGCGAGGCTCAATTTGTTATACTTCTCCCTGCATTCACGCCTAACCAATCCAATTGTGTTCATGGCAATGCTATTCCCAATTACCAAAATACTGGCATTTGTTGTATTCGAGCCCTGGAATAATCTTTTAAACATAAAAAAGTTCACAAACCCCGTTGAAATGGTACAATTCAGGAATTTTACCCTGAGTGCCTTCTTTTCTGTATTTTATAACCAATCCCCAATCGTTTCTCTCCCAACTGCGAAGAAGCTGAATTTTCTGTTCTGAACTTGAATTTCAATTTTACAAATGGAAGGTTGCCTTTTGTCATGTTTTCGTATCCGAAGCGTGTGAATTGAACTCTGTCAGATCTGTGATAATAAGGCCATTCTTCTGAATCCCCCGAGGAGGAGTTCACAGAAGTTAAATCACCGCTGGAAGATTGGATTAAAGTCGACTGGGAGATCGCTGATGATTCCGCTGAAAAATAGAACATCTTGGAAATTTAAAAAAAGCAGGAAGTTCATCTTTCACTGCACTTTATTCCCTGAAGATTCCATTTATTTCACTGTCTGCGAGTACCATCGAAAGATCACTGGTTTAGTCAAATAGTCTATTGTGAGTTGGATTGTTTAATCAGCTTTGCCAAATACCACGCATGAACTTATCCATGCCTTTTGTAAACAAAACAAAAATAAAAGAGAAACTCACGTTTAGTGAATAGGCAGAGTCCGACATTGGCTATGAGAAGAAAGGAAACTACAGTAACAGTTACTCCTTTGGACCAAGACAGGTACTGTTTCTCATAGAGTAGATGGACCACCACGGAAATCACGAATGAAGCCAATAGACCCATGCAAATGCCTAAAGATTCAATGGAAGACACCTGAATGAGGATACCGTAGAAGCCATCGATGTGATTGAGACGAAGATGGGCGACAACAGGCCAATGGACGAGATACCAGCAGTAGGAGACCTCCCCCACGAAGACAGCCGCTTTGTTCTCCAGAGGCCAACAGCCAGGCCCCAAATGGATTATCAAGGCAGTTAGGACTGTGATATTCAGCCTGGAATGATCCCACAATTGAATATTGCCTTTAAATACCTAGCAAAGTTTGGTTCTATTCTCTGACTCCAGAAAAGGAGGAAAACAGCGCAGAAAAGATAACCAATTACTGTATCAGACGATTGATGATGTGATGTTCCAATGGGTTTGCATTCCTCAGGGCTATCTTTCTCCAGAGGTTGGTAATCAGACTTGGATAAATTGAAAACGAACATTCCTGAAATTGTGGAAAAAAGTAAATTAGACAAAAATATTAGAAATCAAACCTGCAAGAAACTGCCACATTCGACAAAAGACATTATTGAAAGACAGGAAATCATCAGCCACGAAATACAGAATTAAAGAAGAAAATACTGAAAACTTTGTTTACATTGTAAAATTTTAAGTCTTACTAGTCATAGAAACAATTTCGGATTGAAACCCAGGAAGGCAAAGGACAAAAATGAAGAAAAACGGAAAAATCAGGTAGAATTGGACTTCCAAAGCTAAGGACCACGTGTGAGTGAACATATCCACAGCCAATCCCAACTGCAACCACACTTTTAATTTCTTCTAAATAAAAGAAACTTTTTCAAAATATCCGTCATTATTCGTCGGTCGGAAGAGATTTGTTCCGAAAAACAGCGCCTTAGGGGCAGATGCATAGTTGGTTTCTAAACTGATCGGAGGAGCCCATTTAAGGGAACCTAAAGATAACTTTTTACTTATTAAATGGTATTACCTAAAATAAGGATAGTAATCAAGTAGTAGAGAGGAGTGATTCTCTTCAATCTGCGATAGAGAAAGTCCGCTATGTCGGATGCCCCATGGCGGTTGTTTCTGTTGAGCATCATAGTCATCAGATACCCGGAGAGGAGGAAAAATCTGAAAATTCATTTATAAAAGTATTTAAAAATGTAGTCACTGGTCAACGCCTAAGTATCCATTTGGGAAAAAGGAAGGAAGGAAGTGGAAAAGACAGACGGAGACTATGGCAAGGGCACGAAGGCCTTGCAGATGCAGGAGCTTCATAGAAACAACTGAAAACAAGGGTTACGGACCACAAATATATTAGAACAGGGGAAATGTAAAGCATTTACAACCTATAAGTTTTAATTTTTTTAAAACAAAACATTATTCAAGTGCTCTTTGCAGTGTGGATTAACGTAAAACCGGTGTTTTATTTGGGGACGAGGACTTACAAAACAAGTTGTTTGCTGAAAATATAACACGAGGGATTTCTGTAATACCTAAGTGCAATACTAAAAGGCGGAAACGGAATGAAACATTTGAAACGAGGAAAAAAGCTTTCTGATTCATTACGACGAAGAGACTTTCACACCTCCCTGTTCCCTTATCGTTGACAGTTTTCAATTTCAAACATGAATAAGATTCTACAGCAAACATCAATATATCAAAATTTGCCAGCAGATTCTGAAATATACCCGCAAATTGTGTTATCTAATTACTTATTTCAATCTAATGTTTAGAAAAAAGATACAAAAGGGAAAAGAGCGCTTGGGCGTCTGTATAAACAGGAACTCCCACGCTCCATCGTGGGATATCACATCTATAAGCTACGACGGTGTTGTTATGTAAACACTAATTTAATCTATTGTGTTTTGAAGAGAAATAGAAGGGTTTAAGTAGAGAAGAAGTGTGTGTGTGTGTGTGTGTGCGTTTGTGTTTGTGTGTGTGTGCGTGTGTTTGTGTGTGTAAGATAGAGAGAGAGAGAGAGAGGTCTCAACTGCGCATAAAAAGAATTGCCTATGAAACAAATGCTTATAAATGGTGAATAATCGATTTTGAAACGACAGTCCCTTCGCAGTCGCTGGACAGCCTGCTGTTGGTCCAGATTGAATTCGAAATGACCACCGGCCACCCGCACCCGTCCAAACAAGAAGAGTAAACGTCGCTGAAGTCAGGTAACGAAAAGCCTACGAGGCCAATTTACAACTAATGAAAAGTTTATTACCCGCCGGTTGATGAGATAATTTTCCTAAATAAAACAACAATTTTCCCAAACAGGGACGTCAGAATTTAAAGATTTCAAGGATTAGTGAGGGTCTTTTTGTCGTTGTCAGAGCTGTCAGCCACTGTCGCGTCTCTTGAAATAGCCCTGGAGACAATGAAGAAAGTAATTCCCGAGGCTACTTGAGAAACTGAAAGATAGAAGTTATAGAAAAATTCAAGTAGTCAAACCAGCAAGGAGACCAATCCAGAGTTGAATTGTGAGGTAAGGGGAAGCGAAGAAGGCCACACATGAAGCCAAGGACTGAAATGTTTGGGTAATTAGAAGCGAAAGATTGAATCACCTGGTAAAGTTTGGCAACTGAGTAGGTCTGTAGTTTCTTCTGAGGAGAGACCAGGGTACAGACGATTACCCTCATAGGACAAAGACAGCCATCTGCCATTCCGAGCAGCATTCCCATCAGAATGGCCAGGGAGGCACTGAAAGCATAAAGTTAGGGTTTGCATAGGGAAGATGAACCTCGGATTGAAGAGAAGGGTACTATCGGAGGAAGGCTGAATTGAGGCGGTGTTTGGAGTTCCAAGGAGAATAACTGAGTAGGCAGCAGCTGCTAAGATCAGTTGGGTGACCATGGTGGGGGAGAGACCGAAGGAGGGCCAACGACGGGAGAAGAAGTTGATGTAGAGACCCACTGAAAGCAAAAGATGGAAAGTAAATTGGAGAGAGAAAGCTCACTGATAATGTTTCCTGCGCCGATACAAATAGAATAGATGGCTGGGAGATGAGGGTGATCAGCCAGTGTCTTCGTGAAACTAAAAGTCGTCGGCAGAGCAGACAGCATAAACGAGACCTAAACAAAAGTTCCTTTTGCTTGTCTTTGAATCTACCTGTAGTCCATAGCAGACAAAGAATGGAGTCAAAAGGAGAATCCTTGTTTCCTTCATGGCTCCTCCAATCAGGGACATCTGCGTCTTGATTGTGGGAACGTCGACCTTCTCCGTCTGTGCCAGACTGTCGTACTGCTTCTTTGGGAGCAAAGCAAAGATTAAATTGGCCATGGCAGTGGCCACTGCGAATGCTCCGAAGAGGACGTAGATGTCCATTTGGGAAAAGTGTCTGGAATAGGTTCATTTATAATGGTAAGGCTTGGACGTCCAATCAGAAAAGAGAGACACACAATAGTTATTTTTATAATCCCCATACAAACCTGTAGGCAACTTCAGCCACAGTACCCGTAGAGTTGAATTCCGTGGCCAGACTGTCCACAGTCTTAGGAGAATAGGAAGTAATCAGGTAAAGTAGGACACCACCGACGCACATTCTGAAAATTACAATAATTCATTTATTTTCTACGTCACAGTTTATTTTTCAGCCACAGTGTTCCGTTTCAATGACACCATACATTGGTTTTGAGTGTAAAGTTTACGTTGAGAGAAAAACAGCAAGAAACAAAAGTTCACTGTAATGAATAATAGACGCTGCAGTACTTTTCTATTCTACGTTTTTAAATAGTCTGAATGTTTGCGGTCATTTAATGATTTTATTTGCAGTAGGGGCTGTGTTAATGTGTGTCTACCTGAACGTCCTCGTGTGTGCGTGTGCGCGTGTGAGAATATCATTTTACTTTCGTAAGTAAACTAACCCTGCATTTCCGATAACACTGATGAGGGCCGAATTTCGGCTGATGGTCTCTCTCCTCGAATGTTCCGCCATGTAGAGGCCTTGTCCCGAATAGTACACTGAAACCCAAATTAGTTAATGTAAGTAAAATGAAGCATGGATCAATGTGTTTCCAGTACAGCAGCCTTTCTTTGCCTCTGTCACCCCTTTGTCCAAAATGAAGCAATCAAAGAACTTTCGCACAAAAACAAAAAAAATGCGTCCAAGTGCAAATTCATTGACTGACGTCAGTTTCGGCGAACAGTCGGATCGGAATGGCTTAGACAGACACTCTGTACATGAAGATCAAAGAACTTACGTGCAAAACCGACGCCCATCAGAAGTTGGGAGATGTAGTAGAAATAGGAGTTGAGCCAGAAGAAGCCTCCTAGGTAGAGGGTGAAGAGGAGAGAGCCGCCTACGAGAGACCAACGGGAGCCCAGACGATAGCAGAGCCACGGGGTGTAGAGGGTGGCCAGGGTATAGGAGGCATACAGGGTGGCCTGGCTGAAATAACCTTAGGTACAGACAAGACATCCAAGAATACTGGCGAAAGAAACAATGGTCTCACCCATAGTATCCCGCGTGTCGGTCGATCTTCCCTGGTTCTCTTGCACTGACGGAATGAAGCACTGATTCTACCACAAATGACTGAGTATCATATCCTGTCATCAGGAACAAGGTTCCCACCCCAAGGGCCACGATGGAGAAGAGCTCATGACGGCTCGCCTTGCCCATCGACTGAAATTTGGTTTTATTTGTTTGTTTAGTAAAATATTATTAACGGATTCACAGAACCAAGCCTAGAAAAATTTTTTTTTCATAAAACTAGAATTCAGTATTTCAGTTAGACGAAAACAAACAAAAGGCGTAGAGAACACCCGTTGTCGGGTCTGAAATGGACAAAGGGAAGAATAAGGAACGGACTGAAGGCCGCCGAAGGAGAAGTGTAAAGTGGGATGTGTTGGGTGCGTTCTGAGTTCGAAGGAAGGTCTTCTGCCGTGGCAGGGGAGGGGCGACCCGCAGATAACAAAAGCGGCCTTCCCCTATCTATGGGTCGACCTGCGCGACGGCAGAGACTGGAGGCAAACAAAAACAAGCCACAAGAAACAACTGATGATCACGAACCTTTATCTATGGAACGCAAGGCAAACAAAGGTTTTGATTTCTGAATTCCTTGGGAAAATGTTTGCGGACACGTGTCCCGTCAAAAAGCAGACGAAGAAAGGGGTTTCACTTGTTTTCAAAGAAATAAAAAATGCTAATGAAACAAAAAGAATTCGCCTAGGTGTTTGACTCATTGGTTTCTAGGGACAACAAATGGGACAGGGATCTCAAGAACATATTACCAACGGTATTAAAAACTTAAGCAAAACACATCTTTGACATAGTTGAATTCCAAGAATAGTTGTTTAAACCTTTATTGCAGATTAATGGGTGAAAATCCGCTTGACTACACCATGTGCTCATGAGATGCTGTTTTAGACATGAGAACCATAGCTTAAGAACCATTAAAGAGAGTTAATAAGACCATATTTTAGATTAATTATGCATAAACCTACATTTGTTGGAATTGGCTGATACCCAGAAGACCTCTGCTGTCGTTTCTCCATAACGGCAGTGATCCGAAACGTTACGAAAATAGCCAACCCTGCTATAAATACGATCCCCTTCCGGTGACCACCACCGCCAATCATTCACCGGTCGCTCATCTTCAGGGAAAACAAAGTTGGGATAACCCCAGGTGCTAATCTCAGAAGACATGCTAATTTCTCTCGATAAAGAGGACTGAACAACGGAATGGAATGATATAAGCAGGCGTTCAATATTTATTATGGTCCATTGTTTATTATTCTAAATGTATGTTTCAACGACATATCCTAGCATGGAGATTGACCGAAGGAACCGGTTCCTCAGAAGATGTCCTTTTGGCCATGTGCTTATTGTAATAAGAGTATATTGGGAAAATAAGATCATCGACTTTTGACCTAAAATTCAGACAACAAAAGTGCACAATTTCTGGTTCGCCACGTTACCCTGGGGAACGATGACATAACCAGACATATATTGGATGAGAAAGACTAGAACTTTTTTACACACATTTAGCCACAGTAATAGTTGAAGATCAAACAAAAACGACAATGACAACCCACCTCTTCAAGAATATCGGCTGATTCTTCTGGGTGCAAAAATTGGCTCCCTGCCCGCTTTTGTCCACAACCTGTCCCAATTGTCCTAGATTATAAAAAGTTGATAACAGTTTATATACAAGGACAAAAAACTTTAGGCTTTAGTTTGATGAACGTATACTAAAGACAACTCTTCCCAATCCTATGAGTCAAATTTTAAAACAGATAAACGATTTTCTCTTTTTTTTTAATAAGAAGATTGGCGTGAAAACTGATTTACAACTGTAGGTACTCAGTTCTGAAAAGGAAGAACTCGCAAAGAATAAGGCCTTTCGTCCTTTTGTTTCCTTCTGTTGCTCAACTAGTTTTTGCAATGCGAATTCGGACAAAGTTTATTTTTCAAAAATGTGATGGACGCCCACTGGGACAAGGACAAGTTCTTATCAAATAAAATTCTTGTTTGTTATTTCAGCTAAAATTTATTTAATGTCGTACTTTTTATGGAAAGCTGATAATGTAAAACTCACCCAATTTTGTCAGGTGAAAATCTTGTTCATCTGGAAAACTCAAAGAACGTTTTTTAATCATTATTAAAACCGATAAATCAAGAGGTACGTCGTCGCCAGAAGCGTTTCGATGTGTCAACGAAACAAACACTGCGGTCAACTGAACCCGACAACGACCAAAAATTGTGTCGGCCGAGTCTGGGGATGGAATGCACAGATGGGGCAGAAATAAAGAATGATTTTATTTATCAATCCGTATTTGAATTTCTTTTGCTTGAATACAAGGTGTAGTTATCAGTGGAATAATCATTGGATGCAACTGAATTTAACCAGTCGTTTGCCAATATAATCTTAACAAACAGAACCAACTTTATTAAATTATTACGGCTTTTTTCTAGCATTAAGCCCCATGCAGTCACATGAACCAGATTTGGTAGGCGTAGATGGAGCATTTTTAGTTTTCAAAGAAGTAAGACAGACCTCGGTGATGTTCTTACAGATGATGTTTAGCGCATCTGTAGCTTTCGATTTCCCCGTCGAAATATGCATGTAGCAGTTGCTTATTACCTTCCAAAACCACATTTATAACAAAATTATACAAATGCCCTTATAAAGGCTCTTCCTCTGGTTGTCTGCGGATTCAAAGGCTTTATTACCCGTCAAACACTGAACATAGCATGAAAACCACTCTCTGTCCCTAATTGGGTCGTCAATAATTCTCCTAATGGTCGCTGTCCTACTTCCTATCCAATCGTGCCAGCCCCTTCTCCTCCTTCTTGTCCAAGGCATCTTCAATGGGCACAACCACATCCGTTCCTATGGAGCGGGCCACGACAAAGAAAGTCAATCCGGCTGCCACTTGAGACACTGAAATCTAATTGTTTCTGTAGCCTCGGTTTTGAACTAACGGGTGAGGAGGATGATCCAATGCTGAATTGTTAGGTAGGGAGAGACAAAGAAGGCCACACAGGAGGCGAGGGACTGAAGTACTGGGTCTTTAAGCAAAACAGTATTTTGTACCTGATACAGTTTAGCCACCGAATAAGTCTGAAGCTTCTTCTGAGGAGCCACCATGGTACAGGCAATCACCCTCAGTGGCCCTAGGCAGCCATCGCACATTCCCAGGAGAAGACCCATGATGGGACACCAGAAGCCACTGAAATGAAGGATGAGAGAGATAGGGTTGGCGTCGTGTAACCTAGGGGGAAGGAGAAGGGTTTCATCTGTAGAAGGGTACATTGAAGCGGTGTTGGGGGTTACGAAGAGGATGATGGCATAGGCTGCGAAGGAGACGATCAGTTGGACGGCCATCATTTGGGAAAGTCCGAAGTTTGAGAATCTTTTGGAGACGTAGAAGTTGTAGGTCAGACCCACTGGAAAGAGAATTGTGATCTATATCTTTCTCTCTCTCTCTCTCTCTCTCTCTCTCTCTCTCTCTCTCTCAAAATGGTCAATTGATCAATTAAAACCTACTAATGATATTTCCAATGCCTAGACAAGCAGAGTATACTGCGTGAAGATATGAATATCCAGAGAGGGATTTAGTGAAAGAAAAGGTAGTTGGAAGAGCGGAGAGCATAAATGAAACCTGAAAATCGAACTATTTCTGCCTCAGTTTTAATAACTGACCACCAGACCGTAAAGCACAAAGAAGAATGTGAGGAGCATGATTTTGGGTTCCTTCATGGCGTCTCCAATGAGAATGATCTGGGTCTTCATCGTCGGAACATCGACCTTCTCCGTTTGGGCGATGCTGTTGTACTGTTTCTTCGGAAGAAGGCCAAAGATGAGGTTGGCCATGAGGGTGGCGCCGGCGAATACACCAAAAAGGATGTAAATGTCTGTTTGAGAAAAGTGCCTGAAAAAGTTATTGAAGTATATGACGGCAAAATTCTCTTTGAGGCCAGGGAAACATTATTTGCCGCGCAACTTTGAGGCCTACCTGTAGGGTTTACTATCTGAGGAGATCGTCGTATTCAAGACCACAGGATCCGCAGATTTTGCAGTGTACATGGTGATTGGATAGAGTAGGACGCCTCCGAGGAACATTCTGAAGTGATGAATCATATTTTGTCAAAAACAAGGCAAACCCCGCATTTCCAATCATTGTGACGAGGGCAGAATTGCGGCTGAGGGTGTCCCTTGTAGAATGCTCCGCCATGTAAAGACCTTGCCCGGAGTAGTAGACTGAAAAGATTTATGAAGATCTTAGGTCACATTGAAATTTCATTCCCACAATACAGGATCGTATTTATCCGAAGGACTTACAACTTCTATATCATCAAGAGATACTCAAACCTCTTCCCTTCAAAACATAACTGTCCAACCAATAGTTTCTTTCGTAGCCTATTTCATCATCCTTCGCAATCCCAAACACCGCCCCCATATAGCCTTCTTCATATGAAGCCTTCCTTCTCCACGGCGAGACTACTCTGCCCTTCTCATTTCTTTCTTTCAGACATCATGGTGCCCCCGGATCTTCTCCTGGGAATTTGGATGTTGACTGACTTCTACGATTTCCCCCATGCTTTAGCTGGCTTCAGACCCAGGTGGGAACTGAGCGTACTTCAAACCTAGGGGCGTTTGATAACAAGTTTGCGCTGGAATCTATGGACGTTGGTCTTCCGCGTATATTTCTGTAAGTTTCATCTACAGGCTCATGAACACTCAATTTAATCACAACCCGTGGCTCAAAAAAATGCGAAACCACGTTTAGATTAGCGAGTTGTTCAGCGATTGGAGATTTTCACAAGGTCTTTCGTCCGGGGCTTCCCTCGCCGTCCGGCGCATGTGGCCACCATAAAACGCAAAACGAATACAAACAAGGAACAAGTTCTATAGTAATAGTCTGGAGTTGACCAAAACAGAAAAAAACTGCAATGTCTGACTATTCACATATTTCAGATTCAGCCGTTCAAGACGCTTTTATCAAACGAATTGTCTAGAAACCATGAAACCCATGAAAGTTCCCCCAGTCTCTTGTACACATCTTATATTTTGCTCTCTAAATCACGTCTTGCCATCTGCCAAGTCGTCCAATTCCCCATTTGCTCCTGATCTCTGTCTAACCCTTCCGCATAAACTACCATTCGCACAAACTCTACAACGGACAAAACAAGATTTTTTGATTGGTTTTCTGTTGATGGTCTAAATTAGGCTACAGCGATACAACGAAAGATGACGTATTCCGTTGGTCATCATTTCTCTTGTTTTGCCTCTCTTCGACCAATTTCCACGCAAATCTCCCTCGGCTGATTCCCCGTCATTCCAAAATCGACCTTTGTTTCGATGTCTCCCCTCGCCAAAACAAGTGATCCCATTGGCTTTGTCAACAATTCCAAACGACTGTAAAACCATGTTCGCCCAATTGGCCACTAAGAAAAAGTTGCATGTCGGTCGGATTGGTTTCTTACAACGGGGGAAGTGCGTCTCATCGAAATGCTTCGTTGTTCCGACGTCAGTTGCAAACCGGTTTCAATGGAAGAAAAAACGCTCACGTGCGAATCCAACACCCATGAGGAGTTGGGTGGAATAGTAGAGCCAGGCGTTGAGGCAGAAGTAACTGAGGAGGTAGACTGTGAAGAGGAGGGATCCGAAGAGCATGGCCATCCGGGAGCCCATTCGGTAGCAGAGCCACGGGGTGAACAGGGTGGCCAGGGCATAGGCTGCGTAGAGACCTCCTTGTCTGCAAACCAAGAGTTTTAGAAAGAAAAGGATTCTGTCAGCTTTCTTCTAGAATTAGCAATCCTTGCAATGTCTATTCTGTGACCCCTTAGATTCATGTCACTGAGTTCAGTTCGAAGGTGAAAATGTCTAAAGGACGAAATGATGTGCGGCGGGTGAAAAAGTAGAACGGCAAAAGTGTGACTTGAGGGTAATCTTTCATCTGCAAACATTCCTTCTCTTTCCTGTCTCTTTTTCTCTCTCTTTCTATCTTCTACATTGTAAAATCTCTTTTAAAAAAACTGAAACGCTGCTGAAAATCCCATTTCAAATACTAAAATCGAAACTAACCATTTTATTCAGTAAACGAATCCATTACACCCTGTATGCCTTTTCTCATTCGTGGTGAGATTGTTTTTTGTCATTGTTACATCATTTTGTCATCGTTTGGGAAGCGTCTCATTGTGTAAAGTAGAGTCATCTAAGCAGTTCCTCCCCAGAAGCATCGGTCAAGGGATTCTGTGCGCAGTTTGCGTCTCTTCGGAAGAAGATAGTCAGTTTCGATATCAGTGTTGGAAATGGGTTTCTGCGCAACAGTTCCATTGATCAAAGACATCAAAGAACTGCCATAAAAGATCGCAGTGATTGATATAAAGCTTTCGCAAGGAAAGGTCACGTAGCGCATCGAATGCTTCCGCATCTCACTTGTATACTCCTGCTTTCAGATTTTTAATTTTTTAAATCAGACACTTTGATTCTCACTCCCACTAAGGCAGCTTACTTTTCCAAATAGTTCAAAGTTCTAAGGTTTCTCTGTGAATCTGCCTAAAAATTTAAAACAAGAGTTTGAGTTAAACTTTTAAAAAGATTATAATCGATTGGATGAAACTTTATTTAAGGAAATTAATTAATTAGTCATAAAAGTTCGATTTGTATTCGATGTTTATACAATTGTGCTACAGTAGTCCGCAGACAGGTAGTATTGAACAGTTTCAGAGAACCGTTTTAACTTGCTGCCCTCTACAGTATGCCGAAAACTGACGGCGAGTACACTGAACATTCTATAATAGTGTAAAGAACATTTCCGTATAAAATTAAATATTTGTAAAGATTGTAGTGGTTATTTTTAAATAAAAGTGAGTTTGACATTTTCTTTCAAAATAATGTATATAGGTTTTTAAAGTGCCACAGAGTTTTTAGATTAATTAGCTTCAATAATTATTAAAAAGGCATAACCCACCCGTAGTATCCCGCGTGAGGAGAGATCCTGCCTGGTTCTCTGGCGCTGACTGAATGCATCACAGATTCCACTACGAACGACTGAGTATCATATCCAGCCATGAGGAAGAGGGTTCCGATGCCCAGCAGCACGATGGAGGCGAATTCATGTCTCTCCTCCTTTGCCATCCTGCAATTGCGACAGTAAGACTGACGAAAGACTAAGAGTTGCGAGTGAGCGGTTAGTGGAACGGGGATTTGACGAAACCTTAAAAAACAAGGGTGATACGGGCGGGCAGCGTATCAGAAGAACTAAGAACTGTTCGAAGAGATCATCGGCCGACAGGTCTTTTTTTCCGAACGACTTGTTTCTGACCTTCCCTTTTTAAACAGCAGTCTGAGCGCATTTTCAGTTTCCACACATGTCCTCGCAACAGCGGTTCTTCCTCGTTGACGCCTTCAGCTCACGCAGGTTTGGGGGAAACCCGGCGGCTGTCTGCCTCATTGACAAGGTAAGGGGGGAGTCTAAGACACGTGTGTATGTGTGTGCGTGCGTGTATGAGAGAGAGAATTTCCAAGGAAGGGTTGGAGAAAGACAAGTGAACTTTAAAAATGTTCTTTTAGCCGATCAGCGACCAGGAGAAGCACCAGTTGGCGGCAGAGTTCAATCTCTCTGAGACCGTGTTCCCTGAGCCCCGGAACGGAGACTGGAGCTCAGCCACCCGCTTCGGTCTGCGATGGTTCACCCCAACTGTGGAAATGCCCTTGTGCGGCCACGCAACCTTGGCTACGTCCCATGTTCTTTTCAATGAAATCGGTCAGTTTTTATTCAAAGAGGAAAATAATCCATTGCGCAGGAAAAGAAACGAACAGCATCACCTTTGAAACAAAGTCCGGAGAACTGATCGTGAGTCGGGAGGAGGGAGGATTGCTTCAGATGAATTTCCCTCAATTCAAAATGGCCTCCCAGGCTTTTGGAACTGAAAATCCTCTGGGAAGCCATTTTGAGACCGTGCAGGCTCCCGATTACCTAATGGAGCTCATAAGGTGTGCCGTGCCTGAGGATGTCAAGATTGAGGGAGTGGCCCATGGAGCGGCAGGGCAGAGGCTCGTGGTTATCATCGATTCCACAACTACAAGGTGAGGCAAACTTTCTCTTTCCTTCTTCAACGCTCAAAAACCACATGAACTTGGATAAAATGCAGTATAGTAAAACACAAAATCAGGTTTCCCCAATGGCACATGTCTGGGCGAAAAAAAAGACTAAGTTGGTCGTACTTTGCGACTTTCCGGGATTAAATAGCTCACGTTTAACACGTGTTTTGTGTCGGAATCATCATTCTCTCAAAGTATGCGTCATATTTGGCAAAGTCCAAAGACCATATTACATGGCTGATGATATTGTTCAAAACCATAAATGTTAGATGACATTACAAATCCAAAATAGCCTGATTCCCCAAGGAGGAACCGGGGGTTAAACACCAAGCTTACGTTTTTAGCATAGAATGTTCAAGTTTTAAACAAGTAGGCAACTTATTATTAAATATCTATAAGATTTGGTTCCCACGGAGAAAGAGGCAGTTTTGCGAAAATTGTGATCAAACTTAGTGGGTCAAAAGGAAACCAGAGTCGCAAACTTTCAAGAAAAGTTATTTTCTGCAGCAAAGCGACGGCGTAAATGTTTCGCATCCAATTAAAGAAAAAATTTAAATCGATTTAAAGTTGACCAGAGTCTTTTCTTTCGCAAATAAATGAGCAGGTCCTACTGTATTCCCCAAATGTTCTGTTTTCGTGGCGTTGGTTGTCTTGTTTGAAAGGGCAATTCCTACCTTTTCGGAGACCAACAATATATGTAGGTCATTATGAAGGTCTTTATAGTTGCGAGTTGGTTGGAATCCAGCTACTGTTTCTTAAATTTCAGTGCGCGTAAATTTTACACCATACGGGATGGAACCTTTGTCGGGTGGTAGCAGTGATGACTATCGAATCCACGACCGGAAATAGATTGAAAGGATTTCAAGTCTACGTGATGGAAATAACAAAAACAAAGGGGAATCCTGCACATTGGTTTTCAAAAGTGCCTTGTTTGCGATGTGGCACTGGGCGTGCCCCACTTTTTCAAAGTGCAAATCCAGTGGCCGTTTTGGATAAAATGGACGCAATTGATCCCAATTATACTGGAATTTCCACATTCCGCAATTACCGCCGCGTGCCGGCCACAGCACACCGAAACTGTTTATTTCACTTTTGAAACGCAAATACGTAAATTTTTTTGAAAAGGTTGGGGACGTAATTATAAGTGGGCAATTGTGAAATACATGTATTAATTTAGGAAACAATTGGAGAACCTCCAACCGGATTACGGTAGGATGATGAAGATCCACCCGAACGGGGAATACGTGCGGGGCATCGGAGTGACCCTCTCCCCGAAGAATCCAGTGGAACAGGTACTATTTATGGCTTTACAGTTCTTTCTCCATGTATTTGTTGTTTTTCACATGGCACCGTTAGCGGAATCCAACAGACACAGCAAACTTTTCGAACAGGTCCACCCACTGAAAAAAAGAGAAAATATTCCAACGAAACCTTAGTTTCCTGATTTATGTAAACGATTTCGCTTTTTGGTGCCTTTCCAAAATTAATACGAGTGACCTTATATATTTCATTTTCACATTTAATACCATATTAATCGAATGAAAAATTGAATTTGAAAACGAATTTAAGGACTTTGTGAACGCCGCGGGAGAGCCCTACGACTACGTGAGCCGGTACTTCTCCCCCTGGGAAGGAGTGGACGAGGTGAGTGGGATTCTGAAGGCAAGGAAATAGTTTTGATTGAGGACCCTGCCTGTGGCTCTGCCCAATGTGCCCTAGGCCCTGTGTGGTCTGCCCTTCTGGGAAAGAAGGAACTCCGAGTGTACCAGTTGTTCCCCGGAAGAGGAGGGGAATTCCACTTAAAACTGCCGTCTGAAGAGAGGATTCTGATCAGAGGAAAGGCCGTCACGGTGGCGGAGGGACTCCTCAGATGAAACCATATCAAACCTTTCTTTGTCTAATGAATTTTTTCTGTAAAGTTATTTTGTTTTGTTGGTGCGAAATGAAAGGCAGAATATTCCACTCGCTCACTAGAAGTGGTTTGAGAAAAAAGTGTTTCTTCTCTCACATTCAAAACGTTTTTTGTTGAATTTCTAATTAGTTTGCTCCGTGATTTGGTTTAAAGTGACGGTGTTACGTGACTGTGTTCCTCCAATTTCCTCATTCTCCCTCCATATGTTCCCATCGGCGGTTGTCTCTCTGAGATGAGGTCTCTTTTTTTCCCCTCTCTCTCAAATGATATATTCCAGGCTGCTTTGGCTGCTTTCCTTTCTTCCTTTCGTAGCATCAGCTCTTAATCTACCTCCAAACGTCGACGCATGTAACTTCTGAAGGATTTCCTGAATCTACGGTGTTTCAGGTTACTATCTGAAGACGGACACATTCGCCAGTATCCAGGGAAAGTGTAATAACACAGCTAATCGTGCCGTTTTGATATCTAATGATAACGTTCCTATAAAACTGGCCTCGGATGTGGGATTTCTGGGCAATGGAAGGATTGTAAGTCTTGTTTCGTGTCTTTAGGTTTTCAATCATTTTAAAAGGCTAAAGATTGGAACGAGGCAGAGACAGAGAGAGAAAAACAGACAGACATAGCTATACATAAGGTCCTTATAATGTTTTCATTTGAAGATTGGTTTGGGCTCCGGTTTGGAAGTCATTGGTTCGACCATAAAGGAAATTAAATTGGGATTTCTAGAAATCTGGGGTGAGTGGAAAAGTCTTGAAACCAGTGTGAACCTTCAGATGGTCCCTTAACGGTCACGAACAATCTCCAATTGACGAAACTGGAGCTTCCTTGGAACTTGATGGAAAATAATACCCAAGTGAACATAGCGAATAATCCAGCGGTGGCTGATGGAAACATTAACGAAGCTAGAAGAATTTGTAAGAATGGCACAATTCAAAATCCGGGAGGTTCGGATATTCAATTCTGCATTGAAATATTCAGAATGCGATTTCTCTTCGACTGCAATCACTCCTTCCCAATTGCTGCCCAGCTGTCAATACGTGACCGGAGATTTGATTATCAACGGAGATCAATTCAATTCAACCAACAAACAACTAAACATATACAAAGTGGGCGGCTGCCTTAAAATTACAAACACAAATCTTACAAATATCGATTTCTTGAATTTGAGAGAGCAAAGCACCAAAGCCACATGCAAGGACGGAACTACGTCTGAAATTAGCAACAATTAACTGCTGCGGAGTATTCCTCCACAGCAAATGAGGAAACTTCTGGAAAACCTCTCTGAGAACTTCAAATACGAAGAGAACCTGGCAGGTAGGGCCATTCACCCAACCAAAATGATTCGTTTGTAGTTTGTAACGCATATGCCATGTCCAAAGACCAGCTGTCGTGCACACTTGTAACGGAGGATCTGACAATTACTGGACACAATACGGTATCCAAGTTCAGTATGAAGTCTCTGATGAGAATCAAAGGAGCACTGAGAGTGGAGGACAGCCAGCAGGAAACACTCGACTTTCCCAAATTGAAAACAATCAACAATTCTGAAAGCGAAGGTTTGTTTGGACAGAGATGGAGGGCTTATGCTCACCAGTTCAGAACCGGCAATCGTCATCCGAAGAAACAACAAACTCACTAAATTAAATTTTCCTGCGTTGACTACAACTGAAACAAATAGCACAGTTGTTGCAGAAATAGTAGAGAATTTAGGATTGGTTTACACAACAGACCATGAAGGTTTTGTCAACAAATTGAAGCTTACGAATCTCACAGTGGTTTACGGTGGGTAAGAGAGAAAGAGAGAGAGAGAGAGAGAGAGAGAGAGAGAGAGAGAGAGAGAGAGAAGAGGTTAGTGAGCGACTCATAAGACAGTAGATTTAGATTTCACATGTATTATAAGGTCTGGAAATATCCCGAATGGCCAATGCAGTGCCATGAAAGGAGACATTTTAATCAACAAACCCTGTGGTGAGCTTACAAAACAACTTCTGTCATTCCTTTTAGCCATTGAGCCAAAGTTCAAAGCAGTGAAGGCCATTCGTGGTCAACTGAAACTCAATGGATGCAATGGTACATTGATTAAGACGTTGTTCCCCGTCTTACGCAGCATTTACACAGAAGGAATAGGTAAAGGAAAGAGTTGTATGATACTTTCCCTTTTATAGCTACTCCCTTGGTTCTAGAAAACTTTGAACAGAAACCGGACTTTGATGAGCTAAAGGCGCTAAAACTGGAATCTTTAAATGCGACTGTTCTCCTTCAAATTGGCACAAAAAAAGTGCTTGATTACATGGAAGTGGCTGATCTTGAGGCAGTCTTGGGAGAAGGAAGTGTCCTAGCTACGAATGTGACCCAACGTCCAGCAGGAGGTAAAAATAGGGATTTCTTTGTAAGAGCTTTCTTTCAGTTTGCATCTTTATTGAGAGAGCCCTTGAGGTGAAAAACTGCACAACAATTGAAGGAGACCTGCTTCTGGACCATAACACAACCACTGTCACAGAGGAGTTGACTCAGATCAAAGGGTGTCTTGTGATGAATGCAGTGAACATGAGTGAATACAACTTCCTCACAAAAATCACAGTTGGAGACGTTTGCAGATGGAGAAAAGATGGAGGAGGGAACACAACCGGTAAGTCTTAAAAGATGAGAAAATAGAGAGAGTGAGAGAGAAAGAAAGTTTCTTGCAGACATTTCTGATTCTCCCTGTATTCTGTACAAAACGAGGAAACAGTTAACCGGCACTCTGTTACAACAAACAAACAAAATGAGTAACCGTCAAGACTGCCGTATGTTCTTTGAAAGAGTCTTCTCTTCATAATCCGTTTGTTTCAGATGATGAATGTGTGGGTGGTCTTGTGAGAGGGAGGACTTGTCGTCTGATCATTGGAGATCTAATCCTAGACCAATCAGCCGACACCGCAACTCTCCATCAGCTGACGGATGTGAAGGAAATCTACGGACGGCCTTCAGAATCGTCACAATGCCCCACCTCTACAAAATAGAAGCCCCTCCCGGAGGTAGCCCCCACCAATTGCCAAGCAAGAGATATTTTCAGAAGATCCCATTCAGCTGATTGAAAATCGGTATCTTGAGAATTTTCACATTCCGTTGCTTCGAAATTTGACGGAAAATGGCGCTCTTGTGATCAAAACGGTGGGCAGAAATGTCACCATCTCGACGGATTCCTCCAAAGTGAATGTAATGTTTGGCCCAGTGCCCGGCGAAGAGGGAGAAAAGGACAGAAACAGTGGCGATGGGTCTCACACTTTCAAAGACGACGACAGCGACGATTCGGATGAAGGAGGTGGGGATTCTTTGTATAAAACATTGTGCGCGTCAGGCATTGGAACAGTCGGCATAGTCTGCATTGTACTCGGAGTTCTCCTTGTGTTGCTCGTTGGAGCTGGACTAGCCGTTTTCTTTGTGATGAAGAAAAGGAAACAGGCCAAGAACAAGACGGATCGAAAGGAAGAACAGAAGACGGCAAAGGATGAGAAGACAAAGACTGGAGGGGAGGCTGCCGAGGAGAAGAAGGAGCAGACGAACACACTGCGCAGTGATAAAAAAGAGTCTTGATGTATATCATAAGCAATAGTTTGAATACATCATCATGCAGATTGTTTCATTTGATCGAGAAATAGGGGCAGTGATAAAGGGACAAAAGAGGAGACAGGGATACGTTGCAGCCAAGAATCCTAAAAAATACTAAAAGGACCTTGCCCCTGGAGAGGCGAATACATGCGGGGCTTTCGACGTCGCAGGAACGCTCGTCCACTTCTACTCGATTTACCCGGAGGCAGCTTAGACAACAGAAGATTCTACTAGCATTTACAACATCCAGTTTCAAAATAAATAGAAATACCTGGCTCAGCTTTACAAATGACTCTTTTTGCATATACTATGTGTATTTTCTGTGCTTAACTTTTTTCGTTCACACAAAAGAATGTCAAAAGGGGATCTGTTATGATGTGGATGATGTTACTTCACATTCAAATCATATCGGTTTTTAATAATTGCAGTCCATCGTATTATTCGTGGAAAGCGCCCCTCCGGCCTCCATAAATAAAGTCTTGGTGTCGTAAATGAGTAAAGAAAGACATAAAGTCTTCATTCGTTTGATTGTTGCAAAGAATCCAGTTCGCAATACTTGATGGAACTGCAGGGCCTGGCCTGACAGGCGAAATGTTTCTCAGAAGAGCACAAGTCTCCTTGCCAGAAGAGGTCGAATCCCATAGAAACGCAGGGCTTTTCGTTGTCAAAGTCAGAGTTTCTCCAGGGACGGTAGTAATTCAAGGGGGTTCGATCCACGAACGAAAATCCCTTTGACGGGGAGCCGTTCAAACCAGCCCAGATCTCTTCGGTGGAGTTCCATTCTAAAGTTGTATTGGGTGCCAATGTTTTAATAGTCCATCGTAAATGCACATCGTCTTAAAAAGGGATTCTTTCACAGACTTACGGTCTCTTAAAAACGCAGATTTCTCGTGGTTGTTTGCCATGGCGACATATCCATTGAGGGAATCGCATGTCTTCTGAGCCAGACTGTAGACAGAAGGCTTCGGCAAGGCTATGTAGCAATCGGAAACAAAACAATAGTCATTTTACAAGTAAATTACCTTCGCTTGGAAAACCAAATGGCTCCTCTTTGGAAAAGGAAACGAAATCTACCGGACAGAAACAATTGGCTAAAAAGGAATAAAAGAAAGATTGAAATAGAAACCAAGGCAGAGGTTGTCATTGAGGGCAGTGGCCTTTGTCTCATTTAGATTAGACATGAAGAATCCGGGAGAGGCCAAATCTTGCAGTGAAGAAACAGGGAATCCGTGGGTTTGCACGTAGTCTAAACATCTGGTTTTGAGCTCTATTCCTAGACATACTGTAGACGATTAGAACACCTTTGTCATTCTTGAAGGCATTTATCATCTTTGCAGGCATAGCTGAGGCAAGAGGACTGGAAAAGGCTACTGTTTTAGGGAGGTTGGAGTTACTTGTAGGTGGAGGCCATCAGAATTATCACTTTTCTGGTGTTCGGCCTGTGGCGAGAGGAGGAGAGTTCAGAAATGGCAGTTCGCAAGGCACTGAAAGAAGGAGCTCTTTCTCTCTCTCTCTCTCTCTCTCTCTCTCTCTTTTATTATTCTAAAAGGGAATATCCACTCTTGCACAAAACGAACCCTTCCAAATCTACCGTTCCGTGATTCCCGTAAAAAGGCAGTTCCAGCTGGTCAAATCCACTATTATCAATTGATCCAAGGAGCGCCACCAATGTGGTATTTGCTCCGTAAGTTATTACACCCACTTGAGTCGACATCTGAGGTAGTTAGAGTGAATCTTAGCTGAAGAAGATTAGACCTTAATGTCGGATGCAGTCTTCTGAAGAGTCAGCCAATCTAGATTAGTCTGTACGTAGCCAAACATCTGAAAGGAACGAATTGTACATTTATTGACTACTGTAGTCTAGGGTATTTCCCATTCACCTCGTCCATTCCTTCTGCGGTCGTTGCGGCTGAGGCTTCGATGATGACCATTACATCGAGCCACACTGATTTGTAAGTGCAGGGACAACTGAACTCGGTCTTTTTCTATGGAAAACAATTGAGAACAAGACATGTTTTCTCTCTTTGCTCACACTCACCCATCCTGTTGAACTGGTCCCACATTCACTGTGCCACCTCTGTTAATTGGCACCAGTGCCGAAAATACCACTAAACGTAGGTTTCATTTTTTAGAAGGAAACTATACCCTGTAGAGTACAAAAGAATATAGCTGTCCGATGCATGGCTGAAAACATTCCAGATGAATGTGAGATGAAAATAAGGCAATTCGAGGGCTCAGAAAAGTGCGAGAAAATCGACAATGAGAACTTCTGCTCGGAACTTTTCAGGTTTTAGATGAACACAGCGTTTATAAAGAAGGTTACAATAAATAATCTGAATATTTAGAGAGGGTAAGTGTTCCATTTAGAAGTTCACCGGAAAGGCTTTGGAAGAAGAGATTCTGAAAGTGACACAATCGAGGCGTCGGCTCAACACGAAAGAGGATTAGAACGCCGATAACGGGAGATTTTACTTTTTTGTTGCAAAGAATGTTTCTGATGAAAGTTATGAGTGGCACAGATTACTAGAAATATATAGGAGATTGTCACATTTACATCGTTATCCGGGAGAATTCAGTGACCGCTCACTCCGTCCAATCCTAATGATTGTCCACACGACGACGACAAAATACGTCTCGCAATAATCACTTTCGGGCTGTAACTCAAGTCTGAGTGTCCATCTTCAGTCGATGTCTCTCGAGTTCTACCCAGTGTTTATATAAAACTCTGTTTATTATCAAACTGAATAAAACAACCGTGTGAAAGTAAAGCAAATACATCACATATCACAATAAATAAAACCGTCACAGACTATCACAGAAAGAAATCACAACCCCGAAAATAAATAAACTATCTATATAAAAAAATAAAGTAACAATGAGATCGATCAATGCTAATTGGAATAGTGAAGACTAATCGACACGGCGGGGGTCGACGAAGCTCCAGTGTTGGTGGGGATCCGCGGGGTCGCAGTTGTCCACAACCACATCCGCTCCCGCCGCCAGGTTGCGAGTGGTCAGACACAGACCACTTGACACGTGTTTCAGGTGCTTCTCCTGGAAATGGGATGTTCATTCATCTTCTGCCAGACCTACCTCATAGCTCCATTTGTCGCTGCTTCCCCTGCAGTGTTGCATGAGAACCGTAGCCCTCGCCTGCCTCCTCCCAGACAGAGTGGCACAGGTGATTTCCCTCCTCAGATGGCCCTCCTTCGACAATGACATCAACTGAAACACTCTTGATTACCGTAACCCTCCCCGCCCACCTGAGGAGCACTGCCTTTTCCTTGGCACGGGAAAACTCCCAGATTGTTGGAATTCTTCTCGTCCCTCTGCAGAGTATCCGTGCACATCCTCGATCCATCGACGTCTGTGAACAGCTAAAGAGAGATCTAATGACTTAGAGCCCTTACCGTTCCGTAGGCGCTGACCTCTTCGTCCATGATGAACTTTCCAGGGATTACGTTGTCCAGATACCACTTGAATGGCTTGCAATTCAGTCGTTTGCGAAGAGCCTTCCGTTCCGTCAAATCGCCCACGTCTTTATCCTAAAAAGAGAAATTCAGGGTGAAAAACAGAGGAAAACCTTGAGATCGGGGCGGTTGAGGTAGTACAGTCGGCTGTAGTCGTCCATCCACACTTCAGCCAAACGTTTGGAATTCGTTCCGTGGACGTCTTTGTTTCCTCCGCGGCCTGAATAGAAATATAACCTAAAAGGCATTTCTATTCTAACCAGTCATGTTGTATGGGTGTCCTGCCCTGAAGATATGTCCCACGTGGGAGCAGGGAATGAACTCGATCGATCCTCCACAAGTCCAAACCTAGACAACTCCTAAGCTTAAATTTCCATGTAAAACCAACCCTGAATGATATTTCGAGGTTCTCTCCTCCCCAGATGTCCATCTCCGAATCGTAGCCGCCGACATCAAAGAAATACTTCTTATTGGCCGCCAGAAGCCCTCCGGCCATCGTCGGCGACCGGATGTGCTCCGTGACACTCTTCCTCCGCTGGCTCTCGACAGAAGACATCTGTTCCCAGGTGAAGTGGAGCGCCCAAGAGAAGCCTAGAGATGACCAATGAAGTGAAAGCGAATGTATATACCTCCGACTGAGGTGGCGTATGGATCTCCGCTGTAGTGCATGGTTTCTGCACTGATGTGGTCGATTATGGGGCAGACGACGGCCGAAGGATTGTCGTGGATCCGCTGCACTAGGGGTTCTAACCTAAATCATTTATGTAAAAGTGCATCCATAAGAAAGATTTCATTACAGTATTCTAACAAGGCAACTCACCATCCGGCACTGGCTTCACAGTGGGAATCGAGGAAGACGATCACCCCCCCCGTGGCCTCCCTCGCTCCGGCCAGCTTCGCTCTAAAATCCCTATGTTTAAATAACGTTATTTGAAACTGACCTAATCAGTCCGTGTCTCACATTCTTCCTCACTATCCTCACCAATCCCCCGAAGCGTGTGATGTACTCGTCCAGTTTGCCTTTTAGTTCTTCTGCAACAAGTCATTCTAATCCAAGTGGACAGGCTAAGACTACCTCTTTCGCTGTTGTCATCGAGAAGAATGACTTCCTCCAGGAGCTCAGGAGGACTCCGGTTCACCACGGAGTGCACCGTTCGTAGTAGGGGAGACCACGCTTCATCCGTGAAAATAATTACAACGGAGGCCTAAATAGACATGGGATAGGAGAACACGTTTTGACGATTTCAACAGATTTTGATATTTAAACGAGTGATAGGTGACAAATAGCACGAGAAAGAAGGCTCACCTTGGGTAGATTCCTAAGATCGTACTTGATGACCTTGCACTCCTCCCTCCTGGCGTCTTTCAACGTCCGGTCCAGAGAGACCTTGTCACTGAAAAAGGAAAATCCATAGAGAAACGGAATTTCCACAGCATAAGAGAACCCTTTCCCTAGCCTTTGTGTAAGTGTCCAAGAAGACGAAGAAAATTAGTTTGTTTTGAACTAATGGGATCCGACGGGGCTACTCATAAGGGGGCCAATTCGTTGTGCCAGACAGCTTTCTCACTGGTTGTCTATTCCGTTTTCATAGTTGTAAAGTGTTTTAACGAGTTTGCATATGAAATTCGCAACAATGTTCAATTTACTTACCCGTGATGTGCCAAAGTCTACTGAACAGGTCAGGTCCGTGTACACTAACCTGGCTCTGACGTTCATGAACCAATTCTTCATGTCCTCCTTCCCCTGGACGGCGTCCTCTCCTCCCAGAACGACGCTGGATCCCATTTCTCCGGGACCGACCCCTGGCTTCGACAGATCCGGCCTCTCGTACTCCTTCAGAGCCCTCATCGGCCTCCTTTCCTGCTTGATATTGGCTGAATGAGGGTTGATTGAGGGTGAATAGGTGACTCACAAAGGTCTCTGATGCCGTAGGGGTCGTTGGAGGCGGCGGGAGAGGAGTGGAAGAAGTATAGGAACCCGCAGAAGAGGATCAGCGTCACGGCGTACGCTACATTCTCCTTCCTCCGGGGGATCAGGTAGCGGGCTACGCCCATAATTTACCCTGAAATTAGCTGGATTTCTAACGGAAGGTTTTCAAAGAGAAAGACAACTAACAAGGAGAAATAAAGAATTTAAGAGTTCCACGCCCAGGTGAAAGCGACACGGCGACAACAATCTCGTATTCCATGTGCATGACTAGTAAATTACGCTGGGAACACCGGTTTTGGAGGAAGTGATTTTTGACCATGACTTCTGGGGGGAGGAGATATTTATCAATAAAACAACTGAAGAATTTTAAAAAAATTAAATTAAAATTTTAAAAGTTTGTGAATTTTAAAAATACGCAAATCAGCGCGCAACCGAAAATAAGCCAACATTTGCAACCTCTTGTGAAGTGAGAGATCCTTATTTTGAGGCAAAATTTTTGACTATAAAAATGAATTAATAAGGAAAAGATAGTAGCGGAAAGAATATTGACAGTTTCAAAAAAAATTAAAGTGGTCAATGAAAACCCACACAAAAATAAATTGAAAATGTTACAGGAGGGTTGGGAATACATAATTTTCGTTCTCTCTCTCTATCCTTTTAAACACTGTCTAAGTAAATAGCTGTTTATATCTGCACTCGTCTCTCCCTCTTTAATCCTCTCGTCTCGCTTTCTTCAGTTCAGTGCATAATACCTCTCTCTATTTTTCTCGCCCCTTCTGTCTCTTAAACTTTCAATTTATCTCTTCGTTGCTGTCTCCCACACTGTATGTAATTCAAATGAATCGAAATCCTTCGGGAGAAGGACTGGGACGCATTGTCGGGGATCGTCTGTTAATTACAGCCACTTTTCAAATGGAACAAGTTGTCCATTCCGAACTTTCGTCATCTCGTCGTAAATAGAGCGGAAATCATGAAAGACAACCAAGGTACATCAAAAGAGACTAAAGTACCTTTGCCGTTTTTATCAGCTGGGCTTTAAAACCGCTTTTTTTTCAAAACAAAGGGAATTGGGCTCTGCTCGAAGGGTGTTGCCAGAGCAGAGTCTTCTAAATTAGCCGCCCGGCATCTTTGAGTGCTTCCAAGCTGTCTAATGTGCCACTTCCTAACAAGATCAATTAGATGTAAATGGTGGATAATGGTGCTCCTGGCTGTCGAAAGCAGCGAATAACGGGGCTGCTTGTGTGAAACAATCTGTGAGAGCAAAGAATTCAGCGGCGGTACGTGGCGCGGCGATCCAACAATGAATGGCCCCGCCGCAAACATCATAGCAACAGGAAATTGTCCCCCAGGAGGCCTCTAATCGACGTTTGACATTCCGACTTTCACTACTTTGGAATAAACGTTCACAGTTTAGTCGGACGATGGAAAGAAAGCATGAAAGTCGAATGAGAGAATCATCTTTATCGATTGGACTGTCGAATATAAACAACAGAATGCATTGCGGATTATAGTTTGGCATGACGCGTGTTTTTCTGATAGTTTTCGAAGACGATCTCGCGGTCCTGTTCAACACGGTCCATCGACATCCAATTGACACGGACATCTACCAATGGCTGTTCACAACACCATCTGAAATGATTGGTTTCTTTTCTACGATAGCAAAGATTTCTCTCTCTCTCTCTCTCTCTCTCTCTTTCAGAGTCTTTTCTTCTGTCATTCACCTGTAAGCCACTACTTCATCTACCGGCTTGGCACTGGGATCAGAAGCTGAATCCACCAGAAGTGCTCCTGAATAAATCTTGGCGATCGTGAAAGCAATGTCCCTTGCGACGGCATCCACCCTGACCGTCTCCTTCAAAGACAACTCAGTCGCCTCCTCCAGAATCTGCTGAAGTTGACTGAGAGCAGCCTTCAAAGCGGCCACACACTTGTCCAGATCCTCAGTTCTTTCTGAATCACATTGTTTTCGCTTATCTTGCTCTTACTGGTATTGCTGAGAATCTGAGTGATGCGATTTTCCAACTCCGGAAGAACATTTTCCTTGGTGGCGAATACTCTGAGCACATCGAGGGAGAGGACGTTGGTGGTTCCCTCCCAAATGGGACACACCTGGGCATCCCTCAGGGCCAGTGGGAGGCCTGTGTCTTCGATGTAGCCCTGACCACCGAAACACTCGATTCCCTCGGAGACGTGGGGCACAACCTTTAAGGTCCATTGCTATCAACTTAAGACGATAACAAACCAATTTCCCCGAGAATAACTTCAACACTGGGGTGATTAGACGGAGCAGGGTATGGTCAGCGGTGGTTGCCTTGTCTGACTCCTACAATCAAGATTTACTTGAGATTATGAGGGAAACAGACGCTGACTCCTAAGAGACGGGTGGCCTCAATGAGAAGGAGGAAACAGGCACGGGTTTGGACCTCAAGGCGACTGAGAGTGGTCGTGTGGAGAGGACATTCGGACTGAAGTTGGCCGAACACGACACGTTTGGTTGCATAATCACGCGCCACGGAATTAATTCTGTAATGGTATCTCTGTTTAGATTCTTTATATATTCTCTCTCTCTCTTTCTCTCTCTCTTTCTTTCTTTCTTTCTTTCTCTGAACCTTCTCATTCCTGAAATAGCTCCTACAGCATTGTAAATTCGCGTGACATTTAGCATGTTGGAGATAGAGGCTACCCCACGCTCTTCTTCTCCTATTCTGTAGGCCACACATCCATCCAATAGGATTTCCGCAGTTGGCAGCTGAACATATTTGATTTCAATGAATTTTCCAAAGAAACCTGCTTAGTCCCCAGTTTGTTCTTCAGTTTGATCATTTGAATTCCATTCAAATTACCATCGTCATCTCGGATTCTGAGGAGGAACAACGAAATTCCCTTTGTTCCCTTAAATAGAATGCACTTCAGTAGTTGGGAGATTACCTTGACTGAGTTCCCGTCCTTATCGACAACGCGGGCCAGAGTGAGGGCCACGTCGGCGTCGATGGCCGAACTGAACCACTTGTAGCCGTGGAGACGGTACTGAAAAAGAGATTGGAAATCAGAAGAAGCCAAAGCCAGGTAATCAGAAGTCTCCTCACCTTGTCTCCCTCAACGTGGGTGGCGTAGGTGTCGCAACCTCCAGCGACGTCACTGCCTCCTCCCTTCTCCGTCATCCATTGGCCACTCGTCCAAGCCCTCTTTCCATCCCTGGACAGGAGGCTATCAACTGCTTCTGTGGCCAGTGAATGTTTTCCATACAAACCAAGGGCCTGCAAATGCAGTTGGATACCTGTTACCAGTTCTAGTGCTTTCAGAGATTCGAGACCTGCTTACCGCAAAAGTCTTTACGGCTCCGTCGGTCATAGCCATGGGACAGGTGGTCAGTCCTGACGTGGGAGAGAAGAGATATAGTTTGGCTATCTGGTACATCCTCCGAGTGACAGGATCCTCGCTTACGCCCTTGTCATAACCGAGAGCTGCAAAATATATGACCATACACATAGAATAAAGCGGTCAATGGTGAGAAAAGGGAGGAGGCTTGCATATAATATCAAAACCTACAGACAATGCCTTCCTCTGCGCAAATCTCCTTCAGTCGATTCCATGCAGGACAGACGGTCAGTTTATCCACCTAAGGTCCGCATACGAACAACACTCGGACCTTACCCTATTGCCCCACGCGTCATGTTGTTCCAGCTTCGGCTGATTCAACTCCGCCTCAACTGCGAGGCAGAGGATTTCCGAAACACAACGTTCACCAAAGCCGTCTAAATCAGCGGCGATCTGCAAGCAAGAATTTCCTATTCTGCAATAATCAAGCAGTGGGACCTTGTCGTAGTCTCCTTGTGGGAGCATCCTTCGAAGTGTTCTTTGGAGGAGAGGATCGTCACGGAAGGGATTGTGCATCACAGGTCCGATCTAATACCTCTAATTATAGGGTTTTAAAGGGCTATGACCTGGTTGAAGCTACCAGTCTTAGCATGACTGTAGGCAGCAGATCCCGAGACCATTCTGAAAACTACGCATTGGTACTGAAGGAGCCATGATAGATTCAGGCAACTCTTCAGATGGAGCGCCTATTAATAGTGAAAGATAAAAGATACGTGGTGTTTGAGAATAGACAGCTGCCATATCAAACAACAACCAAAGTAGATAATAAGCCACTTGGAATACAAACTTTTTAGAGGAAATTTTAGAGAATCCCATTTCTTGTTTCAGTCGTAATCATCAGTCACAAACAGCTGCTTGAATAGGAAGATTTAATGAATGCCCATTGGCATAGTGAGGATGGGTCAAGGATAGTTTTGTGTTTCGTTACCAGGTGTTTAGAATCAAAAGAGAGAGTAGCCTTATCAACTGCAAAAGATGTTGATAAATAAGAAGAGCACACAAAACATTCGATGGTTGGTGGTAGACACATGGAGGAATTGCGGGTTTCACACAAAAGCGACCTTTCGCCTGGGAACTAACTCGTTCTACGAACTTTGACTGCATTCCCACGTTGGGGGGGGGGGGGTGCTACCGCATTTACCGGAAAATGAGACCCCCGCCACCCCCTAAACTTTGAATATCGCGATGAGGTAAAATAAATAGACTTCTTTTTACATAACCGTATATTGGAAGGCTAGGAAGGACAAGGGATACTGTACATGTATAATTAACACAAATATGTCTACAGTTTGGCCTGGCGGGCGTATTCCGGATAGTTCTCGAAGACAATGTCGCGGTCCTGTTCCACTCGGTCGGTCGACATCCACTCGACACGGAGGTCCACCAGCGGCTGTTCGCAGCACCATCTGAATAAGGAATAGTGGGAGTTCCCAAATTGCAATTAACCTGTAGGCCACGTGTTCATCGGAAGGCTTGGCCGTGGAATCAGAGGCAGATTCCACAAGCAGCGCTCCCGAGTAGATCCTGGCGATGGCAAAGGAAATGTCCCTGGCCGCGGCGTCCACCCTGACGGAGTCCTTCAGCGCCGATTCACTGGCTTCTTTGAGCATCTTCTGTAGCTGAACGAGAGCCGTCTTCAGGGCGGCCGAAGCCTGGTCCAGTTCTTTAGAGCTCTCTTAATTCATCTAATGTACGGAAGATAAGAAATTCCACTCACTGGCTTTGCTGAGAATCTGGTTGATGTGCTTTCCAAACTCCAGAAGGACGTTCTCCTTCCCGGAGAAGACCCTCAAGACGTCGAGCGAGAGGACATTGGTGGTGCCCTCCCAGATGGGAGTCACCTGGGCATCTCTGAGTGCACTGGGGAGACCGGTGTCTTCGATGTAACCCTGGCCTCCGAAGCATTCGATTCCCTCGGAGATGTGGGGGACACACTAGAAATAAAGCTACTAATTTAGAAGTAAAATTAACCAACCAATTTACCAGCGAAGAGCTTGAGAACGGGGGTGATGAGGCGCAGAAGGGTAGCTTCTGTAAGAGTTGCCTTGCCAGACTCCTGAATCAAGGTCTGACTGAGATGGAAGGGAGGAATTTACGCTGATTCCGAGGAGACGGGTGGCCTCTATCAGGAGGAGGAAGCAGGCGCGGGTTTGGACCTCTAGACGACTGAGGGTGGCGGTGTGGAGAGGCCATTTGGCCTGCGGCTGGCCGAACACGACGCGCCGGGTCGCGTAGTCACGCGCCAGGGAGGTGATCCTGGACCCTTGCATTACAGCCCTTAGCTTTAGATCGACTAACCTCCTCATTCCGGAAATAGAAGCCACCGCGTTGTGAATACGAGTGATGTTGAGCATGTTCGAAATGCCAGAGACTCCGCGGCCCTGCTCTCCCAGCCTCTGAGCCACACAGCCGTCCAGGAGGAGCTCAGCCGTAGGCAACTGAACGTATCCGTAGAAAAGGCCAATTGAAGCAAGAAACCTGCTTGGTTCCCAGTTTGTTCTTCAGTTTGACCATTTGAATTCCGTTCAAATTGCCCTCGTCGTCACGGATTCTGAGAAGGAACAGGGAGAGGCCCTTGGTTCCCTGAAAGTGGGGGTTAGAATAGAAAAATGAGGATGCACCTCAACAGCCTTGCCGTCCTTGTCAACAACACGGGCCAGAGTGAGGGCCACGTCGGCGTCGATGGCCGAACTGAACCACTTGTAGCCGTGGAGACGGTACTGAAAAGGAGATTGGAAATCAGAAGAAGCCAAAGCCAGGTAATCAGAAGTCTCCTCACCTTGTCACCCTCAACATGGGTGGCGTAGGTATCACAACCTCCGGCGACGTCACTGCCTCCTCCCTTCTCTGTCATCCATTGGCCACTCGTCCAAGCCCTCTTTCCATCCCTGGACAGGAGGCGATCAACTGCTTCTGTGGCCTCCGGGTGCTTCCCGTACAAACCAAGAGCCTGAAATCATTAATAGAGAATGCGTTTGATTACGGTATCCCTCATCGTTACGATAACTAAGACACGCCGCCCACCTGCAGTGTCTTGACGGCTCCATCGGTCATGGCCATGGGACAGGTAGTGAGGCCGGCGGTCGGCGAGTATAGGTACAGTTTGGCAATCTGGTACAATCGACGCGTCACCGGATCCTCGCTTACGTTCTTGTCGTAGCCGAGGGCTGCAAAAATCATGGTTTATGGCGCAGTTGTGAACGGATTTGGTGACAGTCGTCGCTCCCCAGAAAATTTGCTCAATTGCCACAAGAATATGAAATGCACTGGTATCACAAGGCATTTCTATTTTACAGGCAGCCACGAACGGAGCTGACTGTACACAGGGTGGGTGGGTAGGGTAGCCGAGGATGCTGCTGAGGTAGCCTCGAGTGACATTTTATGGCTAAAAACTCACCAACGACGCCCTCCTCTGCGCAGATCTCCTTCAGTCGGTACCATTCCGGACACACATTGAGCTTATCCACCTGAAATATCTGATTTGAAGGATTCTCAACTGGGAATTGACAAAATTAACAAACAACGTACTCTTTTGCCCCAAGCGTCATGCTGTTCGAGGGTCGGCTGGTTGAGTTCCGTCTGGCGGCCAAGATGGAGAATTTCGGAGACGCAACGCTCCCCGAAACGGTCCAAATCGGCGGCGATCTGGAACAGAGATCATAATATATGTGCGATTAAAGTCAGAGGAAGGAAGATAGCATTCTGTGTCTGGGATGACAATCAGAAAATGAAAGCAAAGTCACAAATGATAGCATGCGCGGGTTTCACCCGAATAACGAACCTTGTCGTAGTCCTTCTGTGGCAGAAGACGACGCAGCGTCCTGTCGAGGAGAGGGTCGTCACGGAACGGATTGTGCATCACGGGGCCCACCTAAAATCTCCAATAAAACCAAAAAAATAGGAAGACACCTGGCTAAAGCTTCCAGTCTTCGCATGACTGTATGTGGCAGCCCTCGATGACATTCTGAAACAGAGGTTATTAAAAAGAATATGAATAAAATAGGTAATAGTTATATATCACGAAAGGCAATTTAAACGGCTTGTTTGTAGGAGCGAAGCCATCCTAAAGGCTTATCATACACGCGAGATTGTAGTCAGCCGGGTTTTTAAAGATTGGGGAAAGATAGGCGACTTCCTGGGTTGAGAGGCTAAGAAATGGGAGTAAACACACCTGATCGCCACTCTGAACAGCGAAATGGGTGCCATAATATCGACTGATTAGGGCAAATCAGCACGTGGGGCGACGGGAACGAAGTCCACCTCGGGCAGCGTTCCACTGGGGCCTAAATGACAACAAATCAGAGAGAGAGAAACAAAAAAAAAACCTCTATGGAATAACTAACAACACATTTTTAAAAGCAGAAATCAATGAAATCAACTACTTCAGTGGTGGCTCTAGTCTTAAATTAGGGTATATAACTTGGGCATTGAGGAATTCGCTATTCTTCAAGGTAAGCTAGAGTACTCAAGTGAGTGACAATAACAACAATATGGATCCAGAAAACATTCCTGAAGATACATTTCCGTTGAGACCTGAATATGATTAAAAAACAAGATTCCGAATAAAATTTTATGCAAAAAAAAGAAAAAAAGAAGTGAATGTACAGCCAGGCAGTTGTAATAAAATCTGTTCAAAGTAGCATAATTGGATCACAGAAAGCTGTTTCATCTCTGACTATTACTGTAACCCTTTTCCGACTATATACACTGGGATAATACTGGGAGGAATACTATGCGATGGTTATGCTATGAAATGGGCGAGTGAGCGGAGTATAAGTGAAACAGTGGATGTGTGAGTGCGATAAAAGAGAGAAAGGATCAATTCCTGGCACAACAAGAGTTCAGTTGGTTCTGGGCCTTCGCCAGCAGATTCACGGAGGCAGAGCCATTCGCAGCACCTCCGGCGTCCGATTTGTAGTTGTTGTACCTGCAATAGAAAGGAAAATAATGCTTCAAAAGTATATTTTAGAGTATTTGAGAGGCTGTCCCTGTGACATTTACAGCATTTACTCCCAGCTGAGTGGCAGCCACACCTAGTCATCACTTTGACCATCCCCGGTAGATTGCATAGTAGCACTCCACAATACGGCAATTATAGCATTTGAAAACAAATCCCACCTCTGATCGGAGGCCTTCATGTCGTTGGCCAGCCGACTGGCGACCTGCTCGAAAAGGCGATCTACATTTGTGGCGTCCAGCGCCGACGTTTCCAGGAAATGATCGAAATTATTCACCTAAATAACGGTCTAACTGATTACACTGAGCAAATACCTCTGAGAAATCACGACCTATCCTTTCGGGGACCTCCCTTTCGTCGTCTTTGTCCACTTTGTTTCCTAAATTGAAAATTCGACGGATAAACAAAGAGAAAAAAGAAAAGAAAACAGTAAGAACGTACCGACGAGTATTTTGAGGACGCGTCGGTTGGCGTACGATTCGATTTCGGCCAGCCACTCTGGGAGGCAGTCAAACGACGGCTGACACGCCACGTCGTACACCTGGAAAGAAGCCAATCATACACTTTCGAAAAAAGGAACTATTTTTCCTTAATTGAGGAGCTAATCGCCATTAAATCATCCTAATCTCAGAATAGAGTCGATCTTGGAGCTATTCTAGGCTAAAACCAACCAGGACAATGGCGTGGGCACTGCGGTAGTAGCTCTGGGTGATCGATCGAAACCTCTCTTGTCCCGCCGTATCCCAGATTTGTAGCTGAAATACTTAAATGACGAGGAAAAATACCTCAAAATACCTTTATTTTATCGTCTCCCACCATCACCGTCTTGATCATAAAGTCCACTCCGATTGTGGCACTCTGTCCAGGGGGAAAGATACCCTATAAACTAATTTATTGAATTTATTTATTCATACAAAAATTAAAAACATTAAAATAATCAAAATAATGTTTGATCATGACAACAGGAATTTCTATTAAATTCCACCACCGCGAATTCTAATTAATTTTTACTACCGAAAAATTTAAGCATTTCATGGGAGCCGGCTGGTACTAAATTTAGTTTTGAACATCAAACTACCTTACCGATTTCAGAGGAGTGAATTACAGACAGCGGGTCCGTCCGAGCCAATCAATCGACAAAACTCATTTTCTAGACAAAATTTACCTTTACTTAATCCAATTTGGTGAACTGACACGAAAAAGCGGTTAAAAGATTTTGAAAAGAAGTAGGTTTAAATAAACGAGATATTATGTATCTTCTACATTTTGTAATCCAAAAAAAATAAATAATTAAATAAATGTACCTGTGTGAATTTCCTGACGAGGCAGGTTTTTCCGACGCCTGCATTTCCGACGAGGACGACCTTAAAAAGGTACTTGTAGTCCTCCATCAAAGCGGACCAGTCCTCCCAGCAGCCGTCGTGGTAACAGGGCTCTGAAGGAGGAATTGCAAATGGGGAATCCTCTTTCGAAGGGAAAACACGGAATTAGGGAAATTACAGACAAAATCACAGCCACACAAATAGAAAATGACCCTGCCCGGTGGAAACGGTATTTTGGGAGCACAAAAACGGCGATTTCCAGAAGACATGAGAAAAATCGCAGAAAGAATGAGACATTCCGGGGAATTCACGTGAAGGAATGAAGGCGTGAGTCAGTGATAGGCGGAATTCCCCGAGAGAACGTGGAACCGATGCGAAATGGAGCGAAGAAACCAGTCATTCCGGCGCCAGGGGAGTAATAATAAATGCACTTATTGGAATTAAAGACACGGATCCGCTGTTAAATTAATGTTTTAAAACAATGAGTTGATTTATTAAATAAACAACTGATATTTTTAAACTAATAATTTTTGCGAATTTTGATATTGCATCAAGATTAAAGAGAATATAAAATAAATCTTCGTCGAAATTTTTAAAGAATCCTCGATTGAACAACTGGAGGCCGGCCTGGCCACAGGAATCAACGACTTTCCAGACTGGGCCACAAGAATCAACGACTTTTTGTCGAAGGGGCCACGGGAGACCACAGAAACTTTTTGTCGAATCAGTAAACGTTCATTTCATTCAGACCGCTGCAGCGGCGCTGTGGGATAACAAAAATTATTAGAATATGGATTTTTGTCGGACAACAATTCACTGCTAGAAATTTTGAAGATATTGAAGAAAAATCAGTAATTCTTGATAGTTTCACCGAAAAAAAGGCCCACCTTCGATGTCATATAGCGCAAGATCGAGCGCTTTTATAGGCGTCTCGGCGGTCATAGCATCGGAGGCAAACAATAACTGATAACGGAGAAGCATTTTCCCAGGAAAACATTGAATTTGGAGGTATTCTTCTATTTTCGAGGTGGAATGGGGGAGGAAGGGCGCCGTTCGGCTGAGGGTGGGACAGCTGCCGGCTGTGTTCGGTTACCACGTGAGTCACGGAGCGCCCGGTAATGGACAGAACCCGCACACAAAGAGGAAACGGGCGGAAAACGAATGGCAGCCTGATTGGTGGTGGGAAACCCTTGGAAATCGAGTATGACAACGACATTGCATTGCTGGGAACGGGAATCTCACTGGAATTCAGGCAAATTGGTTCTAAAATATATGGTAACTGCGTAACTAACTACCAGAACCCCAAAACTTTTGTAAATATGAAGAAAAAATACCAGTTACTACTTATACAGTTACTATTTATACTTCAAATCAACTCCATGTAATGGGAGACGATTAGAATACGCCAAATTAGAATTAAACTAGATTTCCTCTAAATCATTTGTCGACGTGCCCTTGTCAGAGGAGGTTGTTCCCACTATGAAGCATCTGGATTGTGAGTTTGCAGCCTTTACGACACCACAGAAACAAAATAAGCAAGCATTTTGATGGAGTTTAGCCGCCGAAGCGGGGAATCCGTGCTCTGGCCTCCTTCTGTCAGATTAATGCCAGCTTATGTTTGATTTGTGCGCGAAAGAGTGCATTTGACAAAAGCCCTCGGGGATTTCTTACGGTAATATACATGGAGGAAGTTTGGATTTCAGCCGACATCCAGCTGCAGCTGGGGCATGTGCGACGGCTGAGGGAGAAGATTGAGGTGCTGGCGGGAAGGATGGATCAACTGAGCCACGAGAACGAGAGGACCGAGGCCAGGGTGGCTAATGTGAACCGCAGGTGGGAACAGTGACAGCATGGGTTTCCCTGTGAAGACATACTCAAACACATGGATATTGAGAGAGAGAGAGAGAGAGAGAGAGAGAGAGAGAGAGATATGAAAATCTCTTTGTTAACTTTGGTCTTCAGAAGGAAGACCCTTGAGGCGGACCTCAAGCGACTGCAGGACCTGGAGACTTCGATGAATGTTGACGTTGATCCGAGTGTTCTGCGCGCCTTCGACAACCCCATGGTCCATACTAAACTGAAACAACAACCAATTCTATCTGCAGGAGGCGGAAATCCTGACGGCTGTTGAATTCCACGGGAAAATGGTCGCTCTTCGCTCGATTCTCCACGATCTGCTCCTCCGAACGACTCACAACTACTTGGCTGCGCATTCGGTAGTTCAAGGGATACTGTAGAGCAGGACTTTTCAGGAGATGGAGGATCAGGAGAGAGACTTCCAGGAGAGGGTGCACGACGCTCTGAAGGCAAGGAATATGCTCTCCGAAGAGTTGAAGAAAGTGAAGGACCGCGCGGAGGAAGGGATGATGAAGCGATGCGTTGAATACGAGGCCACCCAGCGTCTGGAGAAGGCCATCACAGCCTGCGATGCCGAGATTTGGCTGAGTCGCTCCGACAGCAACAGGCAACAACCAACCTTTCCGCTTTTAAAGAGATTTTTCAGATTGGCGGATCAGCTGGCGCTTCTTTCGGTTGATCCCTCTCCCCTCCCCTGCAAGACCAAGAGGAATCCTGAGCTCCAGGTCTCTTCCAAGAAAAGACAGCGGTTCACTCTTACTTCTAGGTTGCCCCCCTTGCCCAGGAGTCGGTGCTGACTATGGAACACCATGTCTCCGTGCAGAGTCTTCTCTCGGATGAAGCCTCTGGACAGCAGGTCCTCCACCAGCACTACGATGGCCACGTGGAGCAGCTCAGCATCACCACCGATGCTCCTGGGTCCCGAGTCATTAAGGAGATGTCCATTCTGAACATGGCAGACAACGGGGGATCTAATCAAAACTCCAAGGTTTTGACCTTTTATCTTCAAATCCGAATTTAATTTCAGTTGACGAACGTGCTTACCAATTTCATGCAGATTGTGTCGCAACAGGAGAAGAAGAGTCAGTCCCATCTGAATACGAGAGCAGACCCCGGACACCCGATGAACCACAACTACAGGGCTATTCCTCCAGTTGAGAAGGGAAAGAAGGCCTCCCAGCAGAAGAAGGACCGCCATTCTGGGTACATGACGTTGCCGAAGACTTCTTCATCGAGTGGTTCTGACCAGCCGAAGTCTCTCCAGTCCAATGGGGGCAGCACCACCCAGGTAAGCTTTCCTCTGACCCTCTCTCTGTCTGTGTGTCTCACTATTTCTTATTATTTATTTTATTTATATATCTCCCCTACGAATCAACCCTTTCCAGGCCGCTCCTCCGAACCTCTTCAATTTCCTGCAGTCCGCCCTTCAGCAACACGGCTACCACCTGGCGTAGACTGAATTGTCTCTGTAGATGGAAGTAACATTGAAATAAATAGAATCCCGTCGTCCCAGCCGACCTCGTTCAGCCCCAGGCGGTCTTCGTCGTTTTGTTATGCAGATGGGACACCGGGGGAAGGAAGGGCGACAGACAGTTGCGTTTCCCGCCAAAACCCAAACCATGTTTTCAAAATTAAAGTGTACCTTTGTATGTTCTTTGTAATGAAATATTTAAAATATAATAAGATAATTTCCTAAATTTTACATTGTCTGATATTTAATTTCGACACATCTACCCTTCAGAAGCTTTTAAGGGGAAGCACTAGGTTATATAGTTACTTGTTTTGTCCTGTCCATTAGTGCAAACCGACCGGCAAAATTTGAATAACCTTTTATTAGTGCGCCTAATGTACCTCTCGAGCCCTGTCTTTGTTCTCACCGCGCGACAGTTTCCCCATTCACATTTGAATCCATTTCTATTCATCGCTTATTGCATTGAAGTGGCCCATAGCAGACAGAGTTTGAATTTTGGCGACGCTCCAATTATTCTGACAAAGGACACAATAAGTTCAATTGGCTGTCTGGCTTACAATATGACGGAATGTGAATCTCAGACAGTGGGAATTCAAAAGATGAAGAAACGTTGATCCCTGAAGTAAAAGTGACTGGCGTTCGTTTTCCGCAGTCAAGGGAACCCCGGTCTTTTTATGATCTATTCGGAACGGCGAAACGAGCGGCGGAAAAAGTGCAACGACCTGCAGTGATTGCCCGAAGGCAACATTGCTACCGCCTTTGGATGGGGACATTTAGATGCCTCAAGGAGTGTTTTAGAAGACTGCAACTTTTCTTGTATTTCTTCACTTCTCAGAGTCTCTTAGTCTTCCCCTTCCTTACTCTCTCTGACATCCCCAATCCCTCCCTTCCTCCGTCAGTCTCCAATCCAATGCCATCCCTCCCCGTCAATGCCCATCTCCGTTTCCGTGTGCCTCTGGCTACGGTGCGTCTGTCAATTAGGCCTCGGAATGAGGTGCCCTCTCTGCCGGTGGCGCCCTCGAATTGCCGTCTCTCCATCCATCAGCCACGACGCGTCACAAAGCCGGCGCGACGCGCATAAATCGCGCGTAAACGGCGTCTGCGCGGCGCCAAGATGTTGCCATCTGGGACGGTGTTTTTCTTCGTTTTTTGGGAGGATGGAGGCTGTTTGGGGAGACTTATTGAACGGAGAGAGAGGGGGAAAGAGAGATAGAGAGAGAAAGAGAGAAATATAGAGAGAGAGCACATCATTAAGCGGGTGGGATAGAACGAAAGTTGGAGTGGTTCAAAAAATAAAGAATGAGGCTGGTAAACGAAGAGAACGTCTGACGATGAGGAAGCGGTAGAGTGAAAGAGATTCAGAGTTTTCAAAACAAAAAATGTAAATGTAAACTCAAATCCCCCCTGCTCAAAGATGAAAAGTGTATTTTGAGCCCCGTCCGTCCATTCCGCAACATTTGTCCTCTTTTTTCCCATCAGCCTCCCCCATTTCGCTTTTTCCTTGTCTGAGTCTCCTCTTTCTCCACAGTGTTTCCTCGGGAGTGCCCTTTACTGCGCCCGGTTGCGATTGATACGGCCATCTATCACGGTGACCACCTCCCCCGACGAGGAGGACAACTCAGGGTGGCCACCGAGGTAGATCACACGGACGAGCAATTCAGGAACAGGTTAAATAGCATGGTTTACAACTTGTTTCTGACGTTCTTGACTCATTCCGCCTTCTATAAGCTGAACAAATTGTAGAGAAAACTGTGGCACGGACCTGTTAGGAGTCGATAAACGTTGACAATTTTCAGTTCGTTATGGCGATATTTAGATGCTGTAAACCTGTTAACATTACTTTTTCTTAAATTAGCAAGAGTATCAGATGAAATCGTCGGACCGGGCCCATTAAAGCGGCCGACGCGTGAAGAAATATTTTCCGCGGAAGCGACAGCCCGCCCAGGCCAACTGTTGCGAGTTTTACACGCAACAGACACTGCTAATTAGGACCACCTTCACTGTTTTCTCCTTCTTTTCTAAATTCGCATCGAATCTTCCCCATTTTATCACAAAGAAACTAAGAACAAAGCTACAGCACAGCTTTCCTGAACGATGCCCGTGAGGCCCTAAGCCACAATGTGTAAAAAGTTACTTTCCATTATTTGAGTTCGAAAATTACCCAGAAACCAGCGTAAAAGTGCAGTTCCCGTGGCCTGAAATGGCAACATGAAGGGAAGACGAGTCGCAGTTAACGACCCTGATTTACGACCTCGATCGGGCCTCCGAGAAAGACTGGTAGACGGCTGCACGGGAGACAACGAGGGCCAGGAGCCAATAAACACATGCTCAGTTCCAAAGCAACAATCGTTTTCTTTAAACCAAGCTCAAACTTTAAAGATAATCATAAAGTTTAAAGAATTCTCCAAAGTTATCATTAGTGCATCTCTCTTCACGCCACTTTCAATTAAAATATAACAGTTTACTTGGGTTAAAACTTCTGTACTCTCCGTCTGTGCTCCAAACCCTCTCTAACGCTCAGACTACCGTATAAGCCCCGCCTTCCCTCCGTCTCCGCCAGAATTGGGGCACTAACCTGAACGATTGTCAGCGGTACCGTGCCTCGCAAGAGTGCATAGTTTGGAATGATCGATTTCTGATACTTGGACAAGGACCTCCTTCTGTGTCTCTTTTACCCTGGCCACCGGTCGAGATTACAACGAAACGGGCATTTTTCCATTTTTCGGGCCCTTCAACCGAAACCCGAGAGACAAATGTCTTTGTTTCTTGTATGATCTCAATCGAACCATAACTTGTCAATGATATTGGCATTGACTTCCCCAACCATTTCATCAGAAAAAAAGCATGGACTCATATTGGAATTACCTCTTTTGTAAATTTTACAGTTTATATCTTGCCTTGACTGCATATCCCGAAAAATCGTCGTCTTTTAAGACTAGCTTGAAACCCATTCTTTCCAGCCTCTCTCTCCTTTCATCATTTTTCTTCAAATCACTATTGTTGTTTTTGCTTTTCGTTTTATTGTACTAGCCCTTTCAAAAAGAAGTGAAATCATAGCAGTTGCTTTTGAATTTATTCTGATTAATTCCAATCATTTTCTACAGATGACTATCTACCGAAGCTTCCAAGCTTGCACTTATTTACCTCCTATTCTTTAATCTAAATTGTTGGTATTTGCCTAAAAGTATCTCCGCGGGGTTTGAACTTCCTTCCGTCAGTCCGTGAGACATTTCTTTTTTCTCTGCCCTTTGGACTTCTCAATTGCCATTATTTCTGCCATTTCACGGATCGAAAATCAAAAATATGTGCCAATTTGTATGAATCTTGCACTTTCAAGGAACAGTTCCTTGAGCCTGCTATTTAGCTACCTCTAACAATTCTATGTCATTATGGTGATCACTTTGTCATCTATATTTTGTGTTTCATGCTAGGTGTATGTTGGTAGAGTTAGTAGAAGGGAACTTATTCGAATTGGAGTAGTAGATTCTTGTGAATCCACCCTGGAATACATCTACCGTACCTCAGGTCCTTCTAAAAAGGGGCTGAATTAGCATAGACTGAACCTAATCGTAAAATGGCAACAGGCCGCGGGCGAAGACAAGGCCGAACGAAGACGATAAATAGCCCTTTGAAAAAGACACGGCGGCGGCCACTGGGAGGAACGGCGAAACGAACGGCAACATCCCCCTTCGACGCCAGGACGGCGGTTTTGTCGAGCTCAAACTCAGATTGCACCCAGTTTTTATATGCTTCACGGATCATAACAGGCGACTTTCCCCAAAAGCGAAATTAGTTCTAACAAAATGAAACTCGTAATGATAAACAGATCAGTCTTATCCGATGACATTGACAAATAATGCATAAAAAAGAGAAGGGAGAGATTTACGTGGTTCTTTGAGAAATTAACTTGAATTTCGTTGATGACCAATTGCACATTCTGATTTTTCTAGGTCTCTCGAAGGCTTTTTCACTCCGTGTTAGAAACCAAAGTTGTTCCGTGACAGAAATCCCATATTGTTCTTCTCCAACCTTTACTCAAATTAAAACTAAAACCTTGTTTTCAGAAAATCCGTCATCTGCGGAGCTGAGAAGCCAGTGAGTTTGCCTTTTAATCGAACAGTGTCATTTGAATTGGGAAGACAGGCTTGGCGTTTTGCCATTTGAAGTTATTCTACTCAACGCCATCTTTATTTAAATACTCCAGCAGGAGCTGTCAGCCAAATGGCATAAAATTAGTATTTAAACGCTTTCTCGCGTGGTTACCCTTAAACTTATTGTTTGACTTTACGTAGAAAATACATTTTAAACTTTTTAAATGATTTTAGTTTCTGATTCATTTTCTTTCTAAAGTGCAATTTGTTGGTTTTCATTCATCAAACAACGATACAATATGTTTAAAAACTTTAAAATACCCGGGTGTTCGATATCCGAAGTAACCCCTGGCTACAGTACCCCGCCCTCAGCTGTCAGCCCCTTCGGAACGCAACATTGGTGGCAGTTTATTAGCCATTCGATCACACAGTCGCGGCGCCTGGCAACGAGAGAACGAGAGAGCCCAGACAGACAGAGAGAGAAAAAAGAGAGCGAGAGATAATGCTCCGGGAGGAGAGGACAGTGTCATTTTCCCATTCCCACGCCCCAACTTCCAGAATTCTTTTTGTTCCAACGGAAGGAAAAGGTACTGTCTTGTACTACGGCAGTTCTACTGAAACCCGTAAGAAGTCAGTGATGGAATGTGGTTGATCCGCCGATTGTCGTTTTTTCCGGAGCGATGGGGTGTGACCGTCATGGCGGAAGACGTCTGGCGCCGCAGCCGTTCGAACCACGAAAAACCGCCTCGAGGGTTCCTTTCCCCAGAAAATGGCTTGTTTTCTGTATTAATAACTTTGGTTTTGTTTCTTTCGCTGACTCAAACCCTTGTGATCCTTGTGTTTCGCAGTAAGAACGGATGAAAAAGTGGTCCGGCGGGTTCACCTGTTTCCACGATTAAAGTTCATTTTTCTTCTTGTTTACCGAGATTCTGCAAACGATTTCATTTTAATTCTCATCGAAACAATACCATATTACCCGAAATGATCCAAATGACAGGATTCTTTTCAATTTCCTACGAACTTATTTGTGTGTGAGTAACCAGCAATATCTATAATCCGCGCATGGCGCCGGTAGCTCAATGGTATTGACTGAACTTACGGGAAATATAACGGAAAAAAGATCGTGGGTTCGATTCCCGATCGATTGACTTTTCTTTTGCGAAACCTCTGTGACCAATTGCGTTAAGGACAATGTTATTGATCTTGGGTGGCTATCGTAACGTCAATTAAAACTTAAAGACATGATTTCTTGTTGTTGACCGTAGTTCTCAAAATGTTACCAGTCTTTGATGGGGTATTTCGTGCAACGCAAAAGAACATCGGCGGATTCTAATTCGACCATGGCAGTTCATGTGGACAACGTAAATGAATGAATTTCAAAAGCTGGGCCTTCTCTTCCTTTTTGGTGCCACTGTGTTTTTTTTTTGCGTTTTTCCTCAGATTTTTCGTTTTACTGCTTTTATTGAGATATGACACCATCTCTCTTCTCCTTCCGTAGCCCACACCCGGTGCGTCGAAATCTTTTTCTCACCCGGTCACACTTCGCACGCGTCGCAAAGTTGCCAACTGTGCGGCATTCAGTCACACTGCTTTCCTTCTTTTGCTCAACCCACTACTCTCCGTTGTGGAGAAAATGAAACATTGGACGGTCCAATTCTTCTCAAAAAGGCTTTTGGGCAACTGCCTCATAATAACTGACTTCTTTTTTAAAAGCGGAAACACTTTTCTAAATAATCAACTACTGGAAATCCCCTGACTTCTGCCCAATGATCCCTTCATTGTCTTCGCGATCGTCGTTTTCCCGCCTAATAATTTCAAATAGCGTGATATTCAATCTCCATCGGCTGCCATTGTCTCTGCCATCGAATTGGCTGGGTTCGAGTGGTGGCGGCAGACGAAGACTGGCGGATAATGCGTATTTGAATCGCACTATATACTTTGATCTCAAAGTGTCAATGACTATTGTCTATGTGATTTAGGCTCTTATGTTGGTGCCATGCTCTTAGGGTTTCACCGTACCGGTGGAATTTTAAATTGAAATCAAATGATCACCCATCCGAAGACGAAGAAGGAAATGAAAATGCTTTTCAAAACATTCTGAAAAGTAAGAGCCTGCCGTCTTCGACTTCGACTGCACTAACGATCAGTGAGGATTACTGAAAAACGCACTGGCTGCTCTTTCTTATGTTGTCGATCATTAAGCTTGAATTTGGGCCCATAGTTCCAAATTGAGTGTTAGGGAGAAATTGTTGTTTAATCCCTTTTCATCTGCTCGTTTTGGCCACGATAGAATGGAAAGAACATTTGGTTCTCTCCTCTTCTGGAAGATCCCACAAGAGACAAACATCTCCCGAAAAAAAAGTATAGAGAGAGGAAACTCGGTAGAAAAAGTTACACAGCAAATAGTCAGCCAAGCCATAACGTGTTGAATAGCATTGTCTTTTCAGCTGTAGCCATGGATGAGTGATTCTTCCGATGGAATAGTCATGTGTCCCGCGGTTAAACACCATACATTACCAAAAAGATAATAGGAAAAAAGAAATCGGAGAAATGGTGTTGGAATTCAACCACCTTTTTTTATTCTAATCCCGTCTAATCAGCCAAGTGCGTAGAAATCTGAATGTATTAATGAAAGGCGCATTCAACGCTTATCTTTTCACATAGTCCACAAAGGAACCTGAAATGATAGCATTCGACCGTCGGTAGCCCCCTTTTCCCTTTGGAAGATCGACTGTGTCTTAAGTCTCCTACTGAAAGCCATATTCTTTACAAACATCCTTTTATTCAGCTTCCTCCGCGGGGCCGCTGACTCAACTACTTTTTGCCCCTTTGCGGTTCTTTCCGAGAGAAAGCAAGCGGCGCCTCACATGTGACCGAGAGCTCCGACCGGGTGGTGGGAACCCTCGTTCGACGAAAGGTCGAGAATGGAGAACTGTAATCGCAATTCAGAAGTGAACTAGGCACATGAAACGGAAATAAAAGAGGGTGAGCCAATTCAAGGCAAAGATGATGTAGGCACATCGTGGAAGTTTTCTTTTGTTTTAAGAGGCCGTTTGATGCAAATTCCTGAATCTAGAAAATGGCATTATCCACACGGAATCGTCAATGAAAATGATCATTGAAACATCTTTTGAACCGGAAGATGTGGAACTCTTCCTTCTGATAGATCGTGGTGTTTCGACAAGCGTTAAAATAGCTTTCGAAACAATAAGGGACCCCTCCAGCCCACCCAGAGGATCACATAGGGCGAAGAAGAGAAACGTTGTGAATCTACACTTATGCAAAGGAGTGTAGATTGAGAAACACTGAATGGTCTCCCTCGGCGGTCTGTGCCACGCGGACACCGGGTGGTCCCTACCCTTTGTCGGATGTGACGTCCCTTACCGGCAATATCCGGCAATCAAGTTCAGAAGACAAATTTCATACACCAGAAGGATGACAAGTGATGTTTTCTTCATCAGATTCGCTTAGTTAATGAATCAAGTCCGCTTGAATCATAATGCGAACTCCCTGGGTGGCTCGAAAAACGGACAATCATCATCTTCCGGTTCGAAAGATGTTCTAATGAGATCGAACTCTTAAGTGAATCACCTGGGGTACATCAGAAATGGTCAAAACTTTTGTTTTTGACTGATATTGACTTGCCTAAAGTGTAATATCGCCATATTTGCAAGCTTGTCCTATGCTTTCCGGCCTTTCCCGGTTCCTCACGGGCAATCTCTTCTGTCTGAAGTTGCCTCTGACTCAAACAACCAAAGAACCGCCAAGTTCAAACTCGAATGGTCCGGGTTGGCGGGAACAGCCTTAATTTCGAGAGCCGCGGGCGTCCCGCGCGAAGTTTACGGTAATAAGGGGCGGACCCGAGGCTCGGGCGGACAGCGCACAGTTATTTCACCCAACATGGCTCCTGCCAGGCGGCCCTCGGCCAAAGAAGAGCAACTGCACAACCTCATCAGGCCAACTCCCATCCTTCCCATCCATCCCCTTCATACCGGTCAGTTTACTTTTGGGGTAAGGGGCAATAAAGGGAAAGCAGCAAGGACGCTAGTGAGTTCAAGGGGGAATCGTTTTTTGGCAGTGGGAGAGACATAATTGCTTGGGCATAAGGATCCAGGTTATCATTGGCTCACTCAATCACTAGACACGTATTTCTGACGTTCTTCCATGCTCTAGGACGTGCATAGCTCCATGCTTACGATTAGTTGCGAAATTACATGCTCGACAGCATGATTGAGGGCCTTTTATGAGATAGACATGCTTAAAACTAGTACTTGCTTTTATTTTGCTGATTTTTATACAGTAAGGCATCAACGATGGTCCCGCTTGAGGGCAGTGCTGCGGGGCTCTTTGGAGTCCAGAGTGACCGTGTTCAATTGAATGCCACCTCGCAGTTTAACATTAAGAGGGACTGGCATAACTAAATAGGTTGTCAAAAACATAGGATATCTCTGTAGCTAATGGGGGATTGGGGGCCTCTGGCACTGGTCATGGGTATTGGGATTGATCTCCTTGGAGAACTAGGCCTTGGACGTCCGATGGACCTTGAAACCAAGAACTCTCCTACCTTGTTCTTGTGGGGTGGTAGAAATAATAAAAGTTGTGTATAGGCTCGCAAAAAACGTTTTTAAGTAATGTTTCACACAACCCGTTTTCCAGTAGGCACTTCTGAGGGATAAGGTCTCTTACGCGCTTTCTGTGGACCTCAAATCCACTGATTGGCCCACTATTTGAATTTCAGCGGAAGAATAGGATTCCGAGGAATGTTCGGTGGGCAACGACTATGTTTCTATTTTGCAAAGTAAAATTAGGTGTTCACCAACTTAATCCAACAGTTTTTGTGAATAACATATTGTGCGCATGGATAATCGGGAAATCCGCATAATCACTTGGGTGGCCATCCGATAGTATGAAAACCTATTACGCAAACAAACTTGGACTGCGAGACGCGGTTGGATTTCTGAGATCTTTCGGTTAAACTCACAGTGGTTTCTGTATTTCCTTTGTCGTACGAGCTTGCTTAACATGGGAAATCATTTCGTCTCTAGAAGTATCGTACGCCTTTATTATAGTCCCTTTCAACGATCAATTAGGCAGGGTGGCTACAGTAACCCATGGGCGGTACGGCTGCGCAGCGGCGGCGCAGGTGCAACAGATGTCGCTATTTGTATGGATTCGCAACAGCTTGACGCGAAAAAAAAATCCGTTTGAGAAAGAGTTTTTGGAAGGTGAGCCGTCGGAATCGCCTTTCAAGGAGAGGGAATGAGGAATCAATGCGGCAAGTTTTTAACAGATTCGTAGAGAATTTTTTCGAAAGGTTGTAAAGCTACGGAAACAAAGAGCCGTCGGTACCTCATGAATGCGCAAGTGCCACCCGATTGTTTATCCTCCGCTAAGGCCATCCCATTGTCTCCGGAAAGTGCCGCCAGACTCCGGAAGATCGTAAATCGCACCGTCGGTCGTAAATCATAATCCGCCTGCTTTTCCCGCACGACAAGTGACCTTGGGCGGCTTCTCTAACCACTTAGAAGAGACAGATTACGCACCCAGAGTTACGAGGGAGAAGCTTCTTCTGGTTACAATTTGAGTTACGGTAGCTTAAGTTACAATAAGTAAAAGTTGCGCTAGGAATTCAGAGATCTTCAAACTTTTGTTTCCGGACTTAGGAGCAAAATAGAAAAAAGCATGTTTTCTAATCAGATTTTGTTATTATAAATCTGTGATGCCGCTACGAAAGAGATTGTTCTCTGGTAGAAATTCATATACATTATATCAAAGCTTCTCCTCTTTTCGGTGCCTTTTCGAACTTGTGAACCCAGGGTTACTGTAGTGTTTAGTCTGCGCGGTGGTCCTTCTGTTTGGCGATCCTCGTCTCGTCGCGCGTCCAAAAAATGACTGCGCACTCATTGCCGCCAGCCGGGTGGTGTTCCCTTTCCCCTCCGACGTTCGATTTTCTTCCTGGAGGTCTGGAAATCATATAAATGGGATATTTAAGCCTCTTTTTGCGCCTCCTTCAGAAATAATGCAACATCTGCCGTTCAAACTGCTCCATCATTTGGATTGCAGCGAGTGCACCCTTTTTCTCTGCGCTTGTTTGAAGCCACCAGCCTGGGGAAATGAATCTTGCTCTGTGGCTTATTGCTGAAAAGACGGCTGCCGTGGGCGTTCATTTTTTTTCGATGCCGGCGTTCCCTTCCTCTTCTTTTTGCTCCCACCTGTCGGGCCACCCGGCGGCCTTTCCGTCAATCCCTCCGGTCGCAACATTCAGGCTACTCCCTCCAGCCTACGGTCTGTGTCTCTGTCTATATGTCTCCATCTCTGCATGTGTCTCTGTGTCTCTGTATCCGTGTGTCTGTGTCTCTGTCGCTGTTTCTGGCTCTTTCTATGTCTCTATTGATGCCCTTCCAGACTACCTTGTTCCTGAATCCCACCTACCCTTTTAAATTCGCCTCCCCTGGCCCCGTTGGCCTCCCCTTCGCCGCCTCCCCTCTCGCAACATTCGGCCAGCTGTTTTTCTGCGGCCGCCGCTTCGCCCTTTTGCGTCTTCGTCTCCTCATTTCGCCTGCTCCCTCGTCGCCCAGTTTTTCAACGTTCGCGCTCCGCCCTTTATCAACATGCTGCGTGTTCGTGTGCCGCAGCAGCATCAGCAGCAGCAGAAGAGTAGGTGACTGAGAGGGGGACCACCCTGTTTTTGTTTACTCGCCGTGTCTCGCCGTCGGCAGGCCCCGAAGACCACCCATAGCGCCCGTTCCCCGGCAAAACAGCGCCGCCGTCTGCACTTTGCCCGCGTGTTATTCGTTTGCAATCGCTCTCCCGGTGGTCAACAGAGGCTATTTGCGGATTTCATCAAAACACAAGTGTTTTTACTGATTTGGGTAGATCAAATGTTTACAAAAGAAATAAGCAAGAATCCTTTTCGATTCTTAGCCGAGTCGCAGTCGCGTCGCTCAGAGTAACTCTCATCTCCGATAGGACGGTGTCCCAAAGTGGCTTCCTCTGCGATCCGGATGGGCTAGCCCTGGTTTTTAAGTATTAATCTTCTTCAAGTGAAATATCTCTTCGGTGTAATGAAAATACCAGATCAAATCATTTTTCTCTCTCGGGGAACCCAGCAGGAGTAACTGGAAAGAATTATTAAATAAGGAACTTTTAAGAAAACTAGTTACACTTTAATGGAAAAACTATGAAAATTACCTGTATCTCCCATTTTGCAGCCAGAAACTGGTTCCTTCGCTACGGGTGGCCATCCCTGATAAGGAACTTTGGCGCAACCCAGACTACCTTTCAGTCTGTCTGCCAAACTTTTGGGTTTTTCTCAATCGTCTCATCGATTTTCATAGAAATCAAATGAAAAATGCCGAATTTTCACAACTAATCTTGAAAAAGAATAAAATCCAGCTAAAATCCACCGAACGGTCTGTTCTGTAGCAGAAACAGGGAATTCTTCGGCCGCCGGTTGTCCTCAAATTGTTCTCCGGCCGCCCGGGTGCACTCACTCACGTTGCACTTTGGCGGACGACCACCCGCCCGCCAAAAACGACGCTATTTGGGTGGTTTCACTTTTCATTTCTTACCATTTCATTGCTATCATGTGATATTTAAGCAACATTCTTATTATTTTGTGAATATATGGTCAGAAACAAAAAGAAACGAAGAATATGATGGAAAACTAATTTTCCCACCAAAGCTACGTATCTGTCGATGTTCGTTGTGAACTTTGACTACCTCCCATAGTGGTGCACTTTTACAGTAATCCTATTATTCTCCAACGCCCCGTGCGGTTGACGCCCTGCCTGTACAGTGCAGACGCCCTGCCCTTTCGATCAGTTCGCTTATCTCTTTTCCTCTCGTCTAAAAACTACTCAAAACACCGTCCGGCTGTCAGCAGACACTCGTACCGTAATCTTTCTGTGACAGCCGACTGTTGCCAAATGGGCTTCGAGATGATATCAGTGGAGACCTGTTCCCTTGCAAATTACATTGTTTCTCTCTTTTAGACCTTTAATTCTTTCTCCGAGAGGAAAAGAAGCGACTTTTCGTTGTAACCCCTATTTCAAGTGCTATTTGATACCCCGATTTATGACATTACAAATACGGTTTTTTGTGATTGGAGGATTCGAATCAATCAAAGGATGCCGTTTATCAAACAAGTTCCATTTTGATTTTTTAAAACATCGTTTCGGTAATGTTAAAGAAATGTAAAAACATCATAATTTCAAATCATTCTTTTATCAAATCCTTATTTTAAAGTTTGTTTAAAGCCATATTAAGGGGCGTAACTCGCTTAGAAATCATGTGGTCATGACTAATATAACCTTAAATTTCTATTTTCTCTCTCTGGTTTCTTGGAGTCATGCGTTGTTTCCTGGATTCCCTGTAAAAACTCATCTTCTGAGTAATCGAGAGGCCGGGTGACTTCTTCCCATTGAGCGCAGCGACTGAGAAAAAAGAGCAAAGAGGCTGCAGCGATTCTCCCTCGTGGATTACCTCATCCGCAACAAAGACGATTCAGATACTTTTGCAATCAACTCCCGTTTACTCTCCCTTTTCCATTTCCACTGTCCAGAAGGGATGGAATGGGTGTAATGTGTGTATAATCGAAGGGTAATTGTCGTTCGTCTCCTCGCAACAATCAGGGCCCGATTCGCGCAAAAACCAACCATAAAACGACGTTCGGCGGCCGCCCGTCTGATCCTAAAATGGCTGCCACCCGACTGTCCTTCGGAAATTGCCAGGAAATCTGAAATTTCCGGCAAAAAGGTGATTTGTAAATAGTTTGGGTACGAACAGTGAATTCAGCCAGCGAAAAACTAATGTTCCGTAGTTTGGTCGTAAGGATAAACCCAATTTCCTTCATTCTTCCAAATAAAGCTCAACCCAGTCTTTTTCTATCGGAAATTCACCGTTGTGGCCCATTTCCTGTCCATCGAGATTTCACTTGGCATCGAGAACCGGCCAGTTAATTGAAAACTTTTTTCGTGTCCTCATTTCCGACGTCCCCTGCAAAAAAGATGGGCGCCACCGCCATTCCTCGCCGGGCTTTTTCCAGCCAGCTGCATCCAAATATTGAATTTCCGAGCGAGTTTTTCATGATCGGAGGCAAATATTCCCACGGACGGGTGGTCCGCATCGATCGCTTCCGCTATCTGCGATGGAAATCGGATTTTCGGGGTTCACGCGTGTTAACATGCGATGGCGGGGATTCCAAAACATGAAAGGCCTTTACGGCGCTGAGATCTTGGCAATCTCTCTCTCTCTCTCTCTCTCTCTTTTCATTTCTATGTCTCTAGTAGGTGCAAATGCCTAAAACTGTTATTTCAATGAATCTTTGACATTAAATTTGCAGCATCATTTTTTGCACTTTCCCGTTCTCTGAACGGAACGCGACACCGTCATGGTGCAATGATGAGCGTTGTGTAAACAAAGTGCATGACAGCCGTTTTTGATTCCGGGCTTTTCCCCACAGGGTCAAGGCCACATAGCCTAGTAGTCTGACCTACCGTAACCCCTGACTTCATTGAACCTAATGATTTAGCCGCTGCCAGGCTACAAAAAGCCCGAAAATGAGGCTACCGTACCCCTCCAATTATATTGCGACCGCAGTGGCCTCGGGGTTTGAACGGCTACAAAGAGAGTCATGGCTTCAGGGCAAATACAATAGAGGAAGGAGGGTATTTCTGAGAATAGGAGACTTCCGGGGGTAGATGCAATCAGCCGTTACGGAGAGGAGATCGATCGAACGGCCTCCCTGACTGCGCCACCCGCTCTTTTTTCGTGTTAGAAAGCGTCGAGATAAGAGACGGTGATAAGAGAGAACCCTGGTGGCAACACTGCGACGACCGCGTTCAGGGCAGCAGGGATTTTCTTTTTCTTTTTAAGAGAGAGAGAGAGAGAGAGCTTATCCCTTTGCATAGAATATAGAGCTTTCTTCCAATCCCACACGGTGACAGTCCACCGTGTCATCGATCCTCTGTAAAACGTTCGCTGGTGTTGTTGCCGTTAAAACCCAAAAAAAAGTTTTCTAAAATATCTTTGGTAATTAAGTTTTGCGATAATCGTAAAGTGCTTCCAAAAGGTGAATATTCTCTGAACAGCAGTGCATAGTTTTTCCCCCTTCGCTGCTAATTTTAGTAAGAGAAGGTCCCTCGCTTTCTCAGGTAGGATGGATTATGATCAGCTTACCGCGTGATGTAAACAAAGTCACATTTCCTAGGATGGTCAACAGCTCAAAATGGATAAACAGCTTCTTAAAGTGGATATTTTCTGCAAAATACAGCCAGATTAGCAACAAACCATGAAACATGCTTCTTACCTGAAATGCCTTCTGTCTCATGGCAACCTTCTGGAGTGGCGATTTTGCAAGTTTCGATCCAATTACAATAGTGATTCATGGAAGGGTAATCCTAGTCCGTTGCGCCGTTTAACAAGATGTCAAGGCATTTCTAAATGTCACTTGATGCGGATAATTGCACGATTTCGAAGAAATTTGTGTTGTTTGTTAGTTCAACAAGTTTACATTTTGAGCAAAATACGTTTTAGTCATTTATGAATACCCAAATCCAGTGTTTCCTGTTTCCGTATCTGCCACAATCCCATTATCGTACCCATAATGGCCTGTGCCGACCGCAGCGGCCTTTGATCCCCCAGCTAAATGTCCTTGTTTCAGGTGGTCAAACCCCCGAATCTCCGTGGCTGAATGTTGCCAAGTACCTGAGTGCCTACTACTTCCCTTTCAACCAGATGACTCCTCCCAACAATAATGTAAGTCACTCTGGTTACTGTATGTTGGGCTCCAAAGGGAGAATCCGGCACGCAGCGGGAATTCAAATTTAAAATGTTTCCACAGCGAAAGGATACGGTAGCCCGCTCAAGAGAAACTGGCAACGTAGGAAATGGATTACACCTTCGAAACCGAAGGGTTTTTGTCCGCAAATTTCAGCCAGTGTGGCCTCCGCGCGGATCAAAAGACTACGGTGGACACGGCTGAAATTGTGAGCGCTTCGCAAGAAAGGCTAAAGATTCGAATTCTATACTTGCGAACGATTCGAATCTACTTTAGAGGTTCCGGTCATTCAGCCACTTTGCAGACTTTGATCCGGGTGTTTGGCGAGGAAAACAAACAAACCTTTCTGTCTGTGACCTGTGCCTTGGCCAAGGCAATGCAGTTCTAAAATTGAACGCTGCTCCTAATAACATCGTTCGCTGTGAAAGCCGAGATCTATTCTCATTCCTTCACATTCTCCTCAGAAATCGCTTTTCCCTCGGCCAGACGTCGCCGAAAACGTTCGGCAAATAAAAGTTGCGACCCGGTGGCCGTTCGCCACCGATAATGCGTTCGCAACAGGATTTTACGACGGGATTTGTCTTTTTTTGACCCCGGCAACTGATAACCGACTGCACTTACCGGCGATCGTTCAGTGACGGAGGACAGAAAAAGATGTTTACTGGAGAAATGGAAGGGCTCCGAAAGTCAGGGGCGGCTGTATGGGAATCGCACAATTCAGAATTATCCGCAGCTGGCTTGGATGACCCGATATGATGACAGATGGAGGGCATGAATGACCACAGCCAAATTTCAAACTTCAAATGTTCAAGGGTTGAAATCCCCCGTTTTCCGAGTTGCCGATGAAAATAACAACTTTCGTAATGATATTTTCCAGATTCAGCAAAAAATTAACGGATAACAGCCAGAAATAGCAGTTGGAGCCTGTTGACCATTAAATCCCATGGCAACTCTCTCTGTCATTCTGTTCATTGGTTTCCAACAGAAGCTTTACTCTGAAGCAGCGCTTCATCTGTATGATTGCTTGCCAACAACTGTCCATTCTCCTTTGAATTCTTAGAATCCTGCAGATCGGGCCACTTTCTATTTTCTGTGTCGGGTATCTGTTGCGATCTGTGCACGGAAAAAGCGTCGCGGAGCCTAATGAGCGCGGCTAATCGTTTCTCGGAGTCAGCGGAGACAAAAAACTCTCGGATGAATGCTAATTTATGAGATTGGCCGCGCTTCGCAACAATTTCCATGGCGAATCCTGCAAATGACGCGCGAGAAACGGGGTGGGACAGTATCAGTGGCCTAGGAAAAAGTGACCCGGGCGAGTTTTGGTTGAAGAAATGCAATCATCGGTCACACACAGAAACAACCATTTTTCAGAACGCCTTCGCCATGCTCGTGGCTCAGCAGAGGGCTGCGTCGATCCATCAGTGAGTTTGAGAGAGAGAGGGGGAGAGAGAGAGGGAGAGAGAGAGAGAGAGAGAGAGAGAGAGAGAGAGAGAGAGATGAAGAAAGAGAAAAATCCAGTGAGTCTCCATGAGATTTTCATCTGCGCCCTCTTCCCCAGAGTGTCCCTCCAAGACCCCGTGTCTCCTTCAATACCACTCTTTCCCTTCCGCAGGGTCTCCTAAATCCTTCTATGGCCACCGGAATTGCTTCTAAACACGACGGCAGCCGATTGAAAGTGCTCCGTCTCGTATCAGTCGGCCGAACGTGCACTCTCTGTTTCGAATACCCCGTTTTTCTAGCGCCCGGCGGCCATTTGGCCTTCGGAAGAAGCATAAATCTTGGCTCCCGTTCCTCCCTCACAAACCCCTGGATTTTACCTCTCTCATTTGTCCCCTCGTTCCCTGATCTCCCACGGAAATGTCGAGTAGTCATCTCCACGGAAATAGCCGGTTGACGTGACTCTGAAAATGCCGGGTTCAACCGGATTACCGGGAAAGGGAAAGAAGTGGTCGTCAGGGGAACGGCTTCTTCTAGAGGTACATCTGGGGCAATCTTCTGATATTTTCATCCACGCGGAAAATTACGACTTCTTTTGTGAACTTTACTTTCGATGGGAAAATACATTGACGGACCGTTCGAAGCTCCGGTAATTATGCTCTCCGTGTTGGCGAAGTCATATTAAAGAGCGAAATCTGATGCGACCGTATGATTCTCTACCGTATACCTCAACGCAAAAGTCACAGTCCCCTTGCGAACCCCCTTCGTCTACCCGCATGTTTGCACTTTTCAGTCACGCCTGTTTATTGCCTCTTTTTTGGGCCCCCGTGGCGGTCGCCAGCCCGAGGATCCCCTTTTACAGCGCAACCAGTCCCCCTCTATCCTCTGCCTCCTACCGTAAGCCTCCCCTGCAATTGCCGCCCTTTGACAATTGCAGACAATTACAGTAGAAGGTGATCGGTTCCTCTCATTTTCTCATAATGAATATATGAGAGGAGTCAAAAAGTGGGGGAATTGGTGGCTATGTGTGTCAGGAGCACTTTCTTTGAACTTGCGTCGCAGGAAACATCTGGTCTTTGTCTAATCTCGGGATTTCTCTCTCTCTCTCTCTCTCTCTCTCTCTCTCTCTCCTCTCTCTCTCCCGTGCCCTTAAGCATATTTCCGAGAAAATCGGTGTTTTCCGATAGATTGAGGCCATTTCCCAACAAAAAGCGTTAATGTGAGAATGTGTGGCAATTGGTGCCAGGTTGAACACACTTCATTTCCCCATTACTTTTGATCTCCTGGCCTAAAATGATCAGTTCTTGTGAGTGAGGGGAGTCAGCGGCAGAAAGGCTCCTAACGTCTTTCTTCTGTTTCTGATTTCTCTCCTACAAAATAACCCCTTAATTTCAGGATGCTGATGCAGCAGCAGAACCACCACGGGAATCCGCTCAGAAACAACCCCATGAATGTGAGCCACCATTAAAGAGAGATAAAATACAACCATTTCAGCCTGTCAACCCTCCTTTCATGCAAATGCCCACTCCTGAGCGACCTGCTGGCCTCAGCTGTAAGTAATTTATTGTAAACCCTCAAGCAGAAAAAGTTATCAACGATGATCATTCGGGAAATAGAGTCACCTAAAAACCGCACTTTTTGAGATACTTGTGGGGAAATAAATCTAAAATACAATAATTATATAAGTTCTGGTAAACTCTGTATATGACTTCAAAATTTAAACCTTGACCTAATGGAAAAAAAATCGCATCTTTCAAAATAGCGTATGTACTGCTCGCCGTTTACGGTGTCAATAGGCCACCTACGTTGGTTATTGCGAAATTTCGAACGGTTCGGGCGAGCTTGGATTTTTGAATAAACTCCCTTATTTTCCGAATTGGGGGTCTCATGTTCAATTTAACTGCTATTTTCGGTCGTGATTTAGTGGGTGCCGACGCGGCTGTCGTCTTTTGTAATGCAATAAAGCCCACCCAGCCAGAAAACCCGGCGACCATCGTATTTATCTTCTTGTTGCGATATCGAGGCTGATTTTCTAGATTTCTATTGTCATTTTGTTGCTTTAAGACCCTGTCCTTTACCATTCTTACTACCGCCTTTTATTAAAGCGTACAAGCGGATCTCCACTCTGCGTTGAACATAAGTACTTAAATTATAAACACAAGAGCCTTTCTTAAAATAATGTCCTATTCCATCTCCTCCTTCCAGCTGAGCTTGTATTTCAGATCTGCAAGATTTGGCTGGCGACCGTGCTGTCCAACCGCCCGTGGCTCATCCGATGCTTCCCTTCGGAGAGGCCACCTCCTTCATGCGCACCATGATGGCCGGTCCGCAGGTATGCCACTTTCCGTCCAGGCTTCGGATCAACAAAAAACGAATATGGGAACAAAATCTAGTCATTTCAAGGGTTTTCAAAGCGAGTTCATCAAATTCACGTTTCGGCCACCATCTTACGTAAACATTACTGTGTCCAGATTCGAAGGAAGCCCTTGCTGCAGAATTACATTCATCACGAATGAAGCAAGTTCCTTGTGGCTCGTGGACATCACAATGTCTGTACCATTTGTGAAATTCAAATTCTGAGTATTCCATAGTCGAACATAATCTGGGCCAAGTACATGGAATCTGTGCCAACGGAACTCCAACTGGTGAATTGCTAGAGTTTACCCCCATATTTGTCCAATTTACATGCAAATACCGATTTTTAATTTTTGTCTATTTCGCAATCCAATTTGAAAAACTTGGCAAATTGCCAAAAAGTGGGCGGAGCCTAAAAGTGGGTGTGGCCTTCAAATTTATGATTACAGTGTCTCCCATGTTGCCCCTTAGGTGGGTCGCTTTTAGTTTCGGGGTATTTTAATTTATCTTTATTCCTGCTGAACATTAGTTACTCAGTATAGATTGCAGCAACTATTTTCTCAAATTCTGCCGTAACCCTTAATTCTAATAATTTTGCTACAGACATTGTATCGATTACCTAATCATGTTGTTCCAGGTCCCCTCTCCTTTCGTCAACTTGGCCGGTCTTCTTCAGTCCAACGTCGCCCTGGGTGCTATTCCTACCAAGCCAGCTACTACAGTTGGTACCATTTCTCTCCAGCTGTCTCACTCCCTCTCGCCCTTCCTTTCCCTCTCCTAAATCTCCTTTTGCAGACCTCATCTGCTGCGGGGACTCCTCTAGGCCCGATCGCTCCTCTCCAGACGTCTCCCTGCACTGCCTCCCCCGGGCCCTCGGCCGCCGTCACTCCCTCGTCCTCCAAACACAGCGCGGTTAGTCCTTCTCTTTTAGAGCCCCTCCATTCGGTCGAACAAGTCCTCCTAGTATGGCCCTGACCGGCGGCCCGTTTACGAGATGCCTTCATCCATTATACCTAAATTTTGATTTAAAAACTGCTGGTACTACCTTTTGTCGCTCGGGTGCTTTACCCTTTTTCTCGCCAGAGTTCGATTCCGTATCGTGCGATTTTTTTAATTTTTATATCAATTTTTTCTTGTTCTCCTTGGGGCCGGCCACTTTTTCGATCTTTAGCGCTCACATTCGGACGGCTTCCACGCAAAACAACAAAATCACTCAAATTCCAAATCAGTCGCTAGGAAACGAACAAAAACGCCGAATTCCTGCTGGATTTTGATGGCTTATGACGGTACAAATTACGATAAAAACTGGATGATTCACCCGCTGGTGGACCTATTCCACCAGTTGGTCTTGATTCAAAACTCTTGCACTTGCTCCCTTTTGCTTCAAATGCTCCTCGACCGACCCCCCATTCCTCCTTTTCTCCGATTGCTTTCGGTAAACTTCCTTGTTTTTGCAGGGAAAGCGCATTGGAAGGCCTCCCGGCTCCTTCAAGAAGCACGTCTTCGACCTCGGCCTCACCCAGAACCCCGTCATCAGCAAGAATGGAAGGTTCGTTGGAGGGAAATTGGTGATTCAATGGAAGTCGCTATTTCGCAATTATTTTTTTTGAAAGTACTTTACTCCAGCGTGTTTGTAAAGTGGCGCCCATTTATTTCTGTGTTGCAGGGAGTCCCCGGGCGAACCGATCGACGTTGAATCGATGGAGGACCACCAGTGCCACTGGGGCAACTGCGACCAGCTCTACTCCACCCGCAAGGTTCGTTCTCCTTCCTTCTTCCTCCCTAATCATCTCGTTCCAGGCACTCGTCGAGCACTTCCGTGTCGTCCATGAGCCGGACGTGCAGTCCCAGTACAAGACCGTCATCGACCAGACCACCGGCCAGCCGGATCGCATTTGGTACTGCCACTGGAAGGTAACTCTCCCTTTTTCCTCCCCATAATCCGATTTGTTTAAAGGGCTGTGAGCGCACGGAGCCGTTCAAAGCGTCCTACATGCTGATTGTCCACGTCAGACGCCACACCGGGGAGAAACCCAACAAATGCCCCGTAAGTGTTTATTCATGCACCAGACTGGGTGGACCAGTCGATGGTTCACTCAACTGGCAGATCCACCCTGCACTAAATTCTTATGTATGTGGTTACAAAGCATATTTTCAGTACGACGGCTGCAAGAAGGCCTACAGCAGACTGGAGAATCTGAAGACACACATTAGGACCCATACTGGCGAGAAGTAAGTGCCGTTGTCCTTTTGCAGAGACTGCCATTGGCAAATTGCCAATCAGTCGAGGGCTTTGCAGCCCTCTTGCGATCGTACAAAACGTGGCTGTCAATAACAGTCGTATTAGTTCTGCCATCTAAATCTTTGATTTCAGGCCGTACCACTGCGAGTTCCCCGGGTGTCTCAAGGCCTTCAGCAACGCGAGTGACCGGGCGAAGCACCAGAACAGGACTCATTCTGACGAGAAGCCGTACTCGTGCCCCGTTGGCAACTGCAGCAAGAGCTACACGGACCCCTCGTCGCTCAGGAAGCACATCAAGACGGTTCATGGAGACGACGAGTACGAGAAGGCGAAGAAGAACAAGCCGAACAACCCGGGCGGAAGGAGGAAGGTAAGGGAGTCAGACACGCCAAGGGGTCGCTTAGAGACATAAATAATATGGGAAACAGCAACGGATTAATGACCTCATGTTTCGTATTTCAGAAGCACCAGGGACTGATGGCTGCTCACGCTCCCATGAACTTCATCCATCGCCAGCATTTCCAAAGCCAGATGGCGGTTAGTTATCCCATCCGGCCCCACTCAAGTAGCCATTCAGATGATTGCTCTGCAGGAGGCCATGCGCAGGAACATGCTCCAGCCACAGCAGGCCCTCGCCCAGATCAGTCCTTCCCTGCCGAGTCCTCAGAACAGCCCCTGCACCCCCGGAGTTCCCCTCTTCCGCGGTTAGTTCCCTCTCCTCCAACATCCTAATCCCTCCTTTTGCAGGTACCGCCGATGGAGGAAGTGGACGTGGCTCTTCCGGTTCGGTAGCTGCCCACAGTCCGGCCGAGTCTGGACGAGTCTCCAGCCACTCTTCTGCTTCTGGCGCCTCCTCCGGCCATTCCTCCAACAGCGGACGCAACTCCCGCGGAGGGGGCCTCATCTTCTCCGTGGAGAACATCCTCAAGTACTCCAGCTACTACAGTGCCCTGTTCGGCCGCTTCGAATTCCACGGGACTTCGTTGTACGACGTCGCTCGAATGCTGAATGCGGTGATGAAAGGAAAGTACAGGGAGACACAGGATGGAAAGGTGTGTTTCGTCTCCTTCGATGTATCTCTGCTGCTTGTGTTCTACGGGAGCCTTAAATGATGTTTGACATACCTGTAAATTTGGATGGCTGTACGAACCAGCTTTAGGATTTGAGCCGAATCCGTGTTCCATGGTTACGCAAACCTGGCCGGTGCTTGCGCTGCTTACGTAAATGAGCCTTTGATGCAAAACATCTAAAAACCAGCTTAAGAAAGCCGCTACCTTTTCGAAAAGAAATATCGCTTTTAGTTGTTGTCTATTTTGCGTGCAATACGCCCGCTATATTTTCGCCGCCACGCGCAATTTCGTCCGATTGCTTCAAATTATCCGAAATCCTCTGAAAATCGATTTCCTTTCATTTCCTTCGTTAATTCTCCCATTTGTTTAATGTCCCAGTTTCAATCGATTTGTTTACAGAGCGCTGTCTCCGCCCTTCGCCAATCGTTCGCCAACCCCATGTCAGGCCACTCTGCCTCGCATTCCAGCGGAGAAGACGACATTCCCCAAGTGGGCTTTCCATTTCTTTCGAGTACGTATTTTCCGTTTAGGACCCGTCGGAGCACAATCAGGATGAAGATGAGGAGTCCTACCAGGGAGGCTTTTTGGGGGGATCCGTTGGAGGAGTCCTCGCTGCCGTCCGGGCCAAGAACTACAAACCTTCGGTCCTCAAGAGTAAGCCCCGCCCACTTATCGATTGTTTATTTTATTTTTAGCTGCTAAGGCCGCCGCCGGGGTCTCGTATGAGGCGCTCTTTGACTACCAGGAGCCCAGCGCTGCCAACTACGTTCCCCTCGATCAGAGGGTCGCTGCCGCTCTCCAGGTGACGCCTCTTCCTTTCCGTTTCAAACCCTTTCTGTTTCAGTTCATCGATGAGCAGCGAGTGAACGGAGTGGCTCCATCCAATGTGGATATCCCTGAGGAAATCCTTCGCATCGTCGAGCGTCTGCGCGACGGAACCATCGAAATTGACACGGCCGACAGTCCGGATCTTCCGTGCGAAAGCGGCCGCACTAGCCTCGACAGCGCCATCGGACATCAGATGAATGTGGGTAACAATTTTTTTAAATCTCAACTGGTTCATAAAACTTTTTAAACTCCAAGTTTATGTTTTTTTAGACGAGCTTCACCTCGGAAGAGGACGGTATCGATTACCACGACTTCCCCACCGTTAGTCCTTCGAGTGAGTTTCTCCTCCTTCCTTTCCCTTACTTTCCCATTGCAGCCACCGTCCCCAGGCCCCGTGTGCAGCCGTTCTCCCAGATGTTCCTCCCCGACAACCGCCACGCCGTCGGTCCCCACAACGTCCCTCTCCACGTGGACCCCACCGATTCCGTGGCCGAGCCGGGAACCGTCGCCTACTTTACCACCAGGGACCCCAGTCAGGTTCCCGACTTCCTCACGGGAGCCTACAGACCCATCGTCAACTTTACGGTACGCTTTTTATGTTTGTTGAGTACCAGGTTCTCACGGGCTCACGCTCCGCCGGAACGAGAGCTGCTCTCTGGTCCTGCGCATGCACTTGCTTCTCTTTGACCCAGCGGTTCTGTTACTAACATGTTCTCTTCAGATGACTGGAGGCGAGGACATCTACAAGAACCCCGAGGTGACGTCTCAGTACAGCGAAGCCAACATCAACAACGTCATGTCCACTGCGCAGGCCGACTACTTCCACGAAAGCTACTACCAGACTTCTGTAAGTTTTGTATCTTTAGTGGGAGAGGGTTGAGTGATGAGAAGAGAGGAGAACACATCGGTGGGGATGCAATCTTGCCTCCATTACCGAACTCATCTTTCCGTTTAGGACTTCCCCGGGATGGGGGACGAGTACGAGTACTACAACCAGCAGCCGGACGTGAACGACATCACCGTCCCGATGCAGTCTCTGTTCAACTACCAGCACAATCCGGGCCAGCCCGGCCCCAGCCACCGCTGAACCCCCGATCTTGCCCAACCACCGATCTCTAATTCTCTTTTTGACTGGTAATCCCCGCGTTCCTTTCCCCTCTCTTGCCATATCACAACTTTTGTTAAGCTGTTGGCAGTTTCCGTTACGTCCTCCTAGACCCCGTGTCGAAGTGGATGAGTGCCCTTGGCACTATAAGCGCGCGCTCAGCTTGTGCCTGAAAACTCGCGATTCTAAATCGTAACCCGTTGACGGTTCCGCTTCCCCCCAGCCCTCCACATACCCCATATTCAAAGCACCAAGGGCTGGGTACTTGTGTATTTTTCATGTTTTCCTTTGTATGCAACGAAAGTTACCAGATTCACACACAATTTCTAGATTAGTTTGACTTTGTTATTTTAATAAAGTGTGTTGTTGTAGAGATTGTTGCTTGCTCCACTAGTAAGTATACAATTGGGTGTCAGCTCTCAGTCAGCACGGCATGCCAGGGTAGAAACGCGTTGAAAATGGGGGAAAGGGAAGTACCACTTTGTGAAAGAAAGACTTCCTTGTTTAATAATAGTAAGCTCTCTCTTAGGTATTATGAACACAGGCAGTGTTGCACCTAAGAAGTTGGTTCGTCTCGGTGTAGTTCCTAAAGTCAGGTCTCGGCGAGCCAGTGGCTAACTGAAAACGCACATGATATTTTCTGAATTTGAGACAGAGAATTTGAGTCCGGTTCTTTTATTCCGAAATGACCGACGGTCCAAGTGAGAGGATACAACCGTCCAGGCCAGTCAGGCCTCAGCTTTTCGAAGGAAACACAAGGATGGTCAATGTTGTTCCCCGTTGACCAAAATCTTGTTTTCTTGTGACAGCTGACTGTCAGGTAAACGTGAGAATACCTGGAATGGTAGAAGTTAAGGATCCGTGGTCCCGATTCAATCGTACGTAAACTATTTCAGAGTTTGAAGTGACGGTTGACTGTCAGGTACAAGTTAGGTTGACATCGATCCAGTATTCTGATGTTTTTCTTTTCGAAATCATGGCTAGTGCCAGCTCGCGGATAATTGAAAACTCGGTCAACATTTTGTGAGCTGAACCCTCTGGCCGACCCAGGTTTTCTAATACGAAGGCCAAATAATTGTGGTGTTCCAAGATTGGTTTAATTTTTTTTTAATGGTCAATTTTATTTCGATATTAAATGGGTATGCCCTTAAATGAAGCCATGGTGCCCTTAGGCCCAGGGAATTAGCCATCTTGGCCGTATTTTAAGACCAACAGCTTGAAGTGACAGTCGACTGGCAGGAACACGGCAGTCTTTCAGCGGTCCATGACCAACATAATTTAACTTCCAAAGCCATGGTCCTCAGATAATTAAAACTCGGCCAACATTTTCTGAAATTTTACAAAATTATGTCTGATTCATTTTGTGCGCATGTACCAGATGACTGGCAAGTAAACACAAAATAAACTCGGCCGGCATCGATGTTATCTTTTGAAATTCGAAATCAGGGTCCGGCCTGAAGCTACACTTAAAGGGCGGCCAACATCTCTGAAATAAAAGCTCGGGTCATCCAGAGATTTTCGAAACCAATATAAATCAAGCCAAGCGATATGAGTATTCGTTTTCGAAATTAAAGACAAGTCTAGATATTCGCCCATGTTGAGATAACTCGGTCCCTCTTCGGTCCCTCCGTTGACAACCGACTGTCACGAGGGATAGGGGCGTGGCCAGTCGCCATGGCTACTGCCTCTTTCCCTCCGAAGACGCCATATGTGCGGGTAATTTTGAATAATTTTCTAGAGCAGAAGAATACGGTAATCAATTACGACCGATTATTGATCGATTGTCTGGAAATGAAAGTCGGGCCATCTCGTCTGACAGGCCAGACGAAATAAAATAGGTTACTTGGGAAAGACTTCATCTCACAGGAAAGGTCTACTGGAGCTCCTTGAGTTGGCTGCCACTGGGCAGGGCCTCCTTCAGCCGCCGGGCCTTCTCCTCGTCGGCCACTACCAGCGTGTACAGGTACTTGCTGCAGCGGACCTTGAACTTGGTCTTCTCGCGGCTCTTCTCGATCGTCACCGACTTGGCGTCCTTCCGCCGGACCTTCTCCAGGAACTCCTTGATTCCCGTGATCTGCTTCGGCATGTCGAATTACCTAAAAGAAAATATTAATAGTAATAGAGCAGATAAATATGAGAAGAAATCAAAGAAGATTGGGGTTGGAATTGACATACAAATCGAATCTTAGTGACAGAGGGGTGGTAGTAGATCTCTGACTCAATCATGATAATGCCAATACTATCCACGGGGTTTAATTGAAACATCACATGACAGATGGGTGGTAGATAGCCGGAGGCATTGGTTCATATTAATACCGAATATACACAATATGGAGCCTTCAAGTGTGTCTTGGTGATGTATAACGTTTAATAAGGAACTGGCTGCATATTTGAGGGTGATAATGGCCGGAATTGACTAAAAAGACCTGGACAATAGGTTCATCAACAGATTATGGGATAATCCTAAGTAAATGGCCGAACCTACCCGATTTCGTAGATGAAACTTCATAAGTAACTACAAGATCGATATTTAAAAAATAAGATTCCGTGCCGGTCCGTAACTCAAATAAAGATTGATAACATAATAATTAATTAATTAATTAGACCAGGATTACCAATGGCTAGGTTAAGTCAGTTTCGCAATTAAATTGTCTTTCGTGACAGCCGGCCGGCTTTGATTTTCGAAGCGAAACTATCCGGATTGCTTATATTTTTTTTACAAAATAGGACTTAATAAAGCACACTATTATCTATTAACAAGGTTTAAGTAATAAACACAGAATAATTTTAGAAACATGAAACAACTGTCACTTTTTCAGCTTAGTGATCTTTTTTTACATTAGGTGAGGCAGTAATATATTATTTAATTTTAGTAATTTGAATAAATATTAATTAAAAACAATATTAATACAAAACATTTAATAACAACTTCACAAAATTAATTTTAAAGTGTAAATGGAAAGTCGGTTAAATAAATCAATACAGTTTACAGAAATACCGCCGGCCGCGAGCGGTTCGGGTCGCGTGGGTCTCGGCACGAAGACGGCGCCGCGTGCGCACATGTGTGGCCTGACGACAGCAAATCGATTTCAATGTGATACTGTAGAAATACTTTAATTAATTAAATAATTAAAATTTTAATTGGGTTTTATTGCAATTTTTCTTATTTTCTGTTTAAGAAAGATGTACTCTTCCCCTTGTAAGGGGTTACATAGCAAAAGGGGTTGAACGACAAAAATGGAGATGTGAAGAGGGATGTCGTAGATTTAATGAACCTTGAAGGTCCGATTGGGCCTTATTCTGGGGAGAGAAGGAGAATTGTTCTGAATTCCTCTGGAGAGGCAAGAAAACTTCTCAGAGCTGCTTTCTAGCTCACCACTTCTCCTCTCTTTCCTCCCCTGTGGTTTTACTTGGCCGGTAGACTTTTGGCGTTTGGAGGCCTCTTCTCTCACAAAACAGAAGCTGTAGAAGCTCTTAGATGCGCAGGTCTTTCAGAATTTCTTTGTTAGACGCAGAAGCTGGTTAATTGCCACCCGTCTGATCACAACCTCAATTAATAAGGACCTGAGCATTCGAGGACGGTCTGTTTTTGTCTCATTTCTCTTCATTTTCGAGAAAGTTCTCCTACTTTTCAAACTCTATCGTCGTCTGCTTCTCTCCATTTCGCATGCATCTCCTTCATTTCACTTTTTCTCATTTCTAGCCACCCGTCTGCCTATTTCTGCATGGCATTTATCTGTCGTTTCTCTCTATCGACTAAATTATAATCTGAAGAAGTCGTTGCAGGACTCCTCCCAATTGAGGGGACGATCTCATTTTGATCTTAGATGCTCAGGTTGTTGACCAATCACCAGATTTGTTGCCTTAGTCGATAACCAAGGGGTTGCACTTTGTTAAACACGTGTTGTTGTCTGGCCCTCTCATTAATATTCATCACTTTTTCACCAAATAAATCGTTGAGTGACCTTACTGCTCGTAAGTACACGCGCTATTTTGGGTCTTCGATAATCAGATTTCAGACTAATCATCGATGTTGATGAACTAATGGATTGTTAAATGGGTTTCACTTGTCGCATGCACATTAACTCACATTCTCACGGCATGCTCTCACTGTCACACGCGCATCCTTCAGCTCGTATCACTTGGAAATGAGGTTCATTGAGGTGATTTCAGAAAGGATATGGCAAGAGGAAAGTGGAATGTTACTGAAACACTGTAAGATCACAATGAGGTACACGTCACTGGGTTTCTATGGCTACGGCTACCATATGCTTCTTTCTTCTGTCGGCCAATGTCTATGGCTTCTTGCTGCAACCGGGTTCCTCTTTCTTTTCGGGGGATTTCCCTTTGTTTGCGGTGTTCTCTGTTTTGTTGTGGATCAGCCCATTTGGGCGTCTGAATATCTTCTCCTCCCACTCCTTCCTCCTCTTCTCCCGTCTCTCCTCAGTCTTCCTCTTCATGCACTTCAGCCGTTCCTCGTCTCTCGCATCAGAGGCCAAGATGGCTTCTCTGAAAACGTCGTCGACTGTGAACCGCGGTGGTTCCACGGGTGGTTGTGGAGGAAACAACTTCCGAACTGCTTGACAGACGAGCTGAAAATAGAAATTTTACCTTAGATTCATAGTTTTGTTTGGGAAACTCAATCGTAATCCATTGTTTTCTCAAAATGCGGGGTCCCTTTATCGAGTACGGTAGGTTTCTCCTAACTCGCGTATCTCTCAAGCCCTTACTATCGATATTTAATCCAAAGTTTCGTATTTCTTTCATTTAGGGTACTTTTTTACATTCGTTAAGTGAACTATACGTGAACCAGGACATCCGTTGCCTCAGCCTCAACTGCGGAAGTAGACCGTTTATGCACCAAGTAGGTCAGAAACTCCCAGGTAGGTCGAAGTTTCTTCATATTTCCATCAAAATTTCTTTCTTGGCCTAATTGTTAACCATTTAGGTTCCTTCCTTTCCCTAATTCTAACCAACTAGGCAGACTTGGGAGCCAGTTCGGTCCAGTCCCTGTGGTAAAAGCTAAAACCCCGGAGGGTATAGACACCGACTTGTCGGTTTCAACTGCTCGCTTGAACATAGGCTTCTTGCCAATGGAACAAAAGCCTGAGAAGCCCACTCTAATCTAAGAGAAGCTTCTGTTTCTCATTTGAAAGACAGGCTTTGACTCTTCCAATTGCCCAAGTACGGGAGGTGCCTGAACCCCTGTCTTCAGTTCTGTTTCGTTACTTTCGGTGTCATACCATCCCAATCTTACAGAAGGCCAATAGTTCGATCGATTTCTGTCAAAATGAATTCAAATTTCCAGCTATTCTATTGAAACAGTTTAAATTCCAATATTGCGAAATCGATTGCTTTTATCAAACACTTTGATGCCCATATAACTTGGCGATGAGGGCGTGTGCCTAAAAACAGGCTTTTCCAGTATTTCGCAATACTTTCACTGCTGTAAACCATTTTTCTTCTGTGGGGCGGATCTTTTTTGGTATTTCGCAATCCGACCAAGAACCGTTTGTTACGGGGCGCCACTTCTTCATATCCGGCGGGCTCGCAGGCTAAGGGAAACCATAGATCAGGCCTAAATCAGCCCAATTCATTTAGCAAAACTCTGATTGTCTGGAACTACACGGCAAAGTGCGCCAATGTTTAATTTTGCTAGGGAGAGCAGGGGAATTGTGCGTTTAGGGAAATTTTCAGTTTCTAGTCCACGGCTAGGCTGAAGCCCTCAGTTTCAATGGGTTCTTCACAGTTCCTGTAGAAGGTTGCTTCCTTCAGGAAGGCATTCCTTCTCCGAAGGTGAGTTTCTACACGCCCAGTCACAGATTAGACTTGGCACAATGCCCCTACAGGTTGGTCAATCTCCTCCAAAGGTAGGCTAGACCCGATTTCTTTTCCGTAGCCTCATCTAAGCCTCTCGTTTTCATAATTCTAGATGTGATTCATCCACTTTATGATGGTTTTCAGCCTAAAGCGGCCATGGCCTTAATACCAATGTGTAAAAAGAGTTCAACTCAATTGGCCAAGGATTGAAAGCCGGTTTTAAAGACTAAAAAGGCCACGCCGAAGTTCTTTTCGAGCACTTGCACGAGTGGCATTCGATTTTTCTCTCTTTAGTGTCTATGTTTATGAAGTGGTACCTATCTAATCTACCACGAATGGTCATCTTTGGGCCTTAATGTGTTAGGATATCTATTTTTCTTCAATCCAACTAAATGTTGTTCATGTAAAAACACTAAAATTCTTCTATTTGGGCCAGATCTCAGTGCAGGTAATCTTCTTTTTCTTAAACCAGATGCCCCTAAATGAGTCTTGACTTGGCATAATTTTGATAAATGCATTTACAAGCACCGGAAGAAGGTCTGGATCCGACTGATGACCTACGAAATTAGATCAATTTGACTGGGGAGGCTCCAGCAATCGGATTCTTTCTAGCTTTCGCCAGTCCAATCATCCTCTACGCCCTTTGAATCGTTTTTGAGCTATAGCTCGCACATTTTCAGGGCCTAGGCCATCATTGACCATTTCCTGAGTGTTTTCTAAGGCCAGGAGACCTAGAGAGCGAGCTGATTTTTCTAACGAAGCGCGGTTACCTCGTGCTCAATCATTCTCTGCTCCCTCCAATACCCCTAGGCTAGGATATACGGGGATTTGCAGAGGGGTTTCTTTGTCTAATCGATTCCAGAATGATTTCCTTTCCCAGGAGGCGACAGGTAAGCATAGAAGAGCCCCTGTGGCTCCAACAAAAGGTGGGTTTGCCTCTCCTTTTCTTGTCTGTTCCATTCTTTCTCTGTTGAAACGCCATTTTAGGCAAACTAGGCTATTTATCAAGCCCTAAACAACAGCCTCTGACCCTGCAGCTGTGTTTCCCAGCCGTGAACTTCTGTTTTCTTCTTAAACCTAGCCGATTCGTCTTTTGTGCATGCATTCTCCTCCTGTACATGGCCTTACAAGAGCCTAGCATTGCTTCTGTGTCCATGGCATCCATTGTTTAACGTCTTTCTCTGCACGAAGGGGACTAGACTATTTCTTATGGCATTCTACTGTGGACTGAATGCTCTCCCACTCTGAAGCTTGTTTATTTCTCTGGTTGACTTAGATCATGTGGATAAAGATGTATTTTCTTCACGACGGTTCCATTGTTTAATTATGTCTGAAAGCAAATCTTCGAAATCGCGATGAGACCAACCAAAACGCATGCTGTATTCCGCGCGCTTGACTTGTAAAGTTGCAAACTGAATATCAATTCAATCTGACGCTTGTTCTTTTACATTTTTTCATGGATTCTTTACTTCCAAAACCAAATTTCCAATGTCTAAAGTGTCTTTACCAGTATTGTATCACTGATTTGCTGCTCGGCATCAATGCGTGACATCTTCAAAAGGCCTAGAGCGAAGGCAGTCTATCCAAATACTCCCAATGTTGCCACAGTTACTGGGTAAAGCCTTGGCTCTTTCTATTAAACTGCAAAATAGGCTTGTTTGAACCAGGATGGTCTAGTTCTACGCCGCCTACTTTACTTGTAAAGCTTGTTTAGCATATTTGGCGATCTATACGACATGTGTGGTCTAGTTTTCCAAAAGCAACCTTAGCCTTTGTATGAAACCTGGCTCTTCTTTTGGAAGCTTCGCTCCATTTCAGGTTCTGACAGTCAGATCTGCCGAAATAAAGGTAGGTTTAAGAAGACAGGGAGGGCTTGGGCCATACGACTCTGGTAAGCACCAGGTAAGTTCAATAAGGGGTGTATAGGCCTGTTGTAGCCCAATTTTAACTAGTTTTCTTTGTAATTAGCTGTAGAACGTTAGATTATTTTGCTGTTGGCACCCTCAAAACGGGATTTTCAGTTTGTTTCTCTTTAGGGAATGCAAAATTCTTTCCTAAATTTTCCTGAAATGGTTCTGGGCGTCCAAGTAGTCCTCTCGTCTCTCTCGCGGTCCCTCCTTTCTCGCTCTCTTGTCTTTCTGAACAAACCGCCTCGCAGTGGATTCCGGTGCAGTTGGCATGTCCGATGCTGGCTCCCATCTCTCTACAGCCTGGCTCCTGACAGCTGTCTTCATAGCAGAATACCCGATGTAGCATCACTGGCACCAAATCCTCCCTCCAGGCGTCCGTCATCTGCAATTGTACCGTCGATGGGCAGCCGTGGAACTAAAAACATTCTCCGCAGCCTCGATACGCATTCTGGGACATGCGCGGATTGAAATTTACTCATTAGCTAATGGACGTGTCTTAATTTGGGAATGTTTCTTTTGATTTTCGGAATTGAACTTTTCTTTTATGCTACAAAGTCAGTTTTTTTCACGAATTACCATCACCTTAAGCCAAACTTTTCATTCCGCAATTAGAATTTCGCAATCCTAAACTTCTGAAAACCGTGAAAACTGGCTTAAATAAAGTATTTCGCAATATAAGTTCCACATCAGCGGTGTGTCTCGCAACGAAAACGATTGCTCGATATATTTCGCAATCCTCTCAATACTGAAGAATAGACAAATGATCTTTCGACGTACTTCAATGCTATAAAAGGCTTCTCATGCTACAAATGAACCTCTGCAGGGAGCATTTTGGTCTCTTTTGTTTGCATTCACATGATAAGTGCCAAACTGCTGGAAAATTACCTACTTTGAGGTAAACACTCTAACTGGGCGGTTATAGAAGCTGGCCCTTGCCTTTCCGTTCAGGACCATGTAACTGTGCTAATCAATGTACGGCAGAATGTGCATCTGCATAGGGGATTGTGTGATGAACTGGTCCTTTGGACTCTATTGCTCCGCTCTCTTAGATCCCAGGTAAGGCGTCGTCTCGGTGAGTGTTTTGCCTTTCATTTTATCCTCCGTTCGGCAGGCTAATGTGGGAAAACTCGACATTGCAAGGGAATGGTTGCCTTGGGGTGATCTGTGGCAGCGATAAGTGGCCAATGCCCCCCAATTTCAATCAATAACGCAATTTTCAATCGGAGATTCGCTATTTTCAATGGGTTCTAACTAGGCTAGCCATTGAAATTTGAAGTTCGGAAGTATGAACATCCAGTACGTGGGACAGTTCTTTGCCTGGAGGTCCAGAACTAGGTGGTCTGTTTCGAGTTACAGGTTTCCTTTGGCCCAAAAGTGAAAAGACCCCGTGATTTCTCACAAAATCGTCTTATACGGTGGTCGAACGTAGCAATTCGTAAACTACCCAAACTACCAATAAAACTTCCATTAACTGAATTATTTCATTGTAAACAACCATTTCGTAATAAAATTTTGACAGAAGCCGTTTTTGACGAGATTAAAATGCAGGGGAAAGTTCCTTTTTTGTATATTTGAATCAAGATGGCATTTAGTATGTCGTGACCGACTGATAAATGCCCCTAAACCTCATAAATGCAGTAATTGTACACGGAAAATTGAATTTTCTGCTTAATTTTGATTAGAGACGTCTAAAGCACCCAGAAGCCGCGCGCCCACCCAGTTTTCCATATTTTCGACCTTGGCCGCCTGTTTTGTCAGTGCACTGCGTTTAACAGGAATTTCGACATTCCGGCGTACTTTAAATTGCTTCCTTGTTTACAATCGGTGCTTTTCAAGTATTTCGCAATATTATCAATGCCGGGAGGTTAAGGGGCGCCCCGAATACCCAGGCAAAGGCTTCTGGCAGCCAAGACGAGCCTTGGCGAAGGTCGATTGGATTTCGCTTGGTTGCATTTGATTAGTAATAGATCAGAGCGGTTGCTCTGTATGTTTTAAGAGCCTGTATGCAATGTTTTAAAGGACTATCTACATTTTGCTCGCCATGAAATTCTGTCGATGCAGTAGTTCAATGCGTAGGCTCCTGGTACATCCCATGTCTATTCCGAAGCGCCGTTTTCTGTGGATTTTTGAGCACGAAAGGGAAATTAAAAGGGCTGAGTAATCCCTAATACATTTTTCTCCAGTGGATGAGCATTTAGTCTTGGTGTTCATATATTCACGGGGGACAGCTATCTCGAAGGCGGAAAGACCAGCCGGGTGTCTGTGAGAGGTTCATTGAAGACAAGTTACAGTCATTCTCTTCGATAATGAGAGTAGTGGCCCTGGAGGCCACTGCACAGCACCACGCCAACAGCAGCGGTCGGCCTTTCTATCCATCCCAAACATAATCACAATCCAGTCTCGTTGAGGACTAGATCAACTCAACCGAAACCTCGCAATCAAACATTTCAGGATGTTGGTTTAGCTTTGCAGAGTAATCTACGCGGCACAACTGCGTTTTCTGTATTGTGTGTTTGGTGTGTCTTGAATGTGATTATGTTTCAGTGGGCACCCCAGTTTTGCAAGAATGGAGCCGTAAAAGTGCTCCAAACTGCTTGTGATCAAACACAAATCGATTTTCGGTGCCGTTATGATAGGTTCTGCATCATCTTCTCGACTCTTCGATACATAGGAAGCCATCACTTCGCCGACTACTGGCGAGAGCTTCGGTGGCCAGGCGCCAAAAGCAGTCAAGCTTTCCAGGTAAGGCGTCGGATGGGTGAATTCTTCCCTCCCGTTTTGCTATTCTAGATGGATGAATTCGCTATGAATTAGCAGAGCCTTGCTATCAATTCTGTCAACGAGGAGTGGCGACCTCGAGAGCCTGTTTGGTGGCAATCATCTTAAGCTATATTTTCAAGGATTTTTGAGACAGAAAACGCCTGGCTGAGGATATTTTAACACAGAACTATCTGAATAACTGGAAAAAAAAACAAATATCCCTTTTCTTCCAATTTTTATTGAAATTGTTTAGAATACACTAAAAAGCGGGCGCCGCCGCCGTCTTTTCAATTTCTGACGTTGGCCGCCTGTACATACCGCGCACTGCGCCTAACGAGGATTTCGCAATAAGAGCGTACCCTAAATTGCTTTCTTCTTTACGATCGTCGATTTTAAGTATTTCGCAATCCTAGCAATGCCCGATTGGTATGGGGCACCCCTTCCACCAACGGGTAAGGTGCGAAAAGTGGAGATCAGCCTATGGGATGTCCGACTGAGCCCGGGTTGGTTGCATTCGACTAGAATAGGATCAGAGGCTTTGCCAACTATGTCATAAAGCATTTTTGAAAATGGAATCTTTATGTGGTATTGGATAGCTTGCGATTACAATCCTTTCCCAACCAAAGGGTTGTACAGACTCGGTGTTCCCTCGTTCTGTAAATGATTCGCAACGGGCAAACTGAAACAAATAGTAGTGACGACTATTAGATTTTGATCTTCCGAGTGTCGTTTTCTTCCTTCATGTCTGGTTGTCTGGTTTAGGGCGTAGTCAGAGGCTGATTTCTTCGCTCACTTTGCAGTTCTGCTGTAGAACTAGCTAAACAATGTAAGAAATAGGAAAATCTTCCCCTTTCTCCCAATTTTCTATTATAATCACTTAAAGTGTTAAAATGCACGCACCGGCACCGTCTTTTCAGATTCTGACGTTGGCCGTCTGTACATACCGCGCACTGCGCCTAACGAGGATTTCGCAATAAGGGGTACCCTAAATTGCTTTCTTCTTTACGGTCGCCGGTTTTTAAGTATTTCGCAATCCTAACAATGCCCGATTGGTATGGGGCACCCCTTCCATCCACGGGTAAGCTGCGGAAAGTGAAGATCAGCCTATGGGATGTCCGACTGAGCCCGGGTTGGTTGCATTCGACTAGAATAGGATCAGAAGAATGGATGTTTTATTTTACCAAGTATTTTAAAAAGAATTGATGGGAGTGGATAACTTTTATATTATTGGATTGGTCATATCTTGCAAATACAACCACTTTCAAGCCAAAAGGTTGCGAATACATCGCGATGGGTGTGCATCCCAGGCAGAGGTTTGAAACAAGACCGAGTTTTGGTAATAACTTTCTTCTTTTCATTTTCCCTTTTTTGGTTTAAGGGCAAAATAACCACATTCTCCTCATTTGTCATGTGGTTCCCACAACTCCAAATGCTGAGTTGGTACTCCAGAAGGGTTTTCAGAGGGTTGTGGTTTCTTTTCCGCTTCTAGAGACGAAATGACAAAGATTTCTAAAGAAATATAGGGGCATTTCTTTGTTTCATGAAATACTAATAGATAAATCGATTTCTTGAGTCTATTTTTGGAGACAAAGTAGGATTGCGGTTTGTTAGATGAAGCCCGAATTTGGTACGGAATAGCTCCTTTTTCTTGAAAACTAAATAGGAAAAGCTTGTAATACTGCATGAAATCTTTTTTCTGTTAGGTGGGAAATAAAATCAAGAAAAACTTCAAAGTGGAATAGGTTCCAAGGCCACTAGTGGATTCTCCTCTTCAAAAAGCAAATGGTAAGGTATAAACGCGATGTTTTAGTTTCGTCATGGGACCCATTTATCGAAACAATGCAGGAAAGGAGTATACAGTTCGATTCGATTCAATTACCTTCAAATTAAAAGCAACAAAACAACTTCTACTTCATGGAATTTGAGCTAATCGATTGGCAGACACTTAGTAATAGATGAAAGTCATAAATAAACAGGTATTATTCAATTTTCAACCTAATTTTGATTAAAATCGGCTAAAACGCGCAACCCCGCTATTTTCTTGATTAAGAGCCTAGGTTGCCATGCGCACTCAGTTTAAGGAGATTTCGCAATACCGAAATACTTAAAACTACCATCCTCGCTGCTTTCATTGGTTTTTAAGTATTTCGCAATCCAATCAATGCCGGATTCTTTCCGGGCGCCCTTTCTACGTAGAGGCGTTGGATGCGAAGCGTCATCACAGAGAAGTCCTCTTACGTCCAAATGCATCGCATTTTGTTTGTAAAAGATGGGAGTGTGGCTGAGTGGCTATTCGATGATTAACGTAGAGGACTTCCGCAGCGCTATGTGAGGTGGCAAATCCCAATTGCACAAAAGCTCAGCCTTGCAAAAGTAAAAACTAGCCTTTTTGGTGACAAAGTCTGGTTTTCCAGCAGTCGAAAGTCACAATAGTGTCCTAGAAGCATATTTCTCAATATAGTCATAGTTATGAATTACAAGATATGGTTGGTGAGATCGGTCATAGCTCTGTCAGAGACAACCTCGGAAGCCCAGTAATCGGCTCTGCGGACTTCAGTTCCTTCCACCCCTTGGGGAAGTCTTCTAAAGAGAGTAAGAGGTATTCATAGTATCAATCAAGACAGTTGCCAGCTAATTGATGTTCTTGAGCTCCAAATGGCTCCTGTAACTCCTAGTCATCTCAAATGTTGGAGCCGAGGCTAACTGAAGGAGGAAACTAAATTGTTCATTGCTTGGTGTTTTGTCCTATTTCGGAAAATCAATGCAGTTTCCTTCTGGCTCTCGTCCTCTGCTACTCTCCTCTCTCCCTTCTTTCTGAACTAACCGCCTTGCCAGAAGTGTCTTTTTTTCTGGCCGTCCGTTCACAGTTGTTCTTGTTCAACATTCGAAATTCCATTAAAATACGCACGCCCTCTCGCCAAGACAACGACATCTAAAACGACAAGAAAGTGCTGGGCGTCCGCGGGAAAATGAAATACGTAATTGGCGTATCGCATCTGAAACGGGGAACATTGAAGCAAAGGTTTCTTTGATTACAGTAATCTCTTAATTGAATTTCTTACTCGGGAAAGTTACCGAAACCACCGTGGAGTTACAGGACGAGGGGTGTTCCATTGAACAGTCCATCAAAAGGACAAAATACCAGTGGGGTTTAAAATTGCCAAATGGACTTCACTTTCGAGAACGAAGCATTTTTCTCCTCCATTTCCGGCAGTTTTCGCACGCCCGTGATCTTAAGCAGCGGGTCCGCAAAGAGAAGGATTCTTTTTTGAAGATTTGTTTGTTTGTCAGAATTTGAATTCGGCTGATATGTAGATTTGTCTTTTAGCAACCAGACAAAAACACATAATAATTTCATTACGTAACTTTCTGTAGGAATTTATAAAAAAAAATTTTGAAAAAATTTTTTGTTGTTGTAAAGGACTTGTGATTAATCAATCGATTTTAACAACATGAACAAAAAGCAAAAAAGATAACATTGTCGGGGAATTGAACCAAAGACCTTCTGTTTATTAACCCGGATGCCCCCCTGCTGAGCTACCTCGCCGCTGTTTCTCTTTGCTGACCCGCGACTTAAGATCACGGGCGTGCAAAAACTGTCGGAAATGGAGGAGAAAAATGCTTCGTTCTCGAAAGTGAAGTCCATTTGGCAATTTTAAACCCCACTGGTATTTTGTCCTTTTGATGGACTGTTCAATGGAACACCCCTCGTACTGTAACTCCACTGTGGTTTCGGTAGCTTTCCCGAGTTAGTTATGAAATTAGGTTAGTAATTTTGCCGTGGAGTAATTATTTTGTTGTTTTGTGCAGAATTAACAGGATCTTGCGTAAATGTGTATAGAAAAGTTAAACAAACCACTCAGCCACAATTTGGCAGTAGAAGTCTCTGCTGAGAAGGTAGTTCCACAAAAGGTAGAACGTGATGGTTTGGAAAATGTCTATCTAGTGCGACAAAAGCAAGGGTCAGTTAAGGTTGTAAAATGCTGGCGTTTCTAGAAATTCATTGGGAATGGTTAGAAACCATAAAAGCCAGTTCCATCGTTTAAGTCAAGGTGGGTCCCGCCACGAAGTTTTCAGTCGTGTGCTTCGTTCTTTTTCTTTCTTTCTCAATTCTTAATTCTTCTTGTTTTGGCTTCGTAGAATCATCCCTATTTAGCCATTACTGTCAATTTCATGTTAGTGAGACAATATATGTTGTACATGCTCTTATTGCGTTTAGGACAGTATTTTTATTGTTCCCAAGGTTTATCGCCAAAAATAGAATTTGGCTATTTTGGAATTAATCCACCTCGGCAACATTTTGTGTTTTTGGCCTAACAACATTTAGTTACGTGACAATTCACAACTTTTATCATGTATTGTCATTCTTTGTTTCCCTTGTCTCTCTCTCTCTCTCTCTCTCTCTCTCTCTCTCTCTCTTCTTCTTCTTCTTCTTCTTCTTCCCCCTGCCTAAAAACAATGCTTCCATTAGTTTATTTTTCCCATTCCCGTCTCCGTTATCCATTTCCTCCGATTCCTCCCAGCATGTACATGAAGATCATCGTAATGTCGAGGAACAGCTGCATCGCTCCCAGCACGTACTCATCCGGCTGCAGTTCGTGCCGACGTCCCCCCATAATTAGCTGAAATTAACTTGAATTCTGGAAAAGTCATTAGCCACCTGAGTGTCATAGGCCAAATAACCCATGAAAATGACGCAGAAGATTCCACATATGATCGTGTTCAAAAACTAAAAAAAATTGTTTCTGATAAATTTTTGATGTGAACCGCTAGTTTGACGAAGAAGAAACCGATGATGGTGGCGAAGATGGAGAAGAGAATGGCTGCGAAGAGGGCGGCGAAGAGGATGAAACCCCACCTGAACACTCAATTTTTATGTAGATATTTCTTCTTGGGTGATGAAAGTTTCTACGAAAGAGAGAGAGAGAGAGAGAGAGAGAGCGAGAGCGAGATTAGAGAGTTGAAGCTATGAACTCACTTGGTAACATCGCAGCACCCTTTGAATGAGGCGAGGAGGATGATGGCAATGCTGGAAATAGTGGTCACCAGAAACACAAGAACCACGATTTCTGGCTGGGCAGTTGCGCACATTCCCATCAGAACGAAGCCCATTGTTACTGTCTGAAGAGGAACTGGGAAACACATTCGTCTTTACCAAAATTCCAAGCAGAATCATGTTGATCGGATACTTCTTGCGGACAGAAGGCACACAGGCGAGGACAAAATAGACGATGAGGAAGGGGATCCTGATTCACAGATGAGAGATGTTTTGAAAGGATATACCAGGCGATGATGGAGATGTACCAATGGTCTTGGATGAATTCCCTCATTGGCTGCACAAAGACTACGGAGGAACCCATCAGAGTGACGACGGAGAGCTATAAAGAAGAGATTAGAGCGAGAGAGAGAGAGAGAGAGAGAGAGCGAGAGAGAGAGAGAGAGAGAGAGAGAGAGAGAGAGAGAGAGAGAGAGAGAGAGAAGGTAATTACCATGACAGTGAGAATGGCGAAAACTCGACGAACAAATGCATTCCGAACCGTCTGGGAATCGAAAGTCACGATCATTACGTCAGCCCTCTAAAGTTATATCTCCGTTGCCAAATTCGTTAAAGTAGATGTACCTCCACTGCAACGCACTGACTGAAAAGTGCAATTTTAATCATATCCAATGAAAACTCACTATTTGACGTTTCCATGAGGAGCTCCGAAGGATCTGAAAAGAAGGGTTACTCTTATTAGGATTGATAGTCATACTTTGGCGGGGTATCATCCGAACCGTCTGAAATTGGGATTTTCAAATGATGGAAAAGAAAACTGGCCGGTCGGGTCGATCATTCTGCGAGGAATGACAGGGCCTCACTTAGATTGCGAAATGAATTGATTATGCAAATTCACGATGATTCGTTGTACTTGTTTCTCTTGTGGTAGTGTTTTGAAGAAACCGTTTAGTTTCTTACAACTAATAAATGTGTATTATAGATATTGCAACAATATTCTGACATCAAGTTCTCTTAAACGTCGGATTCAATTTTTAGACGTATGGTCCCGTCACGAATAACGATCTCACATAGTTGGAACTATGCAATTACTGTAAAATTGCTTGTTCCGTTTGGGACCTATTTGATTAGTCCTTGAAAGAATTTTTTTATACTTCTGAATTTATAAGGTTGCCTAAGAAGTCACATAAATTCCCTCTTTCAGGTCCATGTCTGTAGTGATGGACGAGGAGACTCGACGCAGCCCGTCTCTGACGGTAAGGGGAGGAAGCGCTGTGGGTTTTATTTGTAGTTCTGGTGATTCCAAATAGAACCACTCTTGGTTTTTGTCGATTGTTCGTTGTCCTGAGACATCTTCGGGCCTGCATTTGTCCACTAAATGATCTACTAAACTTTCTTTTTCCAGACGCCTGCCAACTCTGCTGACGGCGAAGTCAGTGCCGGCGATCCGTCGTCGATCCCACCGTTGGTGAAGGAGGAGTACCCAATGCTCTGGAGCAACATCGATGGATTTCAAGACGAAAATGTGGGTTTCCCCATTTCTCCGCCTGGACTTTATTTAGACGCCTAGGGTGGTGATCATGAGGAACATGATGAAGGTCGTCACTCAACACACCAAAGCTTCGTTTCAATCCAAATGGCACTTGGATGAAGTGATGGCTGAAGTGGAGCAGCTCAAGGCGCAGGTTTGGTTGGGGCTGTTTAATAGTTGAGCTAGTTTCAGGTGAAGGAACTCGTCGGGGAGGACTTGATCTGCCAGAAGACACCGTGTGATCTGCAGGAGAAGGCCACATTCTGGATAAAGGCCAACCCTGAACCGAAGGTGAGATTAAGGTGCCTCGGGAGTTGCTACTTGGATTGGACCACCCGGAGACGACCTAACTATTTATTATGTAGGTTAGGGGTCACCGTATGTGTTCCAGGCAGCTGCGTCTAACGGCGCTGTGGCCGCTTTCGTGAAGCTATAACCTTTGAAAAGTGGCCTCGTGACTTTGATCGCTTTATTGTACATGGCTTTTTAAAATATGAACATCTCTGCTAAACGAATATTTTCAGTAATCGATTCGGATGACTCCCCTTCCCTCTTTGCCTCCGAAGCCGACTGCAATCGACGAGGACCAAGCCCCGGATTCTCCCAAATCGCATTTAATGTATGATATCCCCCATGTCCTCATTTTTAATGAATTCTTTTGTAATTTCCTCGGTTCTCCCTCAACCCAGTTGTCTTCGGCAAATGCGCTCCAATCGCCTATCTTTCCCGTCTGCTCCCTCCTGTTCCCATGTGCTCTCTCGGCATGAGCCATCAGGCAAACGCAGTCCACATTCGGCAACTATTTCTCACTTTTGTTTACTCTTTTGTTACTCTTTATGCCGGTATTTTCAGGGAAAGCGGCCGAAGCCTACCAGCCGGCTGTCAGCCAACTCACGGGAAATATGGTGGGTATCTGGAGAATCTTTTGCCTTTCATCACGTGAATTTAAATTATGATAAGCCTGTAAGATATCGAGAGTCCATTGCCAAAGAAATTGAAGATAATCAAATTTTACCAAGTTCCTGATGGAAATACTCCCATCTTTTCCTTTCTTAAAATGTATGATAGTGTTTGACGGTAACGCCTTTATTTATTCATTTCGCGCGAAACTAAAATTTCTTTTCTGGAACTTTCTAAGATGTTTTCTTTTCAGAGCGCCACCCTTCAGCCCTACTTGGAAGCAGTGAGGACGACGCTGCAGGCGGCCTTGTGCCTCGAGCAGTTTGCCTCACAGGTTGTGGAGAGACACAACAAACCGGAGGTCAGTTCTTCTTCATTTAATCACCCTTTTATGTTTAATTCTTCTAAAAGAAGCTTTCCAGGTCGAGGTTCGTGAGTCGAAGGAGCTGCTGATGACGCCGGTCGTCATCGCCAGGAACAAGCAGGAGCGGGTGCTCATCGAGCCCTCAGTGAATTCCGTCAGGTTAGACCTTTAATTACCCAATGAGGCAGTCCTTTAAGAATGTCGATTGCCATCAAGCAGTCGGATGAGATCGAGAAGATTCTCTGCCACAAATTCACGAGGTTCATGTGCCAGAGGGCCGACAATTTCTTCGTTTTGCGGAGGAAACCCATCGAAGGTGGGGGTCTTTGGATGTTTTCTTATTTTGCCTTCTCCAGGCTACGACATTTCCTTCCTGATCACTGCCACCCACACGGAGACTATGTACAAGCACAAACTCATCGATTTCCTCCTTCATTTTATGCAGGAAATCGACAAGGTAAGGTCATCCAATGACGCCTGTTAAAAGCGGCGTGGCTTTCCCCACTTTCTTGAAGCCTTTTAACCATTCGTTTGCAGGAAATCAGCGACATGAAGTTGGCCCTGAACGCGAGGGCGCGTGTCTCCGCGGAGGAGTTCCTGAAGCGCTTCAACTGATTCCCCCTTGACCCTCCCCGTGCCTTCCCTCCGTGACATGTAGGTACCCTCCCTCCTATGCATTGCTTCAGTTACCGACCGACCAGTCGGACCCATTTGAATTCGTCGGTTGTCCTCCCGACGCATATCATTTCCCCCGAATCCTCCTGTTGTCAATTTGAGCGAGTGACCTTTTACGCTTTACATTTTATTTATTGATGACCGCTATCTCAATTTGACTATTTCACTTAAATTCCGGATTCGCTGCTGTAATAAAGTTTTATATCCACCCTCGTTCGGAGAAATTTCGGTCTATAACCGATTTAATATCTAATTTCCATCGAATCTTCCATGGAATAGTCCTCTCAGATGTGGGTTAGTCTACTTTTCCTCCTGCCAGCCGTCTTCTGCACAGAGGAGGTCGCCACCACCGATCTGTACAGCGTGGAGGGAGATGTACGTTGATTTTGAATTTTAATTAAAATGTTGGGATTGAAAATTAAAACCAGCTAGGTGCCATATCAGGTGCAGGCGGGGCCTTTGCTTTTTTCAACTTCAGGGTACCGCTCTTTTGCATCCATTGGCGGCATGGCGTGCTTTTTTGTAATTAAAGACCGCTTTCTGGTAACCATTGGCCGCCTGAACAACTGCGAGGCCTCGTTTCTTTGGGGTCGTTGGGTTTGCCTTCCCTCCTTATTTTCTCCAGGTGCTATGTGCCTTATTTCGGGGTTTAGTTCACAAAACCCTGACGTGGAAATTATTAAAATTTCCTAAAATATATTTCTGTCATAGGAACTTAGGAAATTCTTAAAATTGAAAAAAACCATTTCAGGTGATTTTCCCGTCCTCCAGTCAGGGAGGAAAGTGGGCGAGTGAGTCGAGGGTCCTCCTGAACCACGGACAGCACATCGGCTTCGTTCGCCAGGACGGATCATTGCAAATCGACAATGTTCCCAGTGGAAGCTACATCGTCCAGGTGAGATTTTCACTTTTTCAAGTTTCATTACAAAAAGTATCTCGTTTATTCTCAAGTATTCCCATTTCCAGGTGGAGAACGTGGATTTCGTGTTCGAGCCGATCCGCGTGGACATCTCCTCGAAGGGCAAATTCCGTGCCAGGAAGCTCAGTGTCCTCCAGGTGCCCCCTCCCTCCTTCCCTCTCAATCAGCCCATTCCAGCCCGCCCAGGTCCACCAGCTGGCCTATCCTCTGAAGATGACGGCTCGTGAGGCCACCCGTTACTTCCGGAAACGCGAAGAGTGGAGGGTCACCGATATGCTAATGAACCCCATGGTCCTCATGCTCGTGGTTCCCCTCGTCATTATGCTAATCATTCCCAAGTGAGTTTTGGGTTTTCCCTTATTATATGTTTTCTTCTGCAAATGCGTAGGTGAAGTTGTTTTCTGACCATTAGTTTACACCCTTTTGTTGTGGAAATGACTCCAAGGCCAATTGCCTAGCTGGATATGACTCATAGTCTGATTGTTTTCGTCTTCTGAACCTGTGACAGGGCAAATTGCTGCGTATTTTCAGTAGTTGATCTACCACTTTCATGTTTCAACTCTCCTTATTCACCGTTTTCATTGCAGGATGGCAGCCAACGACCCGCAGTTGCAAAAGGAGATGGAGCAAATGCAAATGCCGAAGATGGACATGCCGGACATGGGGGAGATGATGGCCAACTTCTTCGGCGGAGCAGCCCCGAAGACCAAGAAGAAGGCCGTCGCAGGACCCTCCAAGCGGAAGTAGCCCTCCCGCCTTTAATAATCTCGAGCCAATGTCTTCTGAAGAATGCCGTATTATTCTCTCTTTCTTCGCTTTAGAACCCATTCCTATACAAAATCGATCAATTTGTGTTGTCTAGTTGTTATTTTACGGGTCTTTCAATGAAATGTCCTGTTTAACACTTTCTCCCTTATGAGATTGGCTGGTTGAAGGCTTCATGGGTAATTCATTACAAAACGGAGAATAGGGCGGACTGGGGGGGGGGGGGGTTGAGTTTTGAATGTTGGATTGTGAAGGTCCCTCACGTGGGTCTAATAAGCCCAAGGTCGCAGGTTCGACCCCTGCTGGCGGCAAATCGTTTTGTTTTCAGTTTATTTTTTTACCTAGGCTTTAGCTTCACTTTGCTTTGCTTTTAATACGAACTATTCGGATTATATGAAAATGCCGCCATGAGTGAACAGCGTCGCCATGACAACACTCCTTGACGGCGCATGGCGCAGCCCCGTGGATGGCTTCATCAACTCTCTCTTGACTTCTCTTTTACAATGTCAAGCATTTTCATAATTAATTGTTTCAAAAGTTAATTGATAAATATCCCGTGATAATCATTCTGATTCTAATTCATGCGAACTCCGTCTAACTTAAGAAACTATGTTTTTCAATATTTTAAAGAATATGTTTGATATCCCTTTTCAACTTGTTTCAGAGAAGAAAAACAGCAGAAAGTGGAATAATTTCTGTGGCGAAAGGCCCATTTCGGCGGATTATCCTCGTGCGCTGTTTATACCAAAGGAACCCGAAAATGGCGCAACCAACCACCCTGGGAATGCGAAAGAGAAGCGGAAGGGAGGAAATATTGGGTTCCGAATAAAAAAGAAATCTTGGAAAACCTCTTTTGATTATTTATGCACCACCTTCCTTTTCCTCTCATTCCTCCATCCACTTCCATCAGTGTTCCCTTTCTTTCCTGACCTCTATTATTATTCCAAGAAGGTTCCCTGTTTCTTTTTTGCAAAGAAATTGAATCTGTTTTGAACCAGACTTCCCTTGTCTGGCCGATTACCAAAAGGGTGTTGCCCAATTAGCCTCGGTTCCTCTGCTGCCAGAAGGGCACCACAGGTGGAGCGTGAAGACGAGTGATGGATGGCCGTCCCTCAAAGGAACCGCCGTCTCGGCCCATATCCAACTTGTAATCTCCGAGGCGAAAATGCACCGGCAGCCAAATAAATGAGTAATGTAAACATTAGAGTAATCCTGTTAGCAGAAGTGGTGTGGGAACTAACACAACTCGTAAAGTTTTAGTCCTGGCTTTTAATCGGGAGAATGTTCATACGAAACATGTGATTCTCTTTCACCATTTCAGCTGTTGTGTCGCCGTTTCATCTTCTAATTGTGTCCATTAAAAGCTCCTTTTATTTTTAAAAAAAAGTTCAGAATGGGTTTCTTCCGTTCGTTGTCCAGCCTCCTTGGCATAGGAAAGAAGAACGTCGATATTATCGTCATCGGACTCGACAACTCGGGAAAGGTTGGATTCTTCTCAATCAGACATACTTCTGAACCTCAGACGACCATTCTGAATCAGCTGAAAACTCCGGAATCCAGGGTTTCTACAATCGTTCCCACCGTCGGCTACGCAATCACCCATTTCACCACGGACAATTTCAACTTCAACGCCTTCGACATGGCAGGGCAATGTGGGTTTCGCAAGGTTTCAACCAAGAAATTAGGAAGAAGAAGGAACATTTCCCTCAATATTCCGATTTTCGTCCGTCGCACAGAAGACGCCGTTAGGAGGCTATAAAACAGGCAGGGCGCGACCCCCGAAAACAATAGAAGCCGAAAGGAGCCGCTAATCCGCCGAAACTGTCTCCTCCCTTTGTTTTTGGCAATAAAACACGTCTTTATAGAAAAGTGTGACGGATTACTGTAGAAGAACAGAAACAACAACTAAACTCAACGAATCAATAAACATTCGTTGTTTCCAGCAAAGTATCGAACCGTCTGGGAGACCTACTACAACACTGCCCAGGCCGTCGTCTTCGTTGTGGACAGTGCAGATCGTCTGCGGATGGCTGTGGCCAGAGACGAATTGTGGATGCTCTTCGACCACAGGGACATCAACTCTCGCTCGGTGAGCACGCGCTTATCAGCCGCTCGGGGACCCTCGGGCATTGTGATCAGGTGGCCGAGTGGTTAAGGCGATGGACTGCTAATCCATTGGGGTTTCCCCGCGTGAGTTCGAATCTCATCCTGATCGAATTTCTTTTGTCTTTCATGTAGACCGAAACAATTTGAAAGGTCAACTTTTTTTTTTTAGAATTTTGTAATTATCATCTTTCAGCTGCCCATTCTCATCTTCGCTAATAAATCCGACCTTCCCGATGCAGTGTCTTCTTCTGAAATGACACAAGCCCTAGGTTCTCGCAAATCAATACAAGTTAAGTATGAATATTTGAAGGACTGGACGTCATCCGAGGCCATCCTTGGCACATTTCTTCGTGCTGTGCTCTCACCGGAGATGGCCTGGAGAAGGGACTCTCGTGGATGGGAGTGCAGCTGAAGGAACGCATGGAAAGGAACCAGTAAACAAGCAATGGGAGCGGTGTGAGACTGAATAAACTATTTCGAATGCAACGGAGAATTAAAGTTGTCCCCCACCCCCTAGGTTCCCTCATTATCCCATCACAGCCCCATTGGTGTCGGATATCACCCGCACTGTCGGCGCAAGAGAGGTTATGTTTAGGCTGAGCGTTGATTTGCAGCTGTCTTTCCTCTGTTTTGTTTATTTCTCGGCGGCTAGGCGAAAGAGCGGCGGAGGTTGCGCAAGGGACACGTTGGGGGCAGTGACACCCCGGAGAGACGGCGGCTTTTTCGCTTATAAACATGGACGGGCGAAAAGAGACTGGGTCAATTGCCAGATGTGGAGGAAACTTAATACTCAAACGAACAGAGAAGTTATGCGAACTGAATATTACGAAGCATACCTAATCGGGAACGGTTTCGTGCTGTGTATTCCGTCTTTGTGTTATCGTAACTGAATTATATGCGATTTGCATGTAGAAATTGATTTACAAACTGGTTATGGGCCATTCTCTATCACTGAAACGAAAAACCTCTTCCTTCTCCAAGCACTGAAACAGTTGTTTCCATAAATATTGCAACGGATGTTTGGTTATTTTTCCTTTCCTGCAAACTGTGATTACCAACAGAGTATTTATTATCTTTGTTATTCACGCATTGAGTGACTACTTTAGTCTAATTCCTCTGTATAAAAGAACGCAACCTTCCGTGGAAAATAAACGACAGATGAGTCCTCTCTTCGCCTGTCTTCTACTGGCTGCCGTTTATTCTGTCGCGGCAGGGAAGAAAAAAGTTTTCTAGACGATTCTGACGTTTCAGATTTTGACCCTGCAAATCCTTGTGATTGGCGTCGTTGCCCAGAAGGCCAAGTCTGTAGAAACGTCCTGATTCTATGCTTCCGAGACCCTTGGTAATCTCACACTCACACATACACACACACACACACACACACACACACACACACACACACACACACACGCACACACATACACACACACACACAATCTCTATTTCTTCCTCTTAGCTTCCCAATCGCCCGATGCATCTCCGAGGACTCTCAAACGACGTGCGGAACAAATGAGTACTACTCTGCCGAGTGCGGCTGTGAATATTCCTGCTACGGAGATCAAACGGTTTGTGAGAGCCGGAAACGAAACGTTTACCAAATTTCAGACTTGTCCAGAAGTTTGTGGATCCCGTTGTCTCTGTTATCCAGGATACTACAGAGATGGCAATGGAGCCTGCGTCGCTTCATGCCGTTAACGAAAACTTTTGTCTTTTACGAAACAAACATGAATAAATTAGAGTTAGAATCACTCACTCACAAGCACACGTGCGTACTTCTTCATAATTTGCGGTCACTTCATTCACTTTCAATGTTCATTCGTTTCTTTATCCCTTGGCCTCCCTTCCACTTCCTGTTGCAAAACATCTGAGCTGCCTTATTTACAACTTCTCCTCTCCTCCCCTTTACAGTCCTTTAGCACCCATTTAAGACTATCGGCGATCGCCCTCGGATCGATAAGAAAACCAATAAATATTGCTGTTTTATGTCGTGTTTTATGGGTCGTCAGGCTACTGATATGGAGTGCTGCCAGCCGCGAGCAGCCGGCTGTCTCCTTTTCCCGAAACTCTAGCTTCCACTTGAAATGAAGAGTTTACCTAGTGCGACCCTCGATTAGAGGCTAATCGGTCATGTTTTGGAGAGGAGGCAAAGGCGCCGCTATCATGAGGCTAATTGATCAGCTGGGGACAAGGTCACACTTACGCAACACGAACCCTGCTCACCCGCGGCTCAGACCCTCTTTTTCCATTACTTTAGGTTCTGAAGGCATCTTCAATCAACGATTTACACTAATTCTTATATAATTTTGTCTGATGATTTTGGAGCGACGCAGAAATCCCTTCTGACGATTTCTTTGGGCTGTTCGCCATAAGATCTCCTTAGACAGATTGCCTCTTTTCTCTTTTTCTTCCTCCAAGTGCTAGTTCAAACTAAAAGGGTTTTGCCCTTCAAACCAGCCTCCAATTAGGGTTGGTCGCAACAACTTTATGGCTACCGTAGCGTCGTGAATGACCAATTTTCGGGTTATAAAATGAACTGCGGCCACGCTTACCGTAACCGGCGCCGGCGGAACGCACAGTGACCGAAAAACAGCTGTTACGCGGAGGATTTTGAACTGGATGGGTGGCTGTGATCCAATTCGAAATACACTCTTGCGATTCAGTTAATTTAGGAAACTTTAACGCCTAATAACTTCGAAATTTCCGTCATGTTTTGCATTGAAATGAATGTGAGTGTGTAAATCAAACGAGCAGAATTAGTGCACTATGGAGAATCTATTACTTATCCTTCTAACTGCATTATCAATTTGTAAATGAGCATTTCTATTTTTTGTTTGAATCGAAACGACATTTATCGGAGTAGCAAATTTCGCGATTAGCTGGCTTCGAATCAGTCACACAGGCAAGTGATGGGACCAAGCCAAGGGCAAGTTGTAAATCCCGCTTTGGCAGAAATGTTTACGATCTGAATTTATCAATTTTCATGGAATTTTCAGAAATTTTTTTCTTCACTTCCTTCATCCTAATCAAACCACACGCAACAATTCTAATACTACATCCATTGGTTTGATCACAGCCAAGGCCATTTCTTTTCAGACGTGTGTCTTTTCTCATTTCCATCATTTCTCAAACCCCTTAAAGTTCTTATTTGCCTTGAAACGGTGTGATTGCCCCATAAGTGCCATCAATCCCTGTTCGAAGAGTCCAAACGAGGTCACGAAGTAAATCTTTGACCCGCGGACTAATTAGCATGTACATCTGCTTTCTCGGCCCCTAGCCGGTGCCAACGGCAATTGTAAATCCCGCTTTGACAGAAACGTTTACAATCTGGAAAAAGAACGTCTTTCGGAAAGATCGATATTCCATGCGGCTGATTTTGTTGGAAAAGAGCCAAATTCAGCGTGGGAAAGAATGGAAAGCACACCTCGGCTAAACTGACAAGAAATCGATGGCAATGTTTGTAGCCCTCTCTCTGTCTCTCTCTCTCTCTCTCTCTCTCTCTCTCTCTCTCTCTCTCTTCCATCCCCTGATTCACCCCTCCGTCTACCGTACCGCCTCTCGTTTGCATGGTCGCCTCCCCTCGCTGGCCCTAAACGGCGGCTCTCTTCAAAGGCCGCGTTACGGACTGTGCCTCTGATTTATGGCTGCCTGATAGCATGGGAGCTCCGCCACTCTCGCCTTCTGTATTCGACCCCTGTTCTCGCACCGAAAACACCCAATTAGACATCGAAAAATGGCAATACATCCATCAAAGGAGACAAATTTGGACAAAACGATCTCGAGAATAGTGTTTTCCTTAAATCCGAAGTAAACTGTAAAAGTGACATCACTGCGATAAACGTCGATTGTTTAAATATTCAAAATCGAAGAGTTTTTATGGTTTATAGGATCCGTTTTGTTCACCCCTCCATGTTTAATACCTCCCTCTTACGGTAATTACGTGCCTTACAATGTTTCGCCCTAATTGACCTTTTACGAACGTGCGTTTTAAACGGTTCCAATCGTATTAGGATTGTGACACTAAGTCCAAATTTAAAATGAAGATTATAAAAACAATGTCACTATTCAGAAATTATCAGTTTGTCCAGATTTGTAACTGCCAAAGTTTTAGCCACGCGATCAAAGTTCGAAGTAGGCCCTTTCTTTTTTAAGCGTTAGGATTTAGCCCTAGTTTACAGTGTTGTTAGCCCTAGTTTACTATATTTACCATCCTACGCTTATCCTAAAAGTGACTTTGACTAATTTCGTTGCGATTAATTTTCGATGTGATAGGCAACTCAAATCAATCGACGAAGCTTGGACAATAAACATACCTCCTTGTATTTGTGCCACACCTAATTGCAATCTCTGCTCCTAAACCAAATTCACAATTTCAATATATCGTCCGTTAAATCCTCAAAAGTATCTACCGTATGCTTTCCGCTCTATCAGCTGCTATCTGCTTCGGTCCGTCTTGCGTTGATTAGCATATCCCCACAGGCAGAGACCTCTCATTTCTGTAGGCCCCGCCCCCTTGCATTTGCTTTCCCTCGGCTCATTGCCCAATATACGACGCATTCTTTTCCTCACCTCTTCAGCCCCCTAAATTACATAACCGTCTTTTTATGGGAAGGTCACCTCGAAAGAGCCTTTTTTCACTGTCTTTTACTTCCTGCTCACCCAAAAGAACAGACTTTCTTTCAGCAACAATTCCCACCCTTTGTGGTTTATGTTTTCAATTGTGACTTATTCACTGATCAAACACTCCTTTCTTTTCCTTTTCTCTCCTTTTCTTGCAGAATCACTTAGATCTATTTTGAGACAATATTTTTGCATTCAATACATTTTTGTATTGAAAATAACTAGTATCTCAGACGTCCCTTCTCCTGACAATGCGCGAACCTCCTTTTCTCTTTATTCTAATCTTACAGTAATCCCTTTATGCTTGTTGCCACCCGTCTCCCCTCAGAAACCCAATCCCCTCGGCCCCTTTGGCCCCTTCGAGAGTGGCGGGCGGCCTTCTTTCCCGCCCGTCCTCATTTCCATTCCCTAATCCCACGGCTGGATCCCCGCTGTTTGTTTGTGTTCACCTGAATTCCATTAACCTCCCAGGGGCTGTAAATCACACCTGTGCACAGACCAAGACATTCGAATTGCCCGAAAAGAGTTTAAAAAAAAGATTTCTCCGATTTTACACTCACGCGTCTGACATTGACTCACTAAAACTGCATCTTTGACCCAGGGGGCTTATCCACGCTTTCTTGACCCTCTGCTTTTCACTTGGTGGCCCAAACACAAAATTTCGCCGCTCTCGCCGTAGGTAACCCGAGCTGGGCTCCATACCACAGGGGGTCCTTTATCCGAACAGATATACAGTACGCCTGTTACCCTTTAAGCTGCCCTTAAAATCAAAAGCACCCTGAGGCATACGGTAGCATTGAGTTATCACCCGTCTTATCGCCCCACCGGTCGCTCACTCGTCGCCTCTCCTCTGCCAGTCGGCTGGCTGTAACTCACACCTTCACCTTCCTTATCTTTTCACTTTATGTGCCTGTTTACGGCCTCAATTCACTACCAGCCCTAAATCTACACACTGAAACGACTGTAAACCCATTTGCCCATTATTTATGGCCATTTCCGGACCATATTTCATCTTTATCAGACATGTTCGTAAACTTCCTTGTTTTCTCAATGTTTGCTTCTTCCCTCCTTTCATAGATGATTCAGATGACCAAGGATTTCAACTCTACGCCGGCCAATGGCGAGCAGAAGCCGTTCAACGTCGCAGCCCCCGCGGAACAGCAGGCCTTCTGGCCCTGGCCCTTCTGGTGTCAAGCCAATGGGTGAGTTGGGTTAGGAGTACGGTAGCATGGCAAAACACTCTTCCAAAAGAACCATTGAAAAGTAGACAGATTAAGCGACGCCCATTCTGATTTAATAATATTTTGTCGATCTCATTGGCTTTCCGATGAGTTCTATCCTTTGCCTGCATAGCAATAATACGAATCCACATCCTGCCATAGTAGAAGACATTTCCAATAGCTTGAACCCTCCTAAATACTGAAAATCTTCCGCCTCCCTTCCTCTGAGTTCCCACTTTCCCTCTGCTTCTCCAATGGCTCCCCAATGGATTACGGTAGACCGGGCGGCGCCTGGGGGCGTGGCCCCGCCCATCCGGTGCTGCCGAATTACGATAAGCCGCCTTAGCAGCTGCTCTTTCGATTCTTTGTTTTACTCATTTTTAAAGAAATTTAATATAATTCAATCGATTGATCGATTACCAATCAGACGCTTTTGTAGAACAGAACATCGAAATTAGATCGTCCTTGTAGACGAATCTTCTGCCTTTTCCCTTTCAATTGAGCTTGTTTTTATTTTATTCTATCCTTATTGAACCCTGGAAACCAACTGATTCCACAGTTGGTCTTTGTTTTCGCGTTGGGACCCGAAGGAGTCAGCTGTGACTGTTTTCGCCCTCATTCTGTTGCGCAACCTCTCGCGTTGAGTGTAAATTTACGAGCTATTCCACCATTACAAACGTCATTTCCGGGCTGTTGTCAATGTGAGGTCAACAAGAAGGAAGCAGGGAAATGGAATGTTGCTTTTTGGGATTATGTCTCGATGAATTTTTGATAAACTGGGTTCTTCTAATTGTGGCACACGTATGTAGCACAACGAAATCAGGATAGCGAAAGATGACTGGGAAATGTTTGCTAGAAAAAAACTCTTATTTCTCTCTCTCTCTCTCTGTGAGTGCAACTTTCAAAGCACGCAGCTGTTCATTCCCTTCCTGTTCAAGCCGAACATACCGCTTGATTTGACTTCAAGTGTTTGCCCGAGTATCTTACTACCTATGTGCTTTGATTTGCGCACATTTTGATCCCGCATGAAAATACGTTTTTCCATCGATGTTTTTTAACCAATGTCAAATAACTTGTCTCTGAAATCGGGAAATTTGCACGAAAATCCCGTAGGGATGGCTGTTTGTTTGCCCCTGGGTCTTATCTGCCACCGCCCTGCTACTGCTCCGCTTCTCCCAGCAATTGAGCTCATTCCTCACATTTTCAGCGTTAATTTGGTCAATAAAACAACATATTCTTTAAAAACAGTTAATTTGCAGAGAGCGTAACCCTGGAATGTTCCACAACTTTGATGGAATGCCTGGATTCTACCCCACGGCCACTCCGCAGCGGTGGCCCACCCAGGACTACCAGGACATGAAGACTTGGGCCACCGCCGACACCGCCCTCTACAACTTCAATTTCCAGCCACAGCCCGAGGTAAATCCTATTTTTAGTGTCTCTCTTTAGATAACACACATACTTTAAAGTGATCTCTCTTGAAAACCAGTTTACTGCTCTTTACAATCTCTTTTTCGCATCTGATAGCGTAGGAGTCGTAAATGAGGGGATTTTCTCACTTTCCCCCATGTTTGTGGTAGTAGTCAAAGATAAAAGGAAATAAGCGGATTGGGGAGAAGACAAATTGACGGTTGATTGAGGAAAGGAGGCGGAATGAGAGATAAGACCAAGGGAACAACATGAAATGAGTAGGACGATCGATCGAAAGAGAATGGTGGTAGCTATTGTGAGAGAAGAGAGTGATTAGAGAAACAGAAACAGGGAAACGCACACATACACACAGCCACACACATACACAGACACACACAGACACAGACACACATAAATACATAGAGAGGGCGGGCTTTGGATGTTTGTGGGTGTTTTGAATTACAGTAATCGGGACAAATGCATACACGATTATCTTGTTTATACATATCATTCATATTTCCAGGTGTACCCCGTGGATCCCTGCCCTTCTCTCCCCTCCACTTCCGTGGCTCAGTCTCCGATGAACCCTGCGGCTGCCTACTACCCGAACCCTTTGCTGACTTCCTACCATCCCGACTACCCGGTAATCATTGGTTTCCATTTAGTCTAACTCCATTCTTTCAGGTTGCAATCACTGCTGGTTGGAAGATGGCCGCCAAGGCTCCCTCCGCGTCGAAGGCCGGCATCCCGCTCGTGCCGCACAAGACGGGTCCCGGCACGAACAGTGAGTGAAGATACAGAAGTCGCCCTTAAATCTGCCCTTTGGGAACAGGGGAATTATGGTGCTCTAAAGTTGTCGGCGGCTTGTCGTCGAGGAGCCAAAGGCGCGATAAGCAGCCACGTAGGCCGATAAGCCGATGCTACCGCTGGTGACAGCCGGGGGGCACGTAGTCCCTTCGGGGGTTCCCTGGTTGGGGATCAGGAGGTCAGTTGGGATTAGGCGTCCTGCAGAAAATGAAAATTAGATACACCCAATGTTTTTCTACTCGGCACTTTTCTTTCTTTTTTAAACAACTTTTTCATCTCCATAGTTCTTCTTCCCTAAACAACGTCTTCTTTTGATTCCTGTTAAATGTGTTTTGTAGATTCTTGTAAAATGTGCTGAAATAACTTTGTTATCCTTTGAAAGTCATTATAGAAGTAGAGGAGTTTAGGTAACAAAAACGATGATCTCAAAATCATGCTCTGTGGGTGGTAGTACTTCCTGCGTCCTTGTTGTCCTTTCGCTCGAGTCACAGCCCCTGGCGCCGGCGGCGGCGTTCCTTTGAAGTGCTGATAGCAGGGATTATCAGTACCGGATTCTCCTGCAAAACACCGCCAACGACCAATGAAATTCGCTACCGAAAAAGCTGCCTTGGGGGGACAAGGGAATTCATGGCAAAAGCCCTTGACTGTTCTTTTCTCTTTCAAAATGTGGTAATTTCAGATGTGCGCGTGAGGACAAATGAGAAGTACAGGGCTGTCTACACGGACACGCAGAGGACGGAACTGGAAGTTGTGAGTTACAGTAGCCTGGCCTCCAAATGGAAATGTTTCAGGAGTTCGCCTCGAGTTCATTCATCACGGCTGACAGGAAGGCGGACATCGCTGGGCGGTTGAACCTCACCGAGAGACAGGTCAAGATCTGGTTCCAGAACAGGTTCGTCTTTGACTTTAACTCTCTCTCTCTCTCTCTCTCTCTCCCTTCCAGCGCATATAAATACTCCTCCCCAAGCGAGATCTCAATTGTCGAGAGAAACCTCTTCGTCCTCGCCGCGAAGCTCGTAAAATGGTCGAATGAGAGCAGCTTCAGAGCGTAATTGCTGCGTTTACGGCGTGTAATTTGTCCTCACCTGGGTGGCAATTACTGTAGAGGACTGTAGATAGAGAAATATCGTTGCTTGACCAAAACAAAGATTGTGTTGTAGATATAACTGTAGCTTTCTTACCTTACTCGCAGTGTTTCTGTACAGTCCCCCTTCCTCCTGAAGGCCCGTTCCCAGACCGTACTGTGCCGTAAATCGTCGGCTCTTCTGGCGGCTGCTCTTTGCTCCAGATTTACGACGTTTCCTCCGCTAAACAATGGCTGTCCCTCCCCGAATCTGGGCCGCATGTGTGCGCCAGACCGTCGCTGACAATGGGCTTTCGTCGTAAACGCCCGTCCCGGATTACCGTAACCCGAAAAGAGGCCACCCAAGGGGATGGGGGAATATACAGTTCACTCATAGCTCAATATTTAAGATGATTGTCCCAACTTCAATCTATATTTTCAGGCGTGCCAAGGACCGCCGCGAGCAGAAAAAATAAGGATGGCCATGGTTCGTCATACTCTTAAATTCCTGTGAATATCGTCCAAAGCAGTATTATCTCCTATTTAACCGATATTTTAGGCTTTAACCGGAACTCCCGGACCTATTTCATATGTATTATTGTGTAATTATGAGTGCCACAGTCCTTCCATTCACTTGCCCTCAGTCATTTTATGTGTAAATCACGGATATCGACCGACATCTGCCTTATTTGAGAATATTGCCTCGGATTTTGTATTTATGACATTTATGTGATGTTTTTATCAAAAACATAAAACTTTTTTTGAATCATGAATTGAATCATAAAGGAATATTGAAGACAAAGAAACAGAAACAGAGAGATAGACATATACTAACATATTGTGTGTGTGTGTGTGTGTGTGTGTGTGTGTGTGTCCGTGTCCTTCACGGGGGTGTAAGTACCTACCACATGTTCTTCTGTTCGAAACGGCGGATCCTAATCTCCTTACGGAACACCGGGTACAAAAAGCTGGATTTCACAGATGAGGAGATTCAACTGAGATACGCCCATTTATTGAACTATTCCAGGCTTCTTTTCTCCCTCTCAGCCATGATTTCCTACTTTCTGATCGCCCCGTACCTCTTCCTTCACGCCTTCCTAGTTTTCACCGTCTTTCAGTTCTTCACAGGCATTGAAGACAACAACGGAAGATCACAGGAAATATATCTCATCTTATTTTGTATACAAGGCATTTTAGACTTATCGCCTCTTCTTTCGAGTCTACATTTCACTTTTGGTAGCGTTTTTCGGAACGGCATTCATAAAAGTGGGGGAAATACTTTTCAAAGAAGAACACGTAAGAAGTAATTCACTCGTGTCTACATATTTGCTTTAGGAATCCAAAGACGAGAATTTGAAGGAGAGTTACTCAGAAGCAGTGGTCGACTGCAGCGACAAGAAGACCTTGCCCATTTATGCCATCTAAGAAGAACCCTCATGATCGAAATAAAACGGTTTTCCCATTCCACAACTGTTGTCGGTATTTTTTATTAGAATTTTTAAAGCCTTAAAAAGACAACATTGAAGTCGAATTACCTCAATAGCAGAAATGAAAATGACATCTTGATCGCACCTAGACTGCACTATAGAGACGGAGGAATGCTGGACAAGTGTCCTGTTACAGCTGAAATCCTGTAATCACATGATCAAAGATTACGAAAGATGCGGATCATGGGAATATTTTATTCCGGCTGGTTTTGTAACAGTAAATGTAATGTATCTAACTGTTGTACATAATCAATAATAAATACCAAAAATTTGAACCCAGAATTCAAGTAAAAATGGGGCATCTGCCGTTTTCATCAGGGAAATTGTTGTTCATCCTTCTGTTGAAGTCCTCAAGAGCCTTTTTATACCTGAGGTTATTAATGCAATTAAATTTGAAATAGTTTACCTGAAATAGTTTCTAAGTTGAATTGGGGCTACGTCTGACAGATTGTCCTTTGTTTTAATGCCTCTGTGGACCATAAAGTGATTGCTTAGGAGATCCATCGAGTAGCCCATTCGACAGAGTTCCCAACTCTGAAAAAACGCTCATTTTCGTGAAAAAAGTGAAGCTATTTTGAACGGAAGCTCTTTTCTATCAAATTTCCGAGTATTCACTTACGAGAACTCTATTGTCCCTGGCGAGGAATGGAAAGTTGGCATCGTGAAGGGGAACATGTCTCCGCGTGACAAAGTGAGGAACTATCTCCGATTTGGTAAATCTGTAAATTTAGAATTCAAATTGAATGTTTCCTTTTGTCCAACTTTACATCAGTCATAAATATACCGGAATCTGTGAAATTTTCGGCCAGCCACTCCTTTAGCAAAGGCATATCTTCAGCTCCTACCACTTCACCTGTGTAAAATTTACTGTGAAAGGCCACCGCCTCTCCATTATCCATCAATTTCTCCAGGTCTTCCTTTGTCTCCGGAGGCATAGAGGTCTCTTGTATCTCAAATGCCCTGTAGGCAAATAGTTTCTTCTCATTTCCCAATTCTTGGTCAGCTATTTCTCTAACTTCCTCTTCAAATCCCGCAGAAAAGAGACTTTTGTAGTCTGCGAATAGAATGTACTTTGAGGAAGAGTACTGAAAAAGCATTTTGCAATTTATAGAAATGACAATTACCATCCTAGCGGCGTTTCTGGCAATATTTACAGGGTAACTGGCAACGTCATCTAGAGAAGGTTGTGGATCGAAGCATTCTGTTTCGAGCAGAGGAAAGTAAGTGCAAGTGGAGGACCAGGCAGAGGGATAGACAAAGTGGACACGGAGGAACCGAGCGGTGATGGGACTGATGCTCAAGAGAAGTTTCAGCTGAAAAGAGAAGTTTAGACAAAAGGACAAGACATTACCCGTTTCAATATACAAGTGTATTGCTCGAGATGAGGAATCACTACGGCTAGAGAGACAGGAGCATTCCAGTTTTCTACCTGAGATAAACCGATTTGATTGACAAGTACAGATGTTTCAAAGAGAGAAATATATAGAGAAAGAGAAAGAGAGGGAAACAGAGAAAGAGAAATACTCACCTGTTCAATCAGCCCTTCGTCCAAATAATTGCCACTAACATGAACAATTTGGGTGATTCTCTGCTGTTCTTCATTCTGATTGTTGAATATATTCGGCAGAATACAGTAATCTTTATAAATCCTGGTATACTCATCTTTTTCTGGTGCTCTAAAAAACTTTAAACATTTAGAAATGATTACGTCTTACTTAAGAATAGTACTCAGAGTAAAGGCCAAACGTAGAAGTATCGGAATTACAAGGAAGAAGCCAATGAGACAGATGATAAAGAGCCACAGCCGCCGGTGTGCATAGGCTTCTCCTGGATTTTAGAGTTATTTGTAATTTTGGTTGCCAAAACGAACCTCCAAAGTTCATTGTGGCGAGATTTCAAAAGTTAAGTTTGATCTTGAGTAGCCGATAGGGAATTGATTTAAGATATTCGCCGGCGAAAAAATAAACTTTAAGACTGAAAGTGAAATTCTCAAAGAAACGGGAATAGTGCACCACGAGGACATTTCTGAGATCCGAAGATAACAGATGAACTTTTTAAGGATCGGCGTTGGATTCGACCGTTTGTCGTAAAAGATGAGATCGGAATATCGCGCCAGGAACGTCCTGTTTAGGTAATTCACCAATGCATGTGCCCCCTGCAGACTCAGAAACCCCGCTTCCTCGTTCAATAAAAAAGAAAGCCGAAACATACAGTTTAAGAGGCCTAAATTTTTTACGTTATAAAACCACTTTTTTCAATTCATAGACTAACCGATATCGAAGAACGCAGTTTGATGAAGAAGATAGATGTCAAAGAACCACAGACGCCGTGAGAGGCGAGAAGCCCTTTATCCACTGAACATTTGTTACGCCTTACATTACAATAGTTTTATTGTGCCTTAAATTTTTAAATATTTTAAAATGCAGGTTACGTCCGAAAAATACATAAAATCGTCGGGCATATCTGCTGGGACGGTAGTTGACTTAGACTTGAATTCCTGAAAAAGAGGAGTCTTCTAAAAAAACAAAAGATCCGACAGACAAGGGACGTGCGTCTTATATCTTCTAGCAAATGAACCGCAACTCAGTCGTCAGAAGCCTAGCTGGCCACTTATTCCCAAGAGTGATCTGGCTTGGATGCATCACGAATTCTAGGAGATCACGACTAGATCGTCACTTTATACGTAAAAGCTACTAGCCCGTAACATATTTCTGCTGCTAAGATTCTGTGAACGAATCTAGTCCAAAAAGACTCTTTGAAACGAGACTGACTCATGAAGTGTCGCAATTCATTTTTTTGTCATTTCTCAAACGCAGACTACTGAATTGACAGACTTCTTTGGAAGAAAGAAGTTGTACGAAAGAAACTAGTTTATGCGATCAAAAAACTTCTTATTCTTCTTTACTTTTCTAAGAATGCAGCTGACGTACGCATAGGCCGCACTAGTGTTGCGTGGTCAATTAGCCAAATCTAGCGAAGTTGCGAAACAAAAAAAGAACCATTTTCTTTTTTATGTTGTAAAACACTGATTCTCTAACACACTCTTTTTTGTATTGTTTGGCCAGCTTTGAACGTTCGTTTTTTCTGGCATTTAGCTGTAAAATAAGAAAATAGTGGGACTGAAGAACAAAAGATCTAATCATCAAGGGCGACAGAGATTGAAACGTTCCTTCTACACGACGCCAATGTTTTCCTTTTCGTTTTTTCCTAAGGTATTCTAATTTGTACTTAAAAGAAAACCGTTTATTATATTTATATTGGCCCAAATCCTCCCATTTTAATCGCTTTCTGGGGCGTACTTGACCCTATCTTTTCAGATGCCGAATTACCGCTATGCATTGTCTATCTGCCTTTTATTTCTTCTCGCTACCTTCTACTATTCCATGCCACTGATAAAAGAAGAAACTTTCCGAACTCCCAGAGAAGAAGTGGTTTTATTCGCTGCTACGCCCTACTTCGGCGTACCCCTGGATAAAAGATTTCTGGCAACTTGTACCGAAGAAGAGAAAAAGTTCTGCCGTGTTTCAACGAATCCGGAAGACCATTCGAAAGCGGCTGCGGTTCTCTTCCACAGCAGAGACTTTGCTTTGGATCCCTTGCCAAGGAGAAAAGACCAAGTGTATGTGTGGTGGACCCAGGAATCCCCCATTCATGAGAAAATCCAAGTTCCTCCAGGTTTGTTTGTCATAAATTCACAATTTCCAATGTTTCTAGACTACATAAACTGGACGATGAGTCATTGGAAGGAATCAGACATTTGGTACCCTTACAACAGAATGAGGCCTCTGGAAAAAGGTGGTTTCCTTTGGTTATGGTCAACTTTCTTTAGAAGCCACAGTTGATTGGGATGCCATTTGGAATAACAAAACGAAGACCTCTGCCTGGGTGGCATCCAATTGCGCAACTGAGAACAGAAGACTTGACATTGTGAAAACGTTGGCTGCCAAAGGATTAGATGTATGTTGGATACAAAGACCTTAGCATCTCTAAACTTTCAACTAAACGCCATTTTCAGTTGGATATTTTCGGAGCTTGTGGGAAACCCTTGCCAGGCTGCCCCAGAAACGCAGGCCCTTGGTGCGCAGTTAACCTATTGAGGTGGATTCTCTTCTGATTGTTCCATCTGAAATTCAGAACCTACAAGTTCTACGTGACAATGGAGAACTCCAACTGTCCGGATTACATCAGTGAAAAGTTTTGGACGAGTCTCACTCATTTCATGGCAGTTCCGATTGTTATGAAGAGGAGCTACTATACGAAATACGGGGTGAGTTTCACTTTTGTTTTAACCTTTCCATACCAAAGAAGAAATGTTCAGATTCCACCATCTGCCTTCATTGCACTGGATGACTTTCCCGATTTCAAAGGGATGATTACCTACATCGAAAATGTTTCAACCAACCGTACTCTTTATATGAAACACCACAACTGGAGAACAGAACATAGGTTCGTTGTAAAATGAATTAAACGTTCTATAAATCCCCATTCTACAGTCTAATCGCACGTACCTGATTCAGGGTGCAATTGGACGCCGCAACTGGCCTCTGCGACCTCTGCCGTCGTCTGAAGACCAATAACTTTGCTCCAAAATCTTACAAAGATCTCTCCGCGTGGTTTTCCAAATCCACTTGTGATCAGAAATTGTATGAAAAGTATTTATGATTTCTATACATCTGTTTTGAGTTCGAATGCAATGAATGTATTTCACTTTCAAATTGATTTGTTTCCAAGTCCCTCTTCAAAATCGTTCCATTTTCCTAATCTCTTGTCCCGTATTCAATGTCTTTCGCTTGCACTTTTTGTCTGCCAATCTGACAGATTTTATCTAAAACGCGGAACACTTAAGGGAGATCAGGAGATCTCTCACGGTGTTTTAAGTAGAGACGTGTTGGAATCATACCTCATATTTTGAAGAAAAGCCCTATTATAAAATTGATCGTAGCTATCTTTTTGTAATTTTAGTTTTTGATCCGCAATCAGAATCGCATTGAGACTGTATAAAAGCGACAAATCACAATTTCTATTGATCACCAGCCAGACAGCCAAAGACGGAGGAATTGGATAAAACACGCCCAGTGGCCAGCGGATTCCACACTTTTTTTCCGTTGTAAGTCCTCTGCTTTCTCGAAAGAGCCGGAACTTAAAAGGGCAAAGTCGATTTGAATCTTCCGAATCTGTCTTCAGATAAAAGAGCGAAAACTGCATAACACCGGGCGATTGCTTGGAACAATCCTTCGAATTGTCTGTCTCTCCGTGTATGAACTCTCTCTATCTTTCTCTCTCTCTCACTCTCTCTCTCTCTCTCTCTCTCTCTCTCTCTTTCTCTCCTTCTCTCCTTCTCTCTGTAACTCTGTTTGATCTGTCTATCACTTACCATTGTATTTCAGACGGGAACTATGCGTCCCTCCTCCCCGATCTCCTTCCATCAACGCTCTTTGTACACCCGTTTCTTCCTCATCACTACTGTCTTCATTTCGTTTTTCATCTTCTGCAAAATCTGCTTTGCTCCGTCAACTCCAAACTCAGAAGATACGGTTATAGTAGTGGTCACTCCAACGCACAGAAGACTGGAAAGACTGGCGGATATGACAAGGTAACAAGTTTGCAATAGTCATAATAAAAATAACCTAGAATGGCCCAAACATTGAAACATATAAATAATCTTCACTGGATAGTAATCGAAGACGGAGAGACTACGGTAGACGCAGTTGAAAGGATTCTGAGGCGCAGTGGACTCTACCACGTGTATCTGAGTGCCACGACTCCTAAAGGAATGCCGGGTGGGAACACAATTTAGTTTTAAATTTACGCACTCAATATCATTGAGTCAATCATGAAAAACAGTTTTTGTGAAGCCAATGTTTCTGATTTGTGATCAATTCACAAACCTGCTGTCGGGTCTGATTTGACTACATTGTGGCGCCAATCAAGTCACACGGTTGTCATTTTCGTTACGGGATTTTTATGAGCTCTCACCTTTCAGTAAAGGGATGGACGCACCGAAATCTGGCACTTCAGCACATCCGAGAAAACTACGAGGAACACAGAAATGTAGTCGTTTACTTTGGAGACGACGACAATGCCTACGATGTGCGACTCTTTGACAACTACATCCGCAATGTGAAACGAATTGGAGTCTGGGCAGTTGGTGGGCCTTTCTCTCGCTCTCTCTCTCTCTCTCTATCTCTCTCTCTCTTGCCCTTTATGTTTTCTATCCAATTCTCGAAACCTGTTGCTCCTTAGGTCTTGCTGGAGGCGCTCTCGTCGAGGCCCCTCGTGTGGAAGACGGAGAAGTTACTGGATGGAATGTCGTGTTTGCCAAAAACAGGACTTTCGCCACCGATATGGCCGGCTTTGCAGTCAACATCAAGGAACTCAGAAGAGTGCCAATGTTTGTCAAGACACAGCTTCACCTTCTTCTATTTTAGTGCAAACTTCAACGAGGAATGCAAAAAGCCGTACCATTTCGGCCCTGAGCCTTGTTTCCTATCTCAGTTTGGCTTGAGATGGGACGAATTGGAGCCATTTGGGTATGACGACTACCCGAGGGATATTCTAGTTTGGCATACGAAGACCAAAGCGACGAGGGCCAAGGGACCAGGACACGGCTATGTGGCCGAAAATTTGCAGAATAAACATTAATCTCCTTGTAAACGTTGCAAAAAGACTATTTTGCAAGAACAATTAGTCTGCTAAACAAACCAGCCCAAAACTCCAACGTATGTGTGTTTGTGTGAGTGAGTGCATGCAAATCCGAAAAAAACTTTTCTTTAAACTTTTTTATTTATTTATATAAATATACCACAAATAGTAAAAACCTCGGTACTTTAACCATAATTATTATTATCTTTGTTCCACCGTCAATTTCAGTTGTCCAAGTCTTCAACCTTCTCCGCTTCTTCTATTACGTAGCCGTGTTTTCCTCCTTCTGCCACTGATTTAACTGTCTGTGTGTGCCAAACAAGAATATCCTTAGGTTCTTCATCGTTACCAAATGGCTCCAACTGATCCCAGGCCAAACCAAACTGCGCCAGGAAACAAGGCTCCGGCCCTTGCTTTAACCTCATCACGCACTCTTCATCGAAGCTCACACTGAATATCGATATGGTTAGGGGGAAACAAATAATTTGCTCACTTGGCAACTCTGTTGATTTCCCTGAGATTCACCGCAAATCCAGCCATGTCGATGGCAAACTCCCGACTGGGGTCATAGACCACATTCCACCCAACCACACGGGAGCCTTTGACCCTCGGAGCCTCCACGAAGGCTTCGCCAGCAAGGCCTTAAACATTGGTTTGAATGAAAACAGTCAACTGAGAAATGAAGCAGAGATGGAAAGGGTCAAAGACAGAATACACACCAACTGCCCACACTCCTATTCTCTTCACTTTGCGTATATGGTTATCAAATAGACGTATGTCGTAAGAATTGTCATCATCTCCAAAATAGACCACCGCTTCTCTATCTCTGTAGTTCTTCTGGATGTACTGAATACCAAGGTTTCGTTGAGCTCCGCCCTTTACTGAAAAATGTGAATTAAAACAATCCAACTTCTTTTTTTTAGGTATTACAGCCTTTGGCCAGCAATCATGATTTACTATAACGCAACAATTCTAACGCTAGGACACGTGCAATTGGATCATTTGTGAAAAGTAGCTACGGGCGTTTTCATTCAAAGGTTTGTGCATTGGAAACCAACCAAAGCAAGTATACTCGCTGCCTTTGAAGCATTCATCAGGAAGCCATTGTAACATCCAAAGCATAGACCAGCCTGCAGATCTCAGTTCATTTTAGAATAATTCTAAAAGCTAACAAAGGTGACTTTCCCGGATTAATTTTTGTGATCTCATCTGGAGTGCTATACAGGGATGGCCTTTCGAAAACGCGGCACATTATGTGAAAAGCGTCCGTTGGCAAATTTGGAGTGATAAACACAAAATATGTTCCTACCACTTGCATCTGGAAGAGTTTTCGTGCACACATAGACATAGGGCAGTCCGCTTCGAACGAGAATCCTTTCCACGGCAGGTACAGTCTCTGCCCCATCTTCCACAACGATCCAGTGAAGATTCTTCACGTGTTTCAGAGTCTGAGAGAGCCTGGAACACGTCAGTTCAACTGGATTCCACACCTGGTCATGTCCGCCAGTCTCTCCAGTCTTTTATAAGTTGGGGTGACCACAATCACAATGGGTGGTTCCAGTGGTGTTGGTGTGAATTTGTGGAAGAAATTGTAGATGAAGAAAGTGAGGCAGAATATGATTATAAAGAAGGAGAATCGAAGGATCAGCGATCGCATATATAAGTTTAATGGCCTCATTTCTGAAAAATTGTAAGGGCTGATAAAGTAATGGGATAAAAACAAAAACACAAAGGAAAGCCGTTTCGAGCTGATAATAAACACGTCAAATGAATGCGGAATTCCTAATGGATTTCAGTGGAATATCGACAGCCTAAATTTTCTATACGTTTTTGACTATTGAACGGCGTTTCTTAACTTTTCCATAGAGATTTCATTTTAGAAGAATCGTCAGATGATTGGGAATATCTTGGAAATGACAGATCAGTGTGATTCAACTCAAGAGGATTACCCAAAGCCTCAAAGAAAAGGAATGTGTACTTTAGGAATGCAACTTTAGTTCGGGTTAGTTCACCTTTTCGTGTTTTATTGGGCTCATGGACAAAGCAGAATGGATACCCACCAAACAGAAATGCAAACCTCGAATGTAGCTGAAATTGGCATGGACAGCAATTTCAACGAGACCAATAACTGTTGCTGGAATGATAATTGTCGCAAATTGGTGGTACGATAATCGGTATCAAAAAAAGTCTACAAACCGGAATTACATAACTGTCACGTGGAGAATTAGCGGTTGATAAATGAGATCTTTCTGAAGAACACTCCATACGTGGTATCCGGAAAAGGAGTTGTAAACCGAGAAGGTCATTCCAGTAGTCTCGGTTAGAGGCACAGCTGGCTGTCAGATGTCCCAAATCATTCGTTTATGCTTCATAATTATGATGAACCTTTCTCTAATTAAAAGCCTGTGTAAACACGAAGGAAATGATAGAAGAAATCACGTGTGTTTTCATTGGAATGTAAATTGGAAAATTACACGTTTATAAGTGTTGTATTTGTGTTTTATGAATCCTCCTTTTCCACCAAGTAGCCATTCGTCGGTCCATTCGCATTGGTTCTCATGGTCTTCGTGTGCCAAACCAGAATCTCCCTTGGTTCACTGTCGTAGCCAAAGGGTTCCAGTTCATTCCATCCCAATCCAAACTGAAGCAGGAAACAGGGCTCTGGGCCTTGCTTGTAGACATTCACGCAGTCTTCATTGAAGAACGCTCTGAACCCATAGTCTCTCGGTTTTGAAGGGCAAACTCACTTTGCTCTTATGATTTCTTTTATATTCACTGCGAATCCAGCCATATCGATGGCGAAGGCTCTATTGGGGGCGAATACCACATTCCAAGAGGTCACTTTGCCGTTGGAGACACGCGGCGATTCGACAAAGGCGTCGCCAGAGAGACCTGAATTTGGCAGGTATTCGGGAGTAGAAGGGTTTCAGAAGGAATATGCAAATCTGTTAAAGATTAATCTGATGCACACTTGAATCTCGGAACCCACCAACTGCCCATACTCCAATTCTCTTAACCTGTCGGATGTAGTCATCAAAGATCCGAAGGTCGTAGGAATTATCATCGTCCGCAAAATATACGACTGCCTTCTGTAGTTTGTAGTTTCTTCTGATAAACTCAAGAGCGAGGTTGCGCTGATGTCCACCTCTAACTGAAACAAACAAACAAACTCTATGCATTGCTTTTTATTACTTCTGGTTCCAGGTGGAGTCTTTGTGGCCAAATAAGCATAGAATAGGTCACTTCTTTTGAGAATCCTCTCCACTGCTTCCACAGTCCTTTCTCCGTCTTCCACAACAATCCAGTGGAGGTTTTTAACATTTCGCAAAGTCTGGGCTAGCCTCAATGACCAGGTTACGGGATTCTGCTGTTTTGCTTACTTTGTCATATCTGGCAATCGTTCCAGTCGTTTGTGTGTTGGAGTGACCACAATCACCACTGTTTCATCAGAATAAGGGATTTCTATTCCGTTTGGGACCTCTCTATGGTCTTCTGTGATTACAAATTCTCTGTAGATTAGCCAGAAGACAAAGAATGAAGAGAGGAGGAGGAACACACGGATGAAATGCGACTGCTGGCGAAGAGAAATGGATTGCATATTGAGGATAACAATCTGAAATTGTTTTTTTATCGTACTGAAATGAAAAAAATGAGATTATAAAAAGAAAAGATGAGGGAAAAAATGAAGACATCGAATCGGAAGACGAAAAATGCAGACAGGGCGGAGCTAATGGACACTTTTCGCTCTTTTATCTGCAGGCAGACGTCCAGATATACATCGTCTGTCGTTTTTCGCACGTTTTCAGGATGCTCAAATGATCCGATTTAGCAAAATTTGTGCAGTGATTGTGATTTGGTATGAATTCGCCTTGTAAGCGCGTATTTTACACGCCCAGAAGACGCGGAAGTTTGCAGTTAGGTCGAGAGGTTGGAAAGAAGTACATAAACCAAACTTGTGAAGAAAGTGACAATCGACACATCAATTGTTAGAAGCTGTTAAGGAAAAAGAATTATCTTCCTATATTCTGACTTTGTGTCTCAGTTCGCGATGAGATCGTGTTGTGCTGCCTTTTTGATTCGGCGGCTGATTCAATCTCGCGTCTGAAACAGTTCCAAAGAGAATCAAAGGATCACACCGACGCTATTAAGAAAACTGCGTTGTGGAAGTTCTCTTTTGTCTGCGTCTACATATTTTTGTGTCTTATCTCCAATTAGCACTCTTTCTCTGTCAGATGTATTTTAGTTCGTCTTCTTTTTTCTCTCGATAGAGTCACAAGTGCTTTCAGTCTGCTTCTCTATATTCCGCGTGTACTTACCTAAGAGTTAGAATTCAGCGCGATTGTAGATCACAGTAAATACTGTAAGACAAGTACATGAATACCTTTGACCAGCAACAAGGGCGGTTTTTCCTTTAGAAACAACGCCAATTATGGTCGTCGCCAATCACATTAGGTCTTGTGAAATGGCACAAAACGCCCAATTTCATACAAAAACTATGTATGGTCTTCTAGAAACGACTGTGCTGTTTCCCGAAACGTACGTAATACTGCGTCAGGGTTACATTTGCAAGTCGCTGGGAAACGAATAATGTAATAAATAATATTCTGATTACTGTTTGGCTGTTGCCGTGACCTAGCGTAATTAGAAAAACACTACAAATAATAAGGAGCATATTCTCACGAATGACAAAATACTAAGTGTTCTATTTATTTGCAGTTTGTTTTATTTATCCTTGGTCCTTTAGGAAACGACTGTGCTGTTTCCGTCTTCCTCCATTTCCCATGTCCTTGTGTTCCAGACGAGGATTTCGCGTGGATTCTTATCGTATCCAAACTGTTCCAACTCAACCCACGGAAGGGCCAGCCGCGAAAGAAAACAGGATTCAATGTCTTCCAGGAAATCAAGTGCACATTGTTCATCAAAATAAACACTGAAAATCGTGTTTTATTTGGAAGTTGCGACTTACAATTCCTCTCTTCGGAGTTCCAGAATATTCACTGCGAATCCTGCAATGTAATTGGAGAATGTTCTGTTGGCAGAGTTCATCACATTCCAAACAGTCACTTGGCCATTTGGGGCACGAGGGACTTCAAAATATGTGTTGTTTAAGGAACCTTGAAGGAACCCATTAAACATCGAAATACGTTTTGACAACCCACCAACCGCCCAAATTCCTATCTTCTTCACATTGCGGATGTAGTTTTCAAACAAACGTACATCGTACAGATTATCGTCGTCCGCAAAGTAGACCACAGCCTTTTCTGACCGGTAGGTCTCCCGGATGTACTGGAGGGCAGCGTTCCTTTGAGTTCCACCTCTGGCTAAAAGTGGGAATAAAAGAATGGACGCATGGTCTCACTTTGATTCCCTTTGGGATTCGTTGCACAAAGGTACACAAAAGTGATTCCACTTTCCTGGAGAATCCTCTCAACTGGGGGTTCCGTCCGTCTCCCGTTCTCCACTACTATCCAATGAAGGCCTCTCACTGGCTTCAAGGTGTTGGCTAACCTAGAAATAACGTGGAAAAGCAATGTAAGGCTTTACCTTGATATGTCAGCCAGTCTTTCGGATCTTTTGTGTGTTGGAGTAACAACAATTACCGTAACCTCTGGAGGGGGTGGAGGAGGGGGCGGAGGGGTGTAGAAAAGATGGTAGAGGACGCAGATTACTACAATGGAGGAGACCAGAACAAAGGCACAGATTTCCAAGTATCGGAGGGTGGCTGGAGACAAACAACGCATAAAACTCTGAAAAAGAACATACTGAGTTTAAGGATAGAAGAAAGATAGAAGAACTATTTGTTGGTCAAACGATAAAACATGAAAACTCGAAATGTAGACGGCGGAAATAATCACAAATAAAAAGAAAATATATATAATTAGAAATTCTACACAAAGGGTTGCCGAAAGTGCAAACTGGGCGTGATTCATAAAAAGTTTTGCGGCGTGTCTCCTGCGAAGTGCGTCCCGCGTAAAAATTATCAAGATGACCGAAAGAACCAAGTGTTCCTCTGCGATTTGAAGCACTTTAGGTTGGGATTCATCGGGGGTGAGACAAGCCGAAATGGGGTGGAGGAGAAAGCAGCAAAGAAAAGATTTTGGGACAAGCGAGGAGAAGAGAGAATAAAAGGAATGTAAGACGGGAGTCTATAAGTCAGTCGAACTGTCGAAACAATGAATCAAAGATGATTGTATGAGCATGGGATCATATGTAAATTAACCGCTAGAAGCAGTGTTGGGGTTCCAACCGGACCGGGATCTACCGGAGTGACGCAAGTAAAGATACGAAAGTCCTATACAGTAGTCCTATTTTTGCTGCCACGACAAAAACAATAGAATCCTCTTGACAATGAGCAAAATAAGCATAAAAAGGCCGTACATTTAACAAGAACTTATTATGCGAAGAAGGGACTCCTGGTACTTATTCTGACCGTTCAGTGAGGAACCCTTGACAAAACAATAAAAATATTTATAACATATGTAATTGAGGTCTTATTTTATTCAACAAAATCAGGGCATCTTCCGTTTTTATTCGGATATTCGGAATCCATTCTTTTGTTGAACGCCGCAAGGGCCTTCTGGTATCTGAAACTGACTGTTTTAGGAAAGGCAGTGATCTTACCTTGACCAGTTCCTCTTTTGAATTGGCCTAGAAACAGACAAACTCTTTTCTCTTTTAATTCCCTTGTGGTACATGAAATGGGCACTCAGGATGTCCATGGTGTATCCCATCCGACACATCTCCCATCTCTGAAACAACTTTCTTTTTATTTGAATTTCTGGCAATAAAAACAGAATTTTCCTTACCAAAACAGTGTTGTCTCTCACAAGAAAAGGAAAACTCGTGTCGTGAAGGGGGACATCGCTTCGAGAGACGAACTGAGGCTCCCAACTTGATTTATCATACCTCAAACACAAATTCTGATATTAAACGCAGGATTACTTGAAGTTTCTCTGTGAGATTCCTGTGACGGAAGAGTTTTCAGCGAACCATTTCTCTCTGCCTGAGATGTCGTGCGCACCTGGAAAAGAAGATAGGCGGTGAAAACATTCAAATTTCTGTAATTAAGTTCTAAATTATCCGCAAAACATGGTTTTTGTTTCAAAACTTTCAAAACTTGCTTACTTTTGTAGCTGAATCTGGGTTCGTGCCAAAAACCAAGCGACATGGTTCGAGCTGGGGTCTATGAAGCCGCAATGCTAAGCTTTTCGCCAAAAGCAGCAATATTTTGATTTGTCCAATTATTTAAAAGTGGACACTGGAAGGAAGAGAAAACGTACCCTTGTAAAAGACGCTGTGGAAAACAACGGCCTCTCCCTTCTTCATCAACTTCTGGAGGTCCTCCTTGTTTTCAGGAGCAGTTGCATTCTTCTCAATCTCGAATATCCTGTAGACCAGATATTTCTTCTCGCCGTCTTTGATCTCCTTCTCTGCCACTTGTCTCACGTCCTCCTCGAATCCCTTGGAGAACAAATGCTCGTAATCCGCAATCAGAATGTACTTTGAAGAAGAAAACTGACGATAGCTTCATCTTAGACTAAGAGGGGAATTACCATTCTCGCTGTGTTTCTAGCCAAATTAGCAGGGTAATTGGCAATGTCATCGATCGAAGGCTGAGATTCTTGGCATTCCTGGTAGACCAGGGGGATATCACTGCAGGTGGGAGACCAGGCTGTGGGGAAAACTAGGTGGACTCGGAGATAGCGAGAGAGCATGGGATTCAAATTGAGCATTTGATTCAACTGAAATTGAACAGTTAAAAAAGTAGTAGTAACATACGCGGGTGAAGACGCAATTGTATTGTTGCGGCCGAAGAAGGACAACGGAGAGGGAGACGGGGGCGTTCCAGTTTTCAACCTAAAATGGACTAATGAGATAAATGAGAGTTCTAACCTGTTCTATCAATCGTTCGTCAAGATAATTGGCACTGATATGAAGAATCTGAGCAATTCTGTCGTAATCATCAGCCGTGTTATTGAAAACATTTGGCAGAATACAGTAATCTTCATACTTCATGGGTAAATCAGAATGGGTTCCAGGAAACCTATAAAACTGTGAATCGAAAGAAAAAGAAAACTTACTCTCCTTTGGAAGAATGGATGTATATGTTAATTCTTTGGTAAATTACAAAACAGCAAAGGATGTAGATAGCTACGAACCAAAGACGTTGCAGGTGGTTCAGGAAACTTCTGCCTGAAAATTTCTGAGTTATATAGAAACACATGAAGACACTAACCTACATAGTGCATTATGCAGTGATTCTTTATTTATTCGTATATAACAGAACTGAAATATCGGCATTTAGGGATTTGAAAGGACGGCCGGAGCGATAGCAATTCTTTACAAAGGAAACGCATTATCAAACGCTTTTGTGGGCATTCTTTGGTAGCCAAACATCCCGGGAGAGAGAAAGAGAACGAGAGAGAGAGAGAGAGAGAGAGAGAGAGTAAAATGAGAGATCACTAGGTGTGGTCAAGCGTTGTATCGGTTTTGGACGCTTTCCAGAGTACAAGATAAAATCCTGCTTTCCGATCCGGTTGATCCTATCTCGTTCCCGGAACATTGGAAAGTGCAATCAACCGCTGCCTCAATCATGTTTCTGGATTTTCAACCAACTATGGTTAGATGGATATTTGGTAGCTAACGAAACACACATATTGAAATATCTAGGAAAGTAACCTCAAAGTATTCTATACGACAGCAGATGGATGCGGCCCTTTTTGATTCATGAATTCTGGTGACGTTCTTTAGAGAGAAAAAAAACCTAGCAACCGGGGGATTCAAATTTACTCGTTTCCAACGGGGTTTTCACGGAAAGGGAGCCATTCGAAAATGGCCAAAACTTCTATGTATCACGCAAAGAAAGCATTTAATTTGTTTATGGAAGCCAATGGAAGTTGATTTTTAGGTATAATATTTGAACTTGCGGATTTTTACCAAGATAAGTTTTTCCTTTGTAAAGTCAGGAAATATTCTATCAGAGAGGGAAATGTATTAACTCCACTTCATTGATACCGTTGCAATTAGTAATTCCTTCATTTCTCCAGTTCTTATAAATAATTTTTGTAAAACGTTTGATCGCATGATTCTACAGAAAACCACAAAGCTAGGTCCTTGTAAGACTTGGCTGGTGTGTTGTTGTTCTTCAGACGACGGCAGAGTTCGCAAAAGTCTGTCGCAGAATCAGAAACTACTCTAAATATGATTAACCGATTCTAAATTCAGAATGCCAACTCATAACGTTTCCTCCAGTTGTGGTGTTCCGTATATGCCGTTCTGTTGGTGGAAACATGGTTGATATATAATATCAATTCTTGGAGGGAAGAAAAATCGTCTATGGCAATGAAGGCGGATTGGGGGATCTGAAAGACTTTGGTTAATTGAAATTTTATAGGAATGGAGTGCATGAGAATAAAAAAACAATATTAAAACTTACTCCATAATTTGTGTAATAACTCCTTTTCATCACAATTGGAACCGCCAAGTACTCAGTCAAACTAAACCAGAACTTTTCCGTGACGTAATCCGGACAGTTTGAGTTTTCTAGAGCCAGATAGAACTTGTATTGCCGGAAAAAGCATTTTTAAACGCTATAAATTGTAGATTGGGGTACCTCATTTGATCAACGGCACAGCTGAGGCTTTTGTTGCGTGGACAATCGGGCAAGGGATTTCCACAAGCTCCCCAGATGTCTAACTGAAAGAGAATGTGACTAAACACGCCATGCACCAGTGCTCTCTCTCTCTCTCTCCCTCTCTCTAACCTCTAGACCTTTGTCTTTCAAAGATCTCGCAATATCCGCCCTGCGGTTCTCAGTGACGCAGTTGGAGGCTAGCCATGTCGCAGTCTTTGATTTAGCATTCCAAATCGCATCCCAATCGACATCGCTTTCTAAAGTAACACATTGTTTCTTTCTTTTAAAGAGCACCTTTTTCTAAAAGTTTCAATCGGTAGTAGGGATACCAAACGTCGGAATCGCTTCTGTATGTCATCGTCCAGTTGATGTAGTCTGTAATTTCTTTGTCATCTCTTTAAACAAACATTTCAGATGCCACTTTGATATTTCGTTGATGCATTGAGGATCTGATATTTCTAAAACCCACCTTCTGGAACTGAAACTGTTTCATAAACAGGAGTCTCCCGGGTGTACCAAACGTAGACTTGCTCCTTCCTCCGGGGCAAATCACTCACTTTGAAGTCTCTGTTGTGAAACAGAACTGCCGCTGCACGTGAGTTATCCTCTGGAATGGATGAAATCCGACAATACTTTTGTTCCTCAGGGCACTTTTTCAAATAGTTCCAATATTCCAGCTGTCGTCCGAAGATGGGGGTTGCGGCAAACATGATTACGTCTTTGGTTGTCTCCGTAGATTGAGGTATTCTTCGTAAGTAGATGGCATAGTAGACGAGAGACAGAAGGCAGAAGATGCAGAGGGGAAGGAGCTGTCGATTGTTGTGCATCTGAATTTGTAGCAAAGGAAATTTCTACATAATTATGTACATGAATGATTTGTGGTATAGTTTTACAAATTTTCAGGGTTGTATTCTTGGGATAAGCGCAGAGGCACTCTCCGCCGGCAACCCCAACAAAGGGTATGATTGAGATACGAAGTGAGAATGTCTGCGCATGGAAATCAAGTGGGAGGAGACAGTTGGTCAAACGGATCAATCACTTCACAAAGCACACTTCAAAGATCCGACCATAAGGGGCACACCTAAAAAAAGTGGAGCTAGTTAAAGGGGAGGGACCTCGTAAATTGGATTTTTCAATGTCACTTTACAATTCTGTTATCAATCAGTAGAAAAATAGAGCGAAGGTTTTCGCCGCACGGAACATTCAGTATTCTTCAATCGGGCGCCGCGATCTCTTTAAAGAACACTCCTTTCGTGATATTTTCGGGCAGGAGACGTTCCGTGATTTGTACATGGATCACAAACCAAGACAATTCACATAAAGAAACAAGTATGACGCCAAACGGAAGCAGATCATTTTTGAGCCTCCGCGTATCTCTCAAAATTATCCCGATACAGGCCCGGAATGATGTTCAAACGAATAAACATTCGATGGTTTTGGGGAACCTTGTTAATTGCCACAATTGTTATGACCCTCATTTATTTGAAAAGGCAAACCTTTCCAAATTACGAATATTAGAAAAGGGAGAGGGGAGAGTTTTTTCATTCGCTTGCACTTCCGAGTGATGCGGATGTGAGATAAACGTGCCGGATCAGAAAGGACAGATGAGATGGTATCTTGGGCACATGTCTCCAGAAAACTGTATTTAGAGCTTTGCCAATCCCCTGGAACGAGCTTTTTAGAAGAGCTCATCTGTCTTTAGGCATCTGTCCTTAGGCGGCGACTTGGTTTCAATATATGGAGGATATGGTCTTACTCTCTATTCCCTTTAAAATTCTTTCCTTCCCAATTCACATACTTTAACACTTTCATTGTTTTGATTTCTTTCAGTTCCCTCCAGATGCGTGCCTCCTCCCCAATCTCCTTCAACCAACGGACGATATACACTCGAATTCTCCTCCTATTCACAGTTTTCTTCATTTTTGCTGCTTTATGCAAAATATTCCTAACAGTTCCTGATGAAACGGAAGAAATTCCCACCATCTTTGTAGTCACTCCGACACACAAAAGACTCGAGAGATTGGCTGATATGACAAGGTAACTCCACTGGTTGCTTTGTCTAAGAAGTCCTCTAGGCTGTCCCAAACACTCCAACTTGTGAAGAATGTTCACTGGGTGGTTGTGGAGGACGGATATGAGACAGTCCCAGCAGTGGAGAGACTTCTCATTAGGAGTGGATTACCCTTCACTTACCTCCACACAACCACGCCTTCTGGACTGCCAGGTGAGAAATTGAGATTTACTGGAATCATTCCCTTTAGTGAAGGGTTGGACTCATCGAAACTTGGCACTGAGGCACATTCGAGAAAACTTTGATAATCTGGAAGCGGTCGTCTATTTTGCCGATGATGACAATTCCTACGACATCAGAATCTTTAACAACTACATCCGGAATGTAAAGAGAATTGGAGTCTGGGCAGTTGGTTTGTGTTTTATATAGCAGAATTCACTCCCAATCTCTTTCTTTTCATATTTATGTTTCAGGTCTGGCAGGTGGTTCCTACGTTGAATCGCCTCGCGTGGAAGAAGACAGGGTGACCGGATGGAACGTCAGGTTCGCCCCCAACCGGACCTTTGCCACTGACATGGCTGGATTTGCAGTGAACCTCAAGGAGGTCCGAAGGGTACCCACGTAAGATCCTACAACACAACCACTGGGGACCCATTTTAGGGCAGGATTTAATGAAAACTGCGCCAAGCCCTGGCACCACGGGCCAGAGCCTTGCTTTCTCTCGCAGTTCGAATTGGGATGGGAGGATCTGGAGCCCTTCGGATACAACGACGAGCCACGGGATGTCCTCGTTTGGCACATCAAAACCAAAGAAACTTATGTGAAAGGAGGCCACCACGGGTATGTAGTGGAGAAGCTGAAGGAGGATAATATGGAGGGACACTAAACTACTTCTACTACATTTCTTCGTATTAATTTATTCACAATAAATATTTTGTGGAGTTTTTGATCGCATGAATTTGAAAATCTTGTAAGATTTAGGCATTTTGTTATCCATCGGCCAACAACACAGTTTACAGTAGGCGGTCGCAGAGTCCGAAATTACCCTGAGTTCAAATCGAATTTTCGCATGTCAGTTCAATACTGAATTACGGAAAACACAATTAAACAGAGCCTTTGACCCCCAGTTTTGAGCTCCCAATTGTCAGATAGAACTTGCACTTTCTAAAAAGAAATATTGGTACGAATAAATAGAACACATCAAATGTTTAGAAACAATGATTGCCCTTCTTCCGAGGACAATCTGGCAAGGGTTTACCACAGCCTCCCTAGACATCCAGCTAAAGAATTAAGCTACAACGACAAACTCACTTCTAACCATTTCTTCTTCAAAGTTTAGCCACACAATTAGAATCCAAGCGGCTGACTTTCTTTTGTTTTCCCAGATAAAATCCCAGCCAACGTCGTTTTCCAAATTTACAAAGAAAACGATTCCGAAGAATCTGATCCTTTTTCCAAACGTTCTATTTTAGAATACAGGAAGCACACATCTAAAGCGTTGCTATACATGAGATGTTCAGTAGTTTTACTGGAGCAACATGAAATTTGGGTCACTTACCTTCAGGTACCGTTATTTCTCATTTCCCGGAGGTTCCCGAGTGTACCAAACGTAGACTTGTTCCTTCCTCCTGGGAAAATCAATGCCTTTGAAGTCTCTATTTTGGAACTGCCTTTGACCGTGAATGATCTTCCGGGTTTGAGGAAACTCGGCAATGCTTTTGTTCCTCGGAGCACTGTTTCAAATATTTCCAATGATCGTTTGAAGAGTGGGGTGGCTACTTCCGATCATCATCCTCTTTTACTATTAAAACTCACTGGAAGACATAGAACTCGCATAGGTTAGTTCAATCAATAAAAAACCAGATGGCATATGATTTGGGTTGTGCTAAAACATTGGTAATTTCAACTGATTCCCCTGTGCAAACTGTTCAATGGAATTACTCGCATTCGTCATCCTATCAGACCTATTAGAAGGAACAGTAGAAAAGAACAACAACCCAACAAACGTAAAAATAAGAGGCAACAAAATGAAATTATAGAGAGAAAGAAGTTTTCATAAAAGTTTATTCTCCTTGACAATTCTTTTTCTTTTCCCCTCTACTTGGCCTGAAGGGCGACAGCGACCTCTCCGCACTCGGCGCCGGCCTTGAAAGAAGCCGTGGGGTCCACCTCCTCGGTCGGAACCTAAAGACTTTATTCCAGAAGTTTAAATGGGAGTACCTCTGCCCACTGAACAACCATCTTCTCCTCCTTGCCGGCAGGAGCGATGAAGCGGAGGACTTCGATCTTCACAGAACCCTGCAATCGCTCTTTAAGAGCTCATTCAACCCTCACCTTGGGATCGATGAAGCCGTAGACAGGCTTCACGCGGTAGTTCTCGATGTTCGTGATTTTCACCTTAAAGCGACTGTGTGTTGAATTTGAAAGAAATCTGCCTTGAAAGCCGCACGGGACTGGATGGAGGAGGTGACGTTGAGGAAGACGCTGCCGCCGCTCAGCGCATGGACGACTTCCTTCTGGTCGACCGTCAGAGACATGGCAGCGCTGGGGAATGAAGAGACGGAGAGCAAGTGACGGGCACTGGAGGTAGGCAAATTAATCACGCCGTCACTCAGTCAAATGATCTTGAACAACTTCATTTCTACACTGGTAAATTCGCATCTTTACAAAGTAAAATTTCTCCCGACAAGTACCCATGGGAAAGCACGAGAACTTTCGATTTGATCATGAAAACGCCATGATCTGCTGGGCGATCTCTGGCGATCGCCAGACACGAGTCTCATCCCGGCTGTGGAACAGATCGGATCTTCCTTCTTCGGCTAGATTTTGTCTTTGCTCGAGAATCCTAATATCACTCATTCATTTTTCTTTCAAACGCTTCTTCTTCATCAATATTCGAACTCGTTTCCCTTCAGCTATGAAATCTGACCTCATCCCTGCAGTCTACCTCTTCTTTGCCATTTTCGCCTTCCTTTCTTTCTTCCAATGGATCACAGGAGTCGAAGACCACATAAGTCGACACTTTACAGTAAGACTATTTTTGTTTACCTTCTTAAATCGTTTAGTTTGTGTGTATTCTGATTCGAGCAGGGTTCTCTTTAGTTCTTACTCTTTCCTGGATTGGATTCATGAAGACTCGGGAGGTTCTCAGGGATCCCTCAAAGGTGATAGCTCACTATTCTGAGTTGAATAAAATGATTTCAGGACTACAACAGCCTTCCTTCTGAAGATATTCCCACAGTTTTGTCTCTTCCGGAATCCGAAGAAAAGGAATTTGATTCCATGACAGGAATTAAATATTAGCATTCCTTAAATAAACAGACCAATAAAGTATCTCATATACGCACACCGGGTACTTCAGGTGATAATGGTCCCTTTTTCCTTCTCAAAGTCTTCCGTCCCTGCCACCTCCCTGGGTCACCTGACGCCGTCCTTCCGGTATCTTCCCACCTCTCCCTCCGTCCCTTTATGTCTCTCTTGTATATGCTTCCGTCGAGAATCCAATTACCTTGGGTCATCGTTGTCTGCGCCCTCCTCCTCTGCCACGCTCTTTCGCCGTCCAGCTGGATGGCGCCAAATGCCTTTTGTAGGGGCCGCCGCCTCGGCCCTCCGACCACGCAACCACCATCGATTTTTTTCGAACCATCGCCGATCACATCTTTCTATTTTTCGACAATTTCTAAGGCGAAATCCACTATTTACCGCTTTGAAGAGCACCGTTAGTTGTGAGACCACCCACACGCAAAACATCTGTTTGCTAAGGAGTGGAGGGATTATTGTGGCGCGTAATGCTACGAATGCAAATGAGGGGCTGTGTCTCACGATTTTCATCGATTTTCATCGGCGATTTCCATTAGACAGGCAAAAGCCCACTGAAAGAAGCCATCCTGTGTCTTGTTTCAGTTTTCAACACAATTCAAGAGAGAGAGAGAGAGAGAGAGAGAGAGAGAGAGAAGAGAAAGAAAGAAAGACAACTAAGGTGAGTGGCTTTTTGTAAAAACATTTCCTCTAAAAATCTGGCTTGTTTGTGACCGCAGATTCATTCCAATCGTCGGAAACCTGTAAAGAATCCCCTCGTCCATCCAATTTCCCCTCCCAACTGCCCATTTCGTCCCTGAATGTGTTGAAATCGAGGCCCGTTGACGCATTCCGCGAAGGAATATCATTATGTCGTCTCCTTGCCCAACCACCGCTGATACAAAGGCTTCCATCCTCGAGAAATTTCCGTAAATCCTAAGAAAATGGAAGTTGAGGGTGTTCGGCCGTTCCCGGCTGTGTCACCTCGGGCGCCGTCCATTGATCTCTCCCGGGTGCATATTTGTCTCTTTTAGTGGCCGCTATGCCAATCTGCCTAACGAGTAATGATCCCCCGCCACCAGTTGACACAATTTCCGGCCTTTCTTCGCATATTTGCCTGTTGGAAAGCCAACTCTTACGATTGGAAGGAAACAATAACCCACACAAGCCCAGCTACTTCCCAAACGCCCTGCCATGTTTCTGTAAAAGATGGTTGTAAAAAAGATGTTCGCGTACCGAATACCTTGTCCTTTACATTAAGCACATATATTTTGGTTCCTTTGTCATTTCGTCTAATTCGATTGCCCTGGATTCTTCAAAGCAGAAAACAAAGGAAGAAGGCATCTGCTTGGATTCTGATATTCTCCTTCGGTCCGTAATAAGATCCAAGTGTGTTCCAGTTCGATTTATTATACTTGACAAAGTTTCCATAGCTCATGCTGAGAATCCTCTTTTTCGTTTTCTCCTGGTAACTTTTCTCCCTATTTTGCTTCTAGCATGCTTTCTTCTGTTCCTTTGCTCTGAAATCTCTGTTAAGCCCGATGTTTATCGTAAACCCAGTGTGTGTTCTGTGGACAGCGAAAATGCGCTGCCGTGAGGATATGTGGCTGTGCTTTGACAAATGAGCGTCTGTGATTGATTCCGATCGTTGTAAATCCGTTGCTGAGAAACCACGCCTATCAAAATGCCCGCGACGTTCGCGTGTTTACAAACGACCTCTTGCCCCTGAAACTGGCTAAGTGCTAGAATTTTACAACTGACAGACCCTGAATGATGTTTCGGACGTGGTTTTTCTTCTCCAAGGCATTTCGTTTCCCCCAAAAGTTTTCTTGAGAATGTGCAGCCACACCCTTCCCCTGTCGGTGGGCTTTGAAGTCCCCTCTTCCCGAGCCTTGTTTTCTGTCCCTTTGAAAAACGGGGACAGGTGTGTCCCGTAATTCAAACGAGACTGCTTTCATCTCGCCGCCTTGTTTTCTAAAGCACACAGCCTGACATATGGCGGCTATCTGTAGCGGACCCTAAACATCACTTTACGACCATTTCCAGGTGTTCCCCGCCAATTTTCGAATTTTCCACCCAAATAAACACTTGTCCCCTTTAAGCAAACATTGACACTTTGCAACAGGTCCCGTGTATTCGGCGTGTGGCGACAGATGACTGGCAGGTAAGACACAACGGCCAGCTGGCTGTCACCGGCCATTGATACGCGCTGAGTGGCCGTGAATCGCGCAGATGGGCCCTTGTTCGAAATGCCGTGCGACCTGAAGAAAGGATGCATTCACGGCGGAGATTTCAGATATTATTACTTTTTCTGTGCAAAATTCTGTCAATTCATTTTTTTAAAATTATTTATTAGTGTTGGGACAACTCGTTATGGGAAATAGCTTTATATTTTTCTCCGAGGCATCCAGCTGTATTTTAAGAAGGTATTCAGTCAGTAGTGGATTTGTAGTTTGCTCATTGTTGCGAGACCACATGTTTACAGTGCACTACAGTGTCGTTGCCTAAAATTGTCAAATGTTAATTCCTTTAATTTATTTTTGAATTGAAAAACGATTGTATATAGTTTAGGTATATTATTGTTTTTTAAACGTTTTAATCTCATGTCTGCTACCCAATTCAGCGCAATAAGGCGTTCGTGGATATTGGCGGGAGATAGGGCACTTACGGCCACACATATGAGGTTAATTGCCTTTCGGGCATATTGAATCTCGGTATGCCTTTTGACAAGTTGAGAGAGCCCTTTCCTGTCCCCCTTCAAAAATGGCCTTGTTCATCAGTCTCCTACATAAATTGGCCCTCCGTGTCCCATTGAATCCACCCTGTAATCCCATTCTCTCACTCTTCCTCCCGCCGGGGGTTCTGTTGTCTAATCCAGTTACATTCGAACGGTCGTTTCAAGTGCCAGCCATCTGTCCGCCAGTTCCCTCTCTCTTGACCCCGCCCATAATCCCACCAGACACTCACTTCCGGCGCATTTCCTCACTTTTTTCTACCAATTATTGTATTACAGTTATATTTCTTCTGTTGTTTCTCTTTCTCTGTTGGAAAATCTAAACTGTTTGGTTCCAGATGTCGTTCGACGAACTATTCGACTCCTGTTTTCGACAAATCCCACTTCAGAAAGTAGGACAGGCACAGGTTTGTTTCTTTCCTGTCTTTTAATATGAAAATGTTCCCGCCGATTTTTTTGAGTTTATAATCTTAGTTGTTTTAGGCGAAAGAGAATGCAGAAGACGAGAAGACTACTCTGGAGAACGTGGTGTGTGGCAGCCAGTACGTGGCATTCCTCCTGACAGCCGGCACCCGAGGAGCCGACCTGGCCAGGCGACTGGACGTCATGGCGAAGAAACGCAACGAAAGGGAGAAAGAGAAACCGCAAAAGTAAGTTTCCATTGATTTAGGCGAAACTATCCCGAACATAATGTGTCCTATTCTTTATTTCCTCACGGGCTGGTCTGCTGTCCCACGTGCAACGCGAAAACCTGCACTTGTGGTTGAAAAAGAGGCGGCTGGTTGAAAGCGCCGGCCTCGTTGGGAGGTCTTCGCAATGGATCGTAAAGAGCCTTTAACGCAAACGTTACAGCGGAACTGGGCTGCCTCTTTCTCCATAGATGCGTGATTACTGCCATTTTCGATTATGATGAGTTCGTGGTTTTCCGAGAGCAGAGATTAAGACCCAGTGATTTGCAAGTGTCTTTTTGGTAGTTGTTGGTGATTAACTGCGGGCATACTTAAAGGCTTGCCGCCGCGAGACAGATGAGCGGAGATGCCGCCCACTGATAATCGTTGCCAACCGCGAGAACTACGCGCCCAGGACACCGTCACGCAGCGTTCGTCTGGGGAATTCCGGGGTCGTTAGGGCTGTATTGGGGATCAGGGCTATGAGAGAGGAGTTTCGAGTCACAGATTCAATTGTGAGGGCCTGGAAAGTCATTCATTAATGAAAACATAGTGCTACTGGGAAATTTGCTCTACATATACATGGATTATTACCTTTTAAAATTGTCTAGTTTCAGTTCGCCGGCCCGCCTTCGCCGACTGTTCAGCATGAAAAAGAAGAAGAAGAAGGTCGATGTGGCGGAGTCTGTCGCCGTCTCTGTGGTCCTCATCGACACTGACTACAGGTAGTCTCTCTCCCTCCCTCTCTTTCTCTCTCTCTCTCTTTCTCTCTTTCTCTCTCTCTTTTCTCTCTTTCTCTCTCTCTCTCTCTCTCTCTCTCTCGCTCTCGCTCTCTAACTTCTTCATTTCTGTGTTCCAGTGCTCCTCCGAACTCTCCCTCAGTCGCCCAGCCGAACTGGTACATCGCCAGCCAGCTGCCTCCCATCACGAAGGGCCGTCTCCTGCGAGCCCTTGGATTCGAATTACCTCCGTCGGTGATCGTCGTAGACAGTGCGTCTCGTTGCGTCGTGACCACAGAAGGTCGGCGACTTCTGACCGACGATCCCCAAGGAGCCTCCTTCCCGTGGTATTATTCTGGAGAAATACGACTAACTGATGGCTTCAGGTGGCCTCCGCTTGCTGCCGATTTGCTCAAGGGGACGCTGGTGAAGAAGGTCGACGGAAAAAGTGAGAAATCCGATTTTTCGGAACTGAAAGCCCAAGTGAGGGGATTGCTCTTCGGAGCCTACTGGGTGAGTCTTCCGTTCATTTCTCCTATTAATTAATTTCCAGTGTCCTCCCTGCCGCCAATGGACCAAGCAGCTGACCCCCGTGTACAGTGCGCTGAAGGAGCGAGGCCTCTCCCTGGAGATTATTTTCTGCTCCTCGGATCGAAACACCGAGGCATTCGACCAATATCTCGAACAGGTTGGTCCATTTCCCTTAATCTGGCTAATCCTCTGATTCCAGATGCCTTGGATGGCTTTCGAGTACGACACCGCCAAGACCCTGGCCCTTACGAGGCTTTTCAGTGTAAATGGTGGGTTCTTCTGACACACATTTGCCACTGACTAGTGTGCGCCTTTCAAAACACAACTTACCCACTGTTTTGCAGGAATCCCCTCGCTGATCTTGATCGACCAGGCGGGCCGTGTGATCTCTCGCCACGGCAGGTCTTCCCTGATGAGCGACCCTGAGGGCCACTCCTTCCCCTGGGCGTCTCAGCCCATCTACGAACTCGACGAACACTCGGTGACGCGGCTGAGGGACGAGCCCTCTCTCATCCTCTTCACGGGTTGGTCTTTCCCCTGCGTCTCTTTCTTATCCTCTCCTTTACAGAAGGCTCGCCTGAGGATGTGCAGTTCTCGCTGTCCGTTTTGGACAAGGTCTCGAATAAACTTCACGAGGAGCGCCAGCGAGTGGAGGAGAAGCGAAATGAGGAGAGGGAGAGGAGGCTGGAGGAGAGGGAGAACGCGGAGAATGGAAACGCCCTCAGCAAGTCGTCGAGCAGCGAGGAATGCGCCTCGATGAGTTCAGTGGACGTTTCGGTCCCCATTCAGGCAGACCCCCTCCAGATCTTCTTCACCGGAGACGACCCCATCTGCGATCACGTCAGTTACCGTTCTTTCTTCAAATGACCAGGGTGTATTCAGATTCTGGAGAAGATCCTCGGCCTCGGAGACGCCGAGCTGCCGTTGATTTGCATCGTGGACGGTCTGGCCGGACAAATGGCCATCTGTGAGCAGCCCGACGTTTCCGAACAGGTTCGTTCTGGAGATCATGAAATGCAACTGCCCGAATCGAACCCACCTCGTTATGTGATTTGCGGATTGATGCTATGACACATGCCACGGCCACTGGTGTTATCAACTCTCATTCATGAATTCCAGGTCCTGGACGAGTTTGTAGCTGACTATCGAGCGGGTAAATTGAACTACACGGCCCTCCCCTCCGCTCCTGAGGTACCTCCTCTCGCTGTCTCCCTTGCTAATCCTCCATTTACAGAGAACGGTGGCAGGGATTCCTACGACCGTAATCGAACAGGCCGTTCTGGCCAACTCTCCATCTCAGAACTCGGTCGGCTGCGAGGAGCCGAAACTGGCCGTGTAGAAGGACCTCCCGGAACGCAACTCGCCTCAATGATCCCTGTGCTGCCAATACGGGCCCGTACCTCCGTTTCTCTCTTGTTATTGTATTCACTTTGAGACAGATTAGTACTAGTCACGGCGTCGATTGTAACCTGCATAATTGTGTCTATTGGTTGCAGTAATTAAAATGAATGTAGTTGTATATGTCTGTTTATCTCCGTGGGTGGGGGTAAGTAACCGGGCGAAATGTTACGAGTAAAAGGACAGTGGGAATCAATTCCACACTTTTGAGACAGCCATAATGTTAAGAAATGCTACTAAAATATGAGGGGAAAGTAGTCCTTGTTTTTAAAAAAAATACTGAGCGTACAATCTGTATCCATGGAGGAAAAACAGGCGAGCGGAACGCATCTGGTAGTTTGTAAATAGTAAAAACCAATCAATGAACACACAAAACGTATCTTAATGAACCAAAAAAGCCGATGCGTGACAACAAAAACACAAATTTCGTTTTGCATCGTGTCACTTGGAAAACAGATTCCGGTTATACGACATTTTCTCCACAAAGTAGTTGACTCCTATGGCCAGCTTAAAAAAAGTAGTTGATTCCTGTGGCCAGCTTAAAAAAGTAGTGGATTCCTGTGGCCCATTCGACACAAATAAGTTGATTCCTGTGGTTAGCTTTAATTCTTGCAAACAGTTTGACATTTTCCATAGAATATTTGTTCACTATCCTTATTTGATATTGTCCTCTGTTTTTTTTTTAAAAATCCAATTACTTTATTTTAGAAATGATGCCCGACCCGTCGGAGCAACCAACGACGGAGGACATCATGGCGTACCTTCGCTCCCAGGTGGTTCTTTCAAATTTTAAACTAATTTACATTCAGGGATGCAAAGTGTTCGCCGGTTTCAAGGCCAGGGACACGGAGCTGTACAAAACCTACAAGGGAGGGATTGTCAGGGCCGATAATCTCAAGGAAGTGAGTGGCAGAAATACTTCAAAATGGTGCACTTTCAGTACAACAAGCACCAGCGTGCTTTCTGGAGGCAGACTGCTAAGGAGAAGAAGGAGAGGGAGGCAGCAGAGGCCAACGAGAGGAAGAAGAATCGAAGGGCCATCTCCTGCAACGCCACTCGCGGATCCTCACCCAGGGTTAGTTACAACCAAAACAGGTCCATTATGGATTGGACTCCGATAGACACATGCGTTCGTTTTTTGTCTGATTGTCGATTGCATAACTATGTCCCACCTACTACTTGCAGAAAGAACACGCTAACCATCAGAAGAAGCGCCGTCCCCGCGATTCTCGTCCCCGTGTCACCAAGAGGAGCCCTAAGAAAACGGCTCACATCAAGAAAGCGTTGCACAGGAGGCACAAAGACGACGAGGAGGAGGACCCTCTTAACATCCAGGTAAGAATGATTTATTTTTAAGGTTCTCACCGTGTTTCAGGCCCTGAAAAACATCCACAAGCGGTTGAACAGGATTTACGGAAGAGCGCCTTCCAAGGGGGACGACAACACCGTTGCTGATCTCTCCTATGTGCAGGTGGGCGATAGTTCCAGATTGTTTGCTCGCTTGAATGAACCGCTAAGGCATTCAATATCAAATAAGGAAATCTATTGTGGCATTCAAAAATTCATTGTGGAAAGTTGAGTAAACCGCTTGATATTAAGCTTATTCAGCTACATCAATCAATCACCCGGGTACAATTCTGATTTTAGGATTCAATGGAGGACTACAACCCGAACGACCATCGACGAGCCTCTCAAGGTGAGCACAACTCCGACAACTCCTACGTGGACGTGGTCAATGACTCCCCTGCCAAAGGATGGAAGCAACCTACCTCTCCCCAGCAGCTGAACAACTTCGGGGAGGTTAGTTGGGCTTACAATTAGGCAACCACTCGGTTCAAAAAACGAGAAACCTTTCCGTTGTAACGATTTCTTGCCGTTTGGGTTCAACGCTATAGGATAAGTGATGTCAGCTTGTTGTGGCTCCGCCCATGAAATTCCAAACTTATCGTGGTTATTCCTTCCTTTCCTCATTCAATCTCTATTTTTCAGAGCTTTGTCCATCATCTCCACATCGAGGACACTCTCGCGGCACTCGTGAAGGCGGCTCCATCCATTGAGAACATCGCCGTGGGAGCTCCCCCCGACGACGAGTCTTGCGACTTCGCCCAGGATGTTCGCTACTTCACAGTTGCAGCATACGGTATTTGGGGAAACGGTTAAAGCTTTATTTTTCGTTTCAGACGACTTGGTCGTGAGCCAGAATGCCCTCGCCATATGCGCCGATAGAGCCCCCACCGACCAGATCAAGGCCGACTTCCTGTAAGTTTTTAAGGGACTGCAAAAACGCTGCTCGCAAAGCGTCACGAAAGTCGTTTCACTGATTTGGCTATCTCTAAATTATGTTCGGAAATTAAATAGTCTGTTTTAGAGCCGCCCGTTGCGCTATATTCGAGGACTTCTTCGAGAAGGCCACCCAGTCCGGCGCAGTCTTCTAGAAGGCCTCTCTCCATCTAGCCGTCGTTATCCCAAATTTGTTATTTTGTCTGTTGATAGTCGCATCTACCGCCAATAAAGTTTTCTTAGGCAATATTTATTCTTTGTTTCATTTTTCGATCACAGTTATTCCCTTCTGATCTCCACATCGAAGACGTAATGACAGCGGATTGGGCTCCCTTTCACACAGCCGGCCTTCTGCTTCTCGAACCGCGAATTCGTCACGTAGAACGACTGAAATTTCATAAGTTCGCGTGTCGTCGTGCTGCAGAGGTGGAAGGGAGGAGTACTTACCCCTGCGTTGGTGGATCCCATGACGAAGACCTCGTATCTCTCGTCCTCATTCATGTTTATGTCCCAGGCACCCGCTGGTTTCTCCAGAAGAAGGCTTTCATTTTCGCTGTCGATTCTGAACTCCTCGGAGTGGATCATGGCGTCTTGCAGGTTGAGCAGCGGGATTTTCGCGTTGGGACCCAGGATGTCTTCTTCGTTTTCAGCGGGTGGAGACCAGTACAGGTTGATCTTTCCTTCCAGAGGATTTGGACAGGTTCTGTCAAAATGCGTTGAATTGTGGCAGCGGAAGTGGAAGTACGCGTTGATCCCAGCTCCTTCGACTGAGGAAAAGAAGGCTAGAGCCTAAAGAAGGCATTGGGTGAAGGGGGTTTGAGGAAAGAAAGACCAGGAAGATGTAGAGGAAGGAGAGACGACCGATGCGGAGACAAGACATCAGGGAAAGTGTGAAAACCACGCAGTTTGAAGTAATATTCGACTTCTTTCCACGTAACCTCATTTGACGTGGCGTCACAGGCGTAAGCTGCCCATCACTCCATACCCGCTCATTCCTACACCTGTTCCCTTCGCAGTCGGTCGACCATGGGCACTCCTCTCGCCCCAATCGACATCAAACCCAACGACAAAGTCACCGACAAGTTCGTCGTGAAGAAGAAACTCGGCGAGGGAGCCTGTGGACAGGTATTCATGGTGGCCACCCACGACGCCAAGGGGAAAGTGAAGTACGCGGCGATGAAGGTGGAACCGCGGATGAAGAACAAGGAGGACGAGATTCTCAAGATGGAGATCTTCGTGTTGAAGAAGCTGCAGAAGTGGAGTTTATTTATTGTTGGTCACTATTGTTAATCTAGATCTCGCCATATCTGCAAGATCCTCGCCCATGGGCACATGCCGAAATACACCTACGTGGTGATGAGCCTGTTGGGAATGGAACTGGCGGACCTGAAGAAGAGATGTCCCAATAGAAGGTTCAGCCACAGCACCGTCCTTCGCCTAGGACTGCAAGTTGTGAAGGTGTGTGTGTGTGACAGAGAGACAGAGACAGACATGTCTTTATTCAGGGCCTCCAGGACATTCATGAGGCCGGTTTCGTCCACCGCGATGTCAAGCCTAGTAACCTGGCCATGGGATATGGAAACACAATGGTCCTCTACATCTTCGACTTTGGATTGGCTCGCCAGATCCTGATAGGGGGAAACAAGCTGAGGGAGGAAAGGACGAAGGTGATGTTCAGAGGCACTGTTAGGTACTGCAGTCTAAACGTCCACAGCTACAAGGAGCAGGGACGCCACGATGACTTGTGAGCTGGCTTCTGAAGAGAGCATCCAGTCTGGGTTCAGAATTGCCGCGATGAATTCGCTGATCGAGTGCACGTCGGTCCTCCCCTGGAGGGGTCATCTAAGAAAGGATGCTGCCAAAATGAAGGCGAACACCCCCGACAAAGAGCTCTGCAAGGAGTGTCCTCCCTCCTTCTGCCAGATTTACTCGATGTTGAAGAAGCTGAAATACGCGGATACGCCCAACTACGCCTCCATCTGCCAGATGTTCAAGGCCGATCTTCCTCCTGGAGTCAAGATGTGGGTTGACTCTTCTTTTGGAAACGCCTCTTCTGCAGGACCGACCGCTACGACTGGTCGAAGAAGGACCTGACGGCGGCTGAGGATGGACCGAAGTCGGACAGGGAGAGGGCCGAGGCCGACAAGTACCCGACGGTGGACGACCAGACGGTGAACGATGTGAATGACAGTGTGGTGACGGAGGATGAGAAGGAGAGCACCACCGATCACAAGGACTTCCCGGACGACGACGACACGATGGACGGAATGGCGTAGATGGAGAGGGACAGCAGAAGGAAACAATAAAAACTGTACCTGGAATTTGACGGAATATTGTTTTTTTTCGTATTTATTTTATCCTATGGGACATTTGCTCTTGTGCTCGAGATATTATCAAGTATTACTGTTGTTTCAAGCCATGACCCCATGAACTTGTTCCATTGAAGATTAATGCGGAATCTAGATGTGGCAGTTTTCTCTCGTTCTCTCCAACTTCCTCTCTGACCGCCAGTTTGTTTCTTCTGCTCAGCAGCTTCCGGTGATAAGGCCCGCTTCAAAACCAAAAACGCCACGTTGGACCTTATCACATAGGACCGTCGTAACCATTGGGATCGGTTATAAAATTCTAAGAGATCACTGTGGGAGATGACGTTTCCACTACAATTACAGAACAAAGAGAGCGTTGATAGTGGCGGAAACGGCCCAAAATGTGTAGTCTGACATTGAGTAAGAACTGTGGAAAACCTCTCTCGTTTTGTTTAGCATTTGAGGAAAAACTACAGAAATTCAGATTAAACTTTGACGTTCAGTTTGTTTTCGACAACCTGGAACCTCCAAGGCGGAAATATAACATTTGTAGAAATTGAAAGTAAAAACGATGTCACCACGGGATTCATAGTAAAATTTTAGATATAGTCTGAGAAAGTCGTTAAATTATTGTGGCCACCTCCCATGGCCATTTCAACAAAAAGTCGTTGAATCCTGTGGCTTCCCGTGGCCTAGTCGGGAAAAGTTGTTGTCGTTGAGTCCCGGGACGAAAACAGATCTTAGGCTGTGCGCGCACGCGGCATGAAAGTTTTAAACTCAAATTTTTCTTTGTTTTCAAAATTCTAACAGTTTATGTGTAAGATTGTTTATATGTATAGCTTAATTAAGCAGAGTTATTTGATTGACAAAATGCACTGTGTTTACCTACGCCTACTGTCTTCCCAAAAGGTGAAGGAGGAGCTGGACGTCAAACCCGACGTCTGCAAGATGACTGGCTGTATCATTCACAAGAAAAGTTAGTTTTTAAATGGATTAACATCCATGTCCGAATAATTATTTTGGATTCGGTTGGCGGAACTCTTTTATTCCTGCACCAGTTAATTAGCTGTTTCAGCCGAGCAGCCGCTGGATCAGGAGTCGATGGATCTGGCGCCTCCGCTGCCGAACTACGACGTGGCTGATGTCCCCGTGGATCAACCCCATGAGCCTCAGAAGGAAGATTGGTCGTTCGAGAAGATCATGGAGCAGCTGCGCAAGCTGAAGTCGACGGCGGAGATTGCCAAGGGTGAGCAGCTGTTTCAGCACAAAAGATAAGGCGTGCCTTTGGTTGGGTCAAAAAATCGGCTGAAAGCGGGGAGTTGCGTTTACAGAACAAACACCATAAAGGGGATTTTACTACGTTCTGTTGCTAAAAGTTAATGGTTTGATAAGGCGTGAAGATTGAAAAGGGCCGAGGGCCCGTAAAAACTCACACTTCCTCAGCCGAAGCCAACATGCACGGACGACACCACGGACGCCACGGAGGTGAATTTTCGAAAGTATATTAATTTCGATTTACACATTTTTATTCAAAGGAGAATTTCCCGTTTGTTCTCCGGATTATCACTTTGGTTTTGCACTTTTGGCGATCGAACAGATTGGTGTCTTTGAAATTTGGGGCCACGCTGATCACAAGGCATTTCAGTGAGGATTGTAAGGATCCTAATTAAGATATTTTGATATTTTAAACTGACGGAACAACGGGGGATTGTTTGGTCTGTGCAGCAATCGAGCCAGCTGAATGTCATCCATTTCCAAATGTGTGCAAGAAGCGTAAGCAAATACTCAAGAAATAGTTTCTTTACCTATTTGATTTGATTTCTGGCCCCTTTGACTCATCGAAAGGCAATGGTGCATTTCCCCTGATTCAACGCGTTCCGCAAACATTCCCCACTTGTGCCGTGATCCACGGAAATCTTCGCTCTTTTTCCGACTGATCCTGTCTTTTGCGTTGAATCACAAGAATGAATCACTCTTCGTTCCAAAGGGGGCGTGCCCCTCTTCCCTCGCCCGGGCGCTGTGGCAACTGATAAGGGCTGCTTAAAGTCTCCGCTCTCGGCACGCAGTTATCGCAGTGTTTACGACATTGCTTTCCAGAGACTGGCCTCTCTTTGAAGGCGCGAAATATCTCTCACCCCAGTTTAATCTACTTCTTCGCCAGAAACAACCTCACTTTCAGGAATGATCGGATCCGGCGTCGCTGTCAACTTCTCCAACGAGTTCTTCAACCCCGTAAGTATTTTACACATATCTTGAAGTCTCCGGAAGCTAATTAACTCTTGTGTTTAGCCCTGCCCCGTGCAGATCCCCGTCGCCGGATTCAACCACGGCCAGCGCCTCCGCATGGTCGTCGTCCCCACCCACACCAACAGCGGCCGCTTCGCCGTGAACCTCAAGAGCCCCCAGGACATTGTCCTCCACTTCAACCCCCGCTTTGACGTGAGTCATCTCTCTCTCTCTCTCTCTCTCTCTCTCTCTCTCTTTTGTCTCCTTTCGTTCGGGGACCAACCGCCATTTGCAGGAGCGCGCCGTTGTCCGCAACTCCACCCACCACGGCCACTGGCAGAACGAGGAGCGTCACTGCGACCACTTCCCCTTCACCCCCAATCACGTCTACACTCTCGAGTTCATCTCCTCCCATGGACAGGTTGAGGTGAGAAGCAAGCTTTATTTATTCTATCGCTTTTGTGGAGGCGGCTGGTGCCCTGGAGTCCGGAGCGCTGAAAATATAATTTTACTGGCTGTAATCAGGCCAAGGGGATTTTAATAATTTAGGGAGAACTCAATCAAGCTGAAGACCTATTTGCACAAATCAATGGTCATTTCTAGGTTCTGGTCAACGGAAACCTCTTCTGCGCCTTCGCCGAGCGTGCCCCCGGACACAGCATCCACCAGATCGAGATCGAGGGAGACGTCGTCGTCCACTCCGCCCACGTCACTCACTAAATGCCTCCAGGGATCGATCCCGGCGTTGTAAATGCTTTAATAAAGGTTTCCATGCAATTGTGCTCTGTTGAACTACTTATGAAAAATAACAGACCGCGTTCTAGGTCTCACCTGCTCAAGAGACAGGGGCTAAGCACTGTCCGATGAGAGTCCAGAACCCGCAGAAGACGTAGAAACACTCACAACAGCACCCGAAATAACCACAGTCGGCACAAAGGCACTTCGAGCAGCTATCACAACAGGGGAACCCGGTCTTTGGGTAGCAGCCAGAGGCTTCAGCCATCCGTGGTGTGGCCGAGTGAAACGGCTCGAATGAAGAACTGGGGGTTGGTTGCACGGTTACCAATATTGGCACTTATTTATGTGCTTTCCCGTAGGGCCTACGCAATTTAGGTTGGGGACACAAACAGGAGGAAAGAGCTACAACTCAAATGCCCATCTGCTCAAAAATGAAGGTTATAGAGCCATAACGTTTTAAGTTTATTCTATTTCTATTTGGAGGCGTTTTTAATAAAAACCTGGAAACCTATTTGCTCATGCGAATTCAAGGGTTTTTCAATGGTAACCTGTTTTACCCCTTGGACGACCAAGATAGAGGGAGATGTCGTCGTTTACCCCCTTAATAGGCGACCCCAGAGATCGAACCCAACGTTCCCACGTTCACGTCTGAATGTGACCACAGCAGTCAACGGATGCTCTCTGCGGCCACTACAGTCTCTCTACCGAAGCCCTAGTTTGCCTCTTACTGTTACCTGCTTAGTTGCAGGCAGCGAGGCATTCTCCAATGAGATACCAGAAAGTGCAGAAGACGTAGGAGCACTCACAGCAACCCTTGGAACAGCCGCAGTCAGCACAGCAGCACTCTGAGCACCCAGCGCAGTCGCAAGAGCCACAGCAGAAAGAACAGTCCTCTTGGCAAATGCAGAGGCCGCAGCAGCCAGACACTTCAGACATGGTCTTCTGGAGATTACGTCGTTGGTTGGGAGGATGGGAATGAGTATTCAGGGGTGGGCCGACGGATATGTTGCGGCGTTACCAGGCAATGGGGACGATGGCCATCACGGCAGCTTTGGACGTCATTGTGTAGTAGCTGGTAGAGGCTAGATCACTCTTTAAATGTACACACGCGTTGGAAAATAAACGATACCTTGTTTAGTCACACAAGAAGACTATTACACATTTGCTTTTTTTAAATGAAAACGCGCTTTGATAGCTTTAAAACAAACTGCACCATTCAAATCAGCGTCAAAGTTAAGTCTTAGTTCCGTTTTCAACTTTTAATTAACTGTCAAACTGAACGAGAGATGTTACCTGGAATACAGGAATGAGCTGTGGCCACACGAATCAACGACTTTCCGCCAAGGGCCGCGGCGGCGGCGCCACAGCTTTCAGATACTCCGGAGTGACAGACTCAATTGTATGCTTTATGACAAACCCATTGCCAAAGTTGTTTTTCAGAACCATGTTTGCCCACATTGTGTTTCCCAACATCTATGAAAAGCCTTTTTGATTCTTTTTTCTTTCAGAAGACGCCTCTAACCATGGTTCATTGGTTCATGTAAGCCAGGATAGAAGAACCTCACTGTGTTCTGAGCACATTTGAGAATAAAAGCTCAAAACTCAGAATGAAAGCCATTTATTAAGTGACAGAAAGGCAAGGTTTCCTACTTCTTCTTGCCGAAATGGTAATGTCCTGGGTCTAAAACCAAATGATGGCCAAATCATAGTTGGCTAACTAACAGTAATAGGTGCTGGGATAGTAGGTGAGGTCTCCGCCATAACCACCCCAGCCGTAGCCACCGTAGCCACCGTAGCCTCCATAGCCACCCCAACCGCCACTGAAAGATTTATGAGTGATAAAAGAGAGAGAGAGAGAGAGAGAGAGAGAGAGAGAGAGAGAGAGAGAGAGAGAGAGAGATGAATGATCAAACACTGACAATCCGTGTTCGTGGCTGTGGTCGTGCCAGTGCCAGTGCGCTCTTTTGTTCCTTTTCTTTGTCTTCATCGCACCGTTGCTCTTTTCCTTAGAGATGGCCTTTGTTTCACTCAGCTTCTCATTAGAATCCTGTCTCTTAAAATGTCTGTTAGATCTATCCCAATAGGAAATAACAATCTCTGACGGAAGAGAGGAGACTTTTCCTAATTCATCTTCTCCAACCGGGGCACAACGAATGGCTGAAAAGGAATATTTAGTAGGATAAGGAAAAGTTATTTGAGGGTTGTGGAAACAAAAGGTATGTAACGTAGTTTTGTAGAAGCAGAAACAGTCGCGTTTCCAAGTTCTACAGTTAGGTCTGCATAGCAGTCTCGATCTCGACTGGTCAGCGCCGCCGCCGAAAGGCCATCGACTGCGCAAACAGTTGCATACGTGGGGGTATAGCTCAGTGGCAGAGCATTCGACTGCAGATCGAGAGGTCCCCGGTTCAACTCCGGGTGCCCCCTACTCTTTTGCCTTTTATGAGGGTCATTTGAATCGTGAAACTTTCTTTAATACAACCATTTTAAAAGTTAATATGTTTTTTTACAATTGCCGAACATACCTGAAACCAAAATGCAGAAACTCAAGAAGAGGAAAGAAAGAGAACACATGGATAGGTGTCTTTTACCTTTTATTTTTATATTTATATGCATTTTCCAGAGATCGGTTGGCGAAAAGACCAATTCCAGGGGCCATTTCTACCATTGCCTAACAGGAATTGGACGAAATCAGCATTCACAGGCAAAGTGGAATTTAGGGAAAAAAACATGTTACAGAAAATACGCGATTGTGGCCACATTTGTTTTCAATTTAAAAATGTAAATAATTACAGACAACTAAAAAATTATTCCGTTGCCGGGAATCGAACCCGGGCCTTATGGGTGAGAGCCTTAAATCCTAACCACTAGACAACAACGGACGTGTCTGCAATGCCGTGATGATGATTGATGAGCCACCTGCGCTGTAAACCACTTCAAGGTCAGAAAAACAACCTGCGTGCTGGAAATCTTAGAATAACACATGTGTTATTCCATCTGCTGAATGCTTCGAAGCCGCAAAAAACTGTCTCCGATTTCAAATGTCTTCTTTACTCTTTCGTTAGCCTCGTTCCTTTCCCAAAGGTCATTTCCCGTGTTCTTTCTCCTGCGCACCGACGGAAAGTGGCCAGGGCGCCCCGTTTTAAGGCTAACAGGCGCCGGAAAATCGATACTCGATCGGTCCTCTCTGGATCAGAGCGCGACCCGCGTCATCCTCATTATGCGCACCCCTTTACCTCACACAACCCGGTTCCCACACATTATTCGACAATTTAAATGATTTCAGTTGCTATATATTGAATTGCCGAGATAAATACTAATTCAGTCTGAATGTATTTCTCTTCCTGTTAATTTTCCTATTTCCATATGTTTTTCAATTTTGGGCCAGGGAAACCCAATCACATAGACAATACGCCTATTTTTTCTTGCGAAACCTAATCGCCTGCCCCTATTTACATATTAAATTCCCTGTCTACCTCGTTCAGAGAGTCTGTGCGGTGCACTTTTCATTCACATTATGTGTTGTCTTCTCAATCTAATTCCAAAAAGAGAAATTCACAGCTTTAGTCTTAATAATTATTTGTCTCTATCGTACTGTTTGTACCGAGGAAAAACTAGTTTCAGGCATTGCCAAGTATTGTATTAATGAGAGAATTATTACTCTTCCATATTCACGAAAAACAGTCGATTAGGACAATGAATGCCACTGAACTGTCATTTTCTGTGTTAATTGACGAAAGCAGCAATCTTTGTAAACCTCGAATGGGTTCATTTTCACATGCTTACGATCGTCTCTCACAGGAGAGAACACCATGGAAAACATTCGATAAAATGACCTCCTACGAACGTTCCTACTTGCCTTTTCATTTAAATAAAATTGTAAAATATTCGCTTAAACCACTTTAATTTATTTCTAAATGTAGACATTAACGCCTCACTCACCCATTGCCCATTTCTGGGGGGGGGGGCATACCTGAATGTCAAAAAGTTGCGATCGTTTCGTCTTCGCAGTCGCTGTGGTATTCCAGTTTCTCTCAAAAAGAGCCAAGTTAAGGCGAGAAAAGTTCTTTCCCAATCTTTCACAGTAGCAAATAGAGCAGTTCTTCTTTGAAAAACAAGAAAAAAACATTTTCGAAATAAGCCTTTTGTTGACATTTGAGTGCAATTCAGCTACCGCGCGATTAGAATTCCATCTCTCAAAATGGCCCTGTGCGTACTCTGAAATGCAGTTCCCAATTCCCTTCGCCTCGCTCGAAAACAAAACCGATTCCCCTGTGCTTTTGTTTTCTGCGTCGAACCTTGAGGAAAAGGCTGCAAATCGCATTCTCGACCAGGCGTGATGGAATCTCCCTCGATTCGCCTCCTCCAACACTTTCTTCACAAGCTCTAGGATATTGCAACGACTAAATTCCAATAGTAGATAATATAAACTGTTTTCTAGGGTTTACATTTTAAAATTCTGACCTATGGTTTTCTGAATGTTCTAAAGTTGAAATTGGAAAATACCTTCGGGTGACATTCGTCAACCGTACCCACTATGACAATTAGCAGAAGGTGTTGTACCGTTGCCTACTCTTTTAATTATTTCCGCAAAACAAGATACTCGCCATTAATTTTCCTGAATAATTCCACCTTTCTTCTGTTTTCGCCTCCGATTTCCTAATGGATGTGCCGTGAGAGGGCAAATGCACCAGAACCTGCCGGAGCCCGTAAACATCAGACGACGAACGCCTTCTGAATTCAGCCTTTCAGCCCTTTCATCCAGGTTTTGATGGATTTATCCCGAAATAGGGATGGCTGAAATCCACGCAAAGCGCCAGACAGCTGTGCTAATTTCCGGCTTCGGCCTCCGAATCCTCTGCGAATCGGGATTCACAGACATAACGTTTCAATGATTTCTGCGCGTTTCTTATCCCCTATTGATTCGTACAAAATATTATATCAGAAACTATAAAACGGCGGTTATTTTTCATCATTGAGCATGTGCTTCGGCAAACCATTATTGTCAGCTCTTCATCTCTACCGGGGGAAGTTACTAACTTTGGTGTTTCTGATGATTCCTAGTTTCTCTCATTTGAAAACGCGTTATGTTGATGTTTAAGTGTCTTAATTAAATACCACAATCTGAATGTGGACTTGTAATCCAAGTTACATTGAATGAGGAACTAAATCCCGTCCGTTAGCCTCTGAGCTCATTCCAGAATCACATTCCATGAGGCTTTCGTCCAATCCTATGTCTTTAGTCCTCAAAAAGTCCGCGGGATTCGATTAATCCCTAGCCCTTGTCTGCCAATAAAGTCCTTGATGTGAAGTATTTTCATCCCATTGAGCCCAGGGCTTTTGACGAAAAACGCCGTTTCAACACCGCCATTCAGAGAGAAAACCCCCTATTTGGGCCTTTCGGAAGCAGCCGAGCGCACCTTTGCACTAACCAGACATCGACCGCAAATCCTCCCTTAATAACCACTTTTTGCAAAAGTTTCACACCAAAGGATCAGAAAACTTGGAAAACAAGGATTTCTGACACTTCAAAGGCTGCTGAAACCTGGCTTTCTGAAAGGCGATGAGTAGAAAACAAACGAAAATTTGAACAAAAACAGAAGATAATTCAAGCATTAAAACTACATTTTTGACTAGTTAAAGTCGGATAAAGACGGTTTTCACTCTAGTTTGAAACGTTAAAATAAAACAATTCCAACTAACCTACGTAAATACATATTTATTGTTTTTTTGTGGTCAAGTGGCAAAGAGAACAAACTCGTAATCCAACTTACCCCAGTTCGATCCCTGTCGCGGCTCGATCCAGCCGTGAGTCATATTTTATTCCCAGGTTATTGATACCGTTTTTTTTTAAAATTTCGAATGTTTTAAAACCCCACTTCTTATTTTTCAGCGAATGTCAAAGGGGGTCCGTCAGAAATCAAACGGTAAATCCTCCTCAACTGGAAAGAAGAACGAAGACTCAGAAGCCCTTTCCTACCCCAAATGGTGGATCGCCGTCCTCTTTCTCACAGGTTGGATTTAACTTTCTAATATTCAAATGTTGTAAAAATAGAATTCTTTATTTACAAACACCGGGATTTGGCCTGAGTTGGTGGTCGTTCCTTCCTCCTGTGGGGTCCTCCCCCTCTCCTTTCTCTCAATGGTAGAACTCGAACTTTCCTCGAATGGGGTTGAAACATCTGGCGAAGGACTCATTCATCCGACGGAAAAATAGACGAATTTCCTTAAAAACTCTAATTTCCCTTAGCTTAGCTGGGAAACCTCTTGTTCGTGTGCTGATCTGTTCTCTATGAGAGTACGGTAGTAGTCCTTTAATGTATGGATCAGGTCGTTTTTCCTCAATCGCTCCAATGACCTAAATGCTAAGTAGAACTAGATTACATTAGACAGAATACTGTTTCTCTGGCTCAGACGCACTCTCCAGAATCTCCTTCAGAGCAGCCGGAGGCTCATTTTCAGACCTCCATTGCCTCAATTCATCTCTCGAAGTTTCAGGGAAAGAGTTTATCTGTAAATTTAAACATTTGAAAAACTGAGAATATAGAAACCTCGTCGGTGACGATGTTCTCAATTACTTGTGAGTTGTCTTCTTCGACTGCTCTGTCCAATTCCACCCTTGTTTCCAAGGGTAGTTTTTCGACCAAAGTTCGAACACAACGGGGGGAGTCTGCGTTGCAACCAGTGCCTTCTAAAAATAAAATCTTCAAGCCGCTTTTTGTTTCGAAAGTTCATTAGAAACCTATTTTGAGAACGAAATGACCCACCTTTGAACTGTTTCTCCCCCATAAGCCACGCCCTGATGGCTGCCCATAGCTTTGACCAGAACGACATCCTCAATATCTCATTCGAGGATCTAAATAATCATAATTGGTTGACGAGTATGTTTAACCTTTCTGCAAAGTATTCCAACACTGCCAGTTGGTCAATTGGAGGCATAATTGGAGCCAATTGGGAGTTCCAAAGGCCACGGATTGCCCCGTAGATTGAAGCGTTCTGAAAACGACTGTTTTTGAGAATCGAGTTTTCAAATAAACTCAAATTTAGACACTGAAACCCTAGCACGTAGTGCGACTTACATGGTAGGCCTCAACCAGGTCCACATACTTCTGGAAATCTCCAGAGACCAGACTAGCCAAATCAGTACTGTTTAGCTCCAGTTGGTCTAGGTTCGGTAAGGCCGTAGTGGACTGAAATTGGTAAATCAGTGGTAGGATTGTTCAGGTAGTGTGGCATCTGCCTGATTCCATCTCTTCTCTGATTAGCAGAAATTAAGGTTAATGGGTTTGTAATTGTCAGTAGAGCCACTGGTACCAAACACGACTGAGACTGACATTTAAGCCAGACAAGCAAAGTACAGTCACCCAGAATCAAGGAACACTGTTTTGTTTCTCACCTTCTGTTTGTCATCGATCATCCTCTTGAGTTCTGCATAAGTCCTCCTGTGGACGTACTTGAGAAGACTCTCAGTCTCGTTCTCAGGCATGCTTATTAGCATAATCATCAGGGGGTAATAGCTGTCGAAGAGTCTGTATTCTGCCGCTTCCTCCGTCTGATTCACGAGTAATTTTAAAGTTTCATTCTTCATTTCTGTATCGTAGATGACGTCATTTTGTTGTAACGTTACGGAGCAGAGAAATAGCGTTAAAAGAAGGAGACGCAGACAATGGATCATTCTGGAAGTACAGCATGAGAGTAGTACGGAAATAGGAAGGAATGGAAATGAAAGGCATGAGAAATTGGCTCCATGGAGATTGGATTCAAGTTTTCTGCTCAACCGCTGCAAGGCTTTGTGAACGAAAAGTCCAAGTCCTCTGGCGCCGCTGAGAAAAAAGGTAGTCCTTTGACTTTTGCAAGGTCAGAATGAGTTCCGGAATGAAAAATGAGCAGTCTGGCGTGTGACAAACGACCGAGGAGTCAGGTGATCCGGGGCGGGAACTGACGTCCAATTAGTGGAACGAAGGAGGGAAATCACAAGGAGGTTTCAAAGGGGAAAAGTCTGAATGAGAGGGTAATTGGACGCTTTATGAGGAAGGGAAATTTAGCAGCATTTTTTGCAAGGGCGCAGTTTGAGGCCTTGGGTCCTGACGCAAAAGGGGGGAAGTCTGATTGAAACTCGGTGGAAGTATCTCTGACTAATTGAAAAACAAACAAACAAAGCGATTAAGCACTGGAACCATTTACATCCGCCAGAGCCTTCTCGGGGATGGTTCCACCCTGCCCGAATGGCAGATTTCACGGTCGACTGCGGTTTCTTCTGATGCCAAGTGGACAGGTCTATTTGGCAGAAGGAAAGAGAGAAAGAATTTGATTAAGAGACAGAAAGACAGAGAAACAGAGATACTTGGCGTTAACGAAAAACAGAGACAAACAGACAGAGATTGAGGTAAAATGGAGGGGTAAATTCCTCTGGCGAAGGAGGTCATTTTGACGGATGGCCGGACAGGAAAATGGCCTGAGGGCGGTGTTCGGTCGGTCCGCGGACTAATTACCGACACGGCTATTTGAGTCCGGCCGAAGCGATTGCCCCGTGACTTTCGAAGCCCCAGAAGTCAATGCACTTTTGATCAAAAGAGAAAATGATTTTTTCCAGACTGCGGAGGCAATTAAGACAATCTAAAAATAGCAAGAGAGATGAGAATTCACGCGGGAATATCCCATTGGATTAGCAGACCAACGCCTTAACCACACGGCCACCTGACCACGAGGTCAAATGCGCTATTTGTAGAACAGATACTGGCTTTCAGGGGACAATTGCAGTTGATTAGTGCTGGAAGAGAAAAAGGCAGGTGTTCTGGGGGAATTCCTTTGATTAATAAAAGTGTTTACAAACAAACAAAGTCATTTCCAAATGGAATGAAAACGCTTCCAATAACAAACGTTGCGAATGACGAACAGTCTGGCCAGGATGTAAACACAACTGGAAACGTGGGTATTTCTTAGTGGCCGTCCGATTGAGAGGTATCTCCAGGAATCCCTACTTCTCCTGAGCTTAACCTGTTTGCGAGTAAAACCTTCTTTCGAAGAGGGTCTTTTTTAGGTTCCTAAACACGTTTTGCGACGAAGCCCTTATACATAAGGAAATGCAACAGTGCGAAGTGTGACCAGCTGCAGCCGAAGTGATAATGGAGCGGTGATTAACCCAGTTCGCAAAGGAAGCGCCGACAACAACAGCCACGCGCCGGCGGAAGTCGCCAAAGCTACTTTTTGGGATCAAAAGGGGAAAGAGGGTAAGAACCTTTGGGATATCCAAATCAAAAGGACCTTTGCCAGAGAAAGTCAGCGAAATGAGAGAGGTATCCTGAGGTGACCGTAATAGTTTGAGGGATAGAGGAACGAGATGAGCCACTGCAATTCACAGAATGAACTTTCGATGGTGATCTGCACGGAGGGTTCAGACAGGTTCCGGTCGATCTGTGTAAAGCGCCATCTGACTCATTCCCTAATGGAGTATGATTCAGACCAAACGAGTTCCCCCAGGCACTTTTTCCTGTGGCGTCACAGGTGGTGTTCCAAAGAAGGTTTTCTTAGGGTTTCCATTCGCTCTTAGTTTTTCTCACAATTGTTGAGACAGGCCAATTCGACAAAGTCAGGGAAATTTTATTAGGGATAGTTTCAGCAAGAAATATGCGCCAAAGGCAAATTTTTAAGTTTTCAAAAGTTGTAATGTTTATTTGCATAAGAGAGTCAATTACAAATAGGCGTGACGGAGGAATTAAATGCGTTGGCCAAATACTGAATTAGCCAAAAATATCTTGTCAATCTCTCAATGCAAGGGTAGAAAATTGCGTCAAATGAGTAGTTTACTGATGTTTGTGCATCATTAGATTGTAATCATCTGCAGAGAGTATTGCTCAAACAGCACGTTTCTTTCGAAACTTCACAACAAAGAGAAAAAAGATAAATTAAGCGGAATGCAAGGCGGTCTTCAAACGTTGTTTTTTCATTTATTAAAGAATCTTTTCTCTGAAACGCTGAAGAACCAAATCCCGCAAACCCATTGGACATTTTCGGCGCCCAAAAATCCTGATTTTGCAAGGAACTCTCACATTTACGGTATTATATCTCTCATGGAATAACATTATCTCAACGATGGCAACAGGGAAACTCCACATTGTTCAATGATTCTGAAGTTGGAATTGAAAACACATCAGCACAATCAGTCATCGCAGAGTGTTTGTGGTGCAACTGACCATCCATGGGGCGCCGCAAATACATGCGAACGAGTAGATTCGAGAGAGAAGTGAATAAACATCAACAGTCAAATGAAAGGAAGAAGAGTTTGGGAAACAACTTTTACTGCCTTTCGGGCAAGAATTCCTTGTAAACACGTCCATTCAAGGGCTATTTTGGAACGGAGGGGGAACTTCAGTTTCTGAAAGAGAACACTTTTTTTGAAAAGATTATCAAGACGCCTGGACAGTGTTTTCATTTACCCGTTTTCATTCTAACGAAAGTCCGCATGGCGTGAAAATCTCTTGATTAGAGGGAGGGCTATTTTGGACCACTTCAGCGTCAAAAAGAAGAAAGAACGCAAACAACTTGCAATGTGTTTTCAGTTTTAGCGAAATCTGAGATCTTACTTTCTTGTTTGTTTCGATGTTGACCTGGTTTTTAAGAAGTTTCTTGACGGTTGAAGGAAAGTGGAGGCAGAAAGAGACAGAGAGACAGAGACAGAGAGAGACAGAGGTCTCATAAGGCCATGTCTTCTGTTGTTTGTAAGGATGTCGGACAATAGAGTGTAAGGGCTAAAAAGCGCGTCGAATGCCATTGCTTGTCAATAGATAATCGTGCCGGTTTCCACTCGGAGCGCGTATTTTGTGAGTCTATTTTCGCCCCGAACGATTTTGAATGCGGTGATCGGCGGGAATTGTGAGAATCGATAGAAGATGGGAGGTCGAATGGTCGAAGATCGTCAGGCGGGAGGTCCAAAAGGGAATTGAAAAAGGGCTTTGTCGGTCGGCAGAGGAGCGGTTGCCGTGCCTCGTTTTTCCCACGTATTGTGCACAGCGGCAGCCGACCGGAAGGCGACCACACAAATACACGCGCGGGATCGGTCTCGGCACGCGAAGGAACGGGCGGAACGGAAGAGAAGAAGAGGACAGCGGTTACTGGAGAGACAGTCGTGACAGGGAAATATGGGCATACAGAAGCCAGCAAGGAGTGAGCGCAGCAACATAACTAACAAAAGATGACAAAAGGACAACGCTGTCTTACATTGTCAAAAAAGGGCTTTGTCTGTTAAACGGAAACTATACTTCTCGTACTTTCTGTTCAAAGAGAGAATGCTATGCCAGTGGAGTATAATCTTGTTTGGTTTTACAGGCATTTTCTGTTTTCTCAATTTTCCCCTTCAAGGAAGTGAATTGAAAGGAACGATCGGGAGAAAGCGGCCAGAATCGTGTCTGCGAGTGCTTCGCAAACAGAGAAATGAGGTCCGAACGATGTTCCTCCGAGGTTGCCAGGCGTCTGAGAAGGAAACTAGTTCCAAACCACAAAAACTTACCGAAACCCAAGAGAAAAGGAGAAATTGGGCGGAATTGTGAGGGACGACCGGTCAACGGTCGCGAGAGAAAATTGGCACCTTGGAATAGATGACTATGATTTTCGGCCGAAATATCGGATTCTCATTGAGTTGAAAGGTATAATTTGGTGTTTTCAGCCGTTGGTCTTTCTGTGGTCCACTACCACCATCTTCAGACTCTTTTCGAGAATGACCGTCACTTTTCGCATCTCGCAGATTTCGAGAGGGAGATGGCCTTCAGGACGGAAATGGTGAGTGAAAAGAAACGAAAGAGTCTCCACAGGGAAAACTTCCGCGAATACGTTTGCAACCAATTGGAAAATAACAGAGAATCCAATTAAATTCATTCAAATGACCTTGACCAGTTCTTTGATGTTACGTCGGTGGCTCTTCTAATCGGACCATGGATTGATTTATTTTAGCTGGAATATTCCTAATGACTTTCAAGCAACCCAATGCTCTAAATGCAGCCTCATACGCAAGTTGGCTAATATTAAAGGCTTCTTCAGAAAAAAACCAATGCAAATTTACTTGTGTAATGCGCGTGAGTTTCAGTTGAAAACTTTGTCTTGAAATTGGACAAAACAACGATTTATCTATATATCTGACGACATAGATCCAATTTTAATGGCTTTGACCCCAAAGACACCGGAAATGAGAGTCAATCGGAATAGTTTCAAAGCAAATCTTTTGATGCCGTTGAGAAATTAAGATGACATAAACAATATATATGAAATAGCAAATCAACTTTGAAATGTTCAAACAATGAATTCTGCTGTTTATAGTCGATTGAACAAGATTTTATATATAAATGGAGTTAGTTGGGAATTGTGCCCGATTGACGCATAATCCGAGAACACAAACCACGGATTAAAATATGAGTAGGTCAAAAGATGGAAATACGAAGTGTGATCTGTGGTCTCTTGTTTAGAAAATACGGTTTTTTTAAATGGAACAGTCAGCATATAGAAATCTAGAAAACAAAGTAAGGATGGAAATAAAAGAGTAAGTGCCTGTGAATGGCAGAGAATGACGCGATTTATGGCCTTCTGCCGCAAACTGGCTCCACGAGGCACACGGCTATTATCGGCGCTGAAAGTTTCGAGTGAGGTCGACGCAAATGGGTCAACGGTGGGAGAGTGAGACTCTTTTTCCTTTGGGAAAGAAGGGGAATTCATTAGATAAAGACAACACGGAGGGTTCAAGTGGGTTGGACTCTTTGATTTCTGTGCATGGAGGCTGTGAACGTTCTCATTTAGAATGAAAGTGTTTCAATGAAATACAAACACTCTATTTATAGAAGGATGTAGAAAACAGATCTAGCATCTGAACTGAGATTGTTTTGAGGGCTTGATACTTGGCGCTGATCATTGGCTTCTGCTTGATTATTGGGGAACCTTGAGAGATCAGCAGTTTTCTTTTCTCTGTTACTCACGTTACATATTGATTCTATTTTAGCATGTCTTTAAGGTGAACTTTCGTTGAAACATCTGAAAACAAGAGAAAGTGTGAGAGACGGTAACTTCTGAAAGAAGCAGATAGCCGATCACATAGATGGACATGACATAGATGGACAACTATTCAAGGGATATGACTATCCCTTGAATACTCGGAAAATCATCTTATTTTTGGCAAATCTGTCCAATCAAAGAAAGTTCGTAAAGTATCCAATTAGCAGGTCCATCGTTGAAAAGGCTGTCAACGGCCGCCGTGGATCGGAGCGAAGAAGCTTTCTCCAGTGCGCGGCGGTCGCTGGCTAGCAGTCATTCATCAGCCACTGTTTTTACGAGAACCAGCGGCTTGTTTTCAAGCCGAACACCAGTTCTTCCAGAAAACAAGGCATTTACATTAATTACCTCACGGTTTCAACCTAAAAACAAGGAACAGGTAAATTGGGGCAATCTCATGGTTGGGGAGGTTGTGGCTTAGAAAGCTAAACACAAGATTGTGGTTGAAACCTACAAGTTTTGTTCATTAGTCAAATCACTCAGAGACAGGCTGTCAAACGGAACTGATCAGATAGAAAAAGCACGGAGTTTAGAAATATGAACACGGTTTTCAGGGTCTCTACTTCTCCTACTTCAAAACAATCATAAATGCCCCTACTTTTCGCTCCGGCCTCCACGAGATAACCCAGGACAACGTCACTGAATACGGGCACACAATCAACACTCTGAAACGGTTCAATTTGTACCCGGAAGTAGGCTTCTTCACAGGATTAGTAGCATCCGTTTCTAGGTTATTTTATCATTCGCTTACCGTCAGTTCAAAGAGATGGAGAAGAAATACGGGTGGAGGACAATGAGCTGTTTCCAGATTAACAGGGGAGACGGGTATGAACCTGTTGAGAGTTGTGAAGGTATACACATTTAAAGAAATTAGACAGTTGTGTTTTAGGAATTGGGAATTCGCATTATTTTTACATTGATTTTGCCTTTGGGATTGTTTGCACTGTGGTTGGAGTGGTGTTTCTCATAGGAGTTCTTTTGAGGTTAGTGTGCGCGTGAGCCTGTGACAGTTTCCTTAAAGCCTAAATGCAAAATTATATTTCAGTGATTCTTTCTTTGGTGGCCTTCTATCCGCCGCTTCGTTCTTTTTCAACCATGGAGAGGCCACGAGAGCCCAATGGACCCCTCCTTTGAGGGAAACTTTTGGCTTTCCAATGATTATCATGCAGATTCTCGTCGTCTCCTACATTCTCAAGTAAGACCCTCTCTCTTTCTGTCTTTTATCTCTCTCTATCTTTCTCTCTCCTCAGGACAACCTCTCTTTTAAGAAACCATTGCCGTGGGCTGAAGTGGATCGTCCTAATGTCCTTCTTCGGTATCAGTGCCATGTTGAGTTGGCAGTTCTCCCAACTGGCCTTCTTCACCCAAGTCGGCTCTCTCTTCGTCGTCTATGCATTTGATTTCATCCATTTCGAAACTATTAAAACTTTGGCAATCGGCCACTTGGTTAGTCCTTTTCCTAATTTAATGAAATGTCGGGTTTAGGTCACTCTAATAGTCTCTTTTGTCGCTCTCTTCGGAAACGAAATGCTCTTGGCTGCCATGTACTTCCCCAGTATCCTGGCTCTTCTGGTGAGCCCATCTATTGCGTAGAAACATTCACTTTTCAGTTGATTCTCTTCTTCGACCCTGCTCTAAACAAGATCTCCTTCCGCCCTCTTTACCTAGCCGCTATGTTCTCCATCTTCATTGGAGCAACCCTGGGCTTTAAAATTGTCATTGCAAAGGGACTAAACATTGAAGACGACGTAAGTTTCAACCGATTGTTTATGGAAAGGCTCCTATTGTCAACTTTTTCTTTGTAAACCAATTGTTTAGGCTCATATTATTGATATCCTTCGCTCAAAATTCACTGATTTCGCTAATTTCCACACGAGACTTTACACTTGCTCAGCTGAATTCGACTTTTTGAGTGTGGAGGTACGCAATTCACCAACATTTTACAAGTTAGTTTTCAGGTTTTCAAAAAATTGTCTTTTACCCTTTTGATTCCAACTGCTTTGTTGGGAGTTCTTATTTTTGTCTGCTACTTTTTGAAGTCGGAATCTCCGTTTATTTTATGGAGAGGAGAAATGAAGGGAAAGGAGCACTCAGAGGTTGGTTCTCTCTCTTTCTCTCCTGCGTACTTTTTTTTTAAAAATTAATTTGTTTTCAGGTTTTGTACAACGTTGTACAAGCCATTTGCTACACAATCATGGCCACTCTGATAATGCGACTGAAACTCTTCTTCACCCCTCATCTTAGCATTCTAGCAGCCTTGGTTGCCAACAAAACTGTAATTTTTCCGTTTCTCCCAAGAAACTCTAACTTTTCAGTTGTTCCAAAAACTAGGAATCAGATTGGACTACAAACTAAAGTGGACTCTTCTTCTGTTGATTCTGGCTGTTATGGCAAACGAAGGAAAGAACAATTTGGAGAAGCAATGGGCCATCAGGGGAGAGTACAGTAACCCCGAACAGGAGCATCTATTCAATTGGATTGTACACAACACGAAGAAAGGTTGGTTCATCCTTTGAAACAGACGGATGTTTCTGTAGATGCGGCATTTGCTGGAACTATGCCAGTAATGGCGAATGTGAAGCTGTCAACTGAGAGACCAATTGTGAATCATCCTCATTATGAGGATGTAGGCATTAGGTTCGTTTTATCCAAAGGAAATGTTTCATTCTCAACATCTATTCCAGAGACCGAACCCTGAAGATCTACTCCATGTTCAGTAAGAAGCCCTTGGAAGAAGTCCACTCAACCCTGAAACAGCTGAAAGTGAACTACTTCATATTCCAATTGTTCAACTGTGCTCCAGACCAGAATAGGTACCGTATCCAGCAATTATATTCATGCCTTCCTTGTTCAGACCTCAATGTGCCTATCGTGGAATGTGGGATGAACAGGACCCAGCCAATGTCCACCGGACGTCCCTCTGTGATCTATACCATCAGGCAATCCAGCAGAGGAATCCAACGCTAATAGAACCATTTAAAATAGTCTACAATCCACGCAATAACTACATTGTTCTCAAAGTATGATCAAAGTTTTAATATTTTATGGGTATTTCATAGCATCTATAATAAATATTTACCAATTCAGTTAATTCAAGTAATACGCTTCCCTGTGTTCCCCTATGGCATGTGTGTGGTTCCCATGCCATAATGCAGAATAGTGGTTTTCCTGTGGTGCTGGGCGCGCCAGGCGGCCCAAGGCCGTCGCCGCCTACCAGTCACCTGGAATAGTTTGTTCACTTTCCTTGGTTTCAATATTCAACATCCTCATTTTCAGTTTCTTAAAGATTTCTGACTTTTCAACCTAAATACTAAGTTCATCTTTTCAGTAATGAAGTCAACGATAAGTTTTCATTTGAGCCATCCTTTCGAAGACCAAGGTAAGAACGATGAGCTCAATAACCAAGTAAAAACCAACAATGAAAATGTGGATTACAAAGTTTATTGCTTAGTCTAAGATTCACACTAGCTACGAAATTTAAAGATTCGCCTTTTTAGGATCGACATCATCGCAGTCAAGATTCTCAGAATCTGAGAACGGGATCTACGAGGTGAGAAAGCATTTCTTGAAACCTCATCGCTGGAAGGGAACTACATCTATTTCTACTTGAAAATGTCATGTGGTTTCAAGGCGAATCCGCTTTCTCCTCGTTTCAAGGACGAGTGAATTGCCGTGAAAACAGATCGGCATCTCTTTCACAACACCTACTTTCTTTGGGTTTCAGTTGGAAAATTGCTGTTTGAAACTTCATTATTGACACGATTGATACTCACGCGAAAAGACAAAAATACCTTTGTTAACTTTGTTCCCAGGTCCATTCCTCCAAGAGGCTTCATAAGCACAAGAATCCATGCATTCCCTCTGAGGAACTGTGCGTCGTCTGTGGAGACAAGGCCTCCGGCTATCATTACAACGCCCTGACCTGTGAGGGTTGCAAAGGTTGCATCAATCATTGTGTGCTAATCTGAGGTTAAGGGTTCTTCCGTCGTTCAGTCCACCGAAATGCCCTCTATTACTGTCAGTACACTCAGAACTGTAACATTGACATGTACATGAGAAGGAAATGCCAACACTGCAGACTACAGAAGTGCATAAGCAATGGGATGAGGGCCGATTGTGAGTTTAACTCAAATTCTTCTGAATCCTTCTTTAGTGGTTATTCCCGAAGAGCAATGCAGGATTAAGAGGGAGGCAAAATTGAAGAAAGGATACAATGTGGGGTCTGTGAGGAGGGCAGAAGAAAATCAGGTTTGCTGGGTGACGTGGGCTGTGCTTGAAGGACTGAACTAGAAAACTAGCCGAAATTCCCTGAAACGGAAATACGGTAACAATACCATCGTATGATTTATTCGAGTCTTGCAATAGACAGGTTATCGTCGCTGCGTTGAAGGTATAGATTCCTCCGGCTGACGGCAGAGGTTGCGTTCTCCGGCGGGAGAGAGGTCACCCCAGCCATCGTGTCGTCCATGTCCTCGGCGTTCACTTCCTCCTCACTGCTGTCGTTGTTGTCTTTGTTCCTTTTCCTCCTAGCAGCCTCCTGAATCTTCTTCCAGCGGACGTCTTGTCCCCGTTCGGACGCGGTCTTTATAGGAACCAGCACCACCTCATTCTCTGCTGCCGTATCCTCATCGGACTTTTGCGTCATGCCTTAAAGGAAGAATACCTTTAGAAAATATTGACTACCTACTTGGATAGATTCGGGAGTCTTCTTCTGTTCCTTAGATTCACTCGTCAGATGGATCTCATTCAAGGTTTCTTTGTACTGCTGTCCGAAAATATACCCAGTGAACGTTGGCCCGAGCAGACCCTTTAGATAGAATACGGTAATTATAAGAAAGGTTAAAAACTTCGATCAAGTAGTAGAAAATGGCCAGCATCCACGGCGGAGAAGAAGAAAATGAGGCTGGGGTAACGTAAGGCCACGTCGTGGAGCTAAGCCGAAATGAACGTCCGTCATTATCGTCCAACATATAAAAACCGAAAATTAAACAAAACACCAATTGTTTAAGGGTTGGTGGTTTACTGATGAAGTTTGGTGATCATTTAGCAGTATTTACCAATGTTTGCCCTTATTTAGAATATCCAATACAACTTTGTTCCATTTTATTAAATGCAATCCATTTCAGTTCCCAACTTCTCAGACCCCAGAGTACGAAATGTCTCTGGAAGCGAGTCTTCTGATCTCCTCCGTTGTGGCCACCCACCGCCAATTCCAATATCCCTACAGTGATTCCCTCAACAATCTATCAGTTCGATCCTTCTGTCCAAACATTCTTCTGGCCTTTCAGTGTCCGACCACATCTCCTTCCTCCTTCTTCCAGTTGTACATTGAATTGGCCATTCTGGAGGCACAGTTAATCCATGAATTCGTCAAAAGATTGCCTGGATTTCCACAGCTGGCGGAAGAAGATCAAAGGATAGTTCAAAAAGTAAAGTAGCTTCACAAGCTCAAAAGGGAATTCAGGGTTGCAAAGCGGAGCTGCTGCTTCTAAGGGCCGCCCATCGCTTCGACAGCCAGTCTAATTGCCTCATATTCGGAAATGAAGTCATTTCCTACAGGTTTATTCAAATTCAACCGTCGAACTCGGTTTAAGATTCGACAAAGACCAATATCTGATGGCCAACCCCGGAACGGAAGCATCCATGATATTTGACTTTTGCAAATCCTTTTCAAAACTTAAGATTGACACCCAGGAAATGTCACTGCTCCAAGGAATTGTCGCTTTCTCAGGTTTGGTATAAACGCTGCAGGAGAATTACTTTTTCAGAGCAACCGGAACTTTTAAATGTAAGGGAGGTCCAGGCCACCCAGGAAGTTTACACATCAGCCCTCCAGGAATGCATTTATTCCAATTCAAACAGGCCGAATTCTTACTTTGGGAGGATGCTTATGAAACTGGCCGAGTTGAGAGGAATCGTCAGCCATTCTGCTAGAAATAGTCATGGCTACAGAGGTTGCCAAAGAATGTTGCCTTTTGCTAATTAGTTTTTAAGGTGATGGCTGTCTTCCAATGGATATGTGAAGAAAATACTAATATTCAAGTGAACAACTATACGAACTATAAAAACTATCATTTACGTTGTTAGTTCCGTGATTGCCTGGCGATAGATTTTGGGGAGACAGAGCCGGCCTTAAGCAAGCCTTCCAGGAGATTATAGGTTGCTTGACGAAGAAATGACTTAAAAAAGAGGAGGCTTTTTTGTGAATATAATTCTTTCGAAAAGGAAACAATTAAAATTTTAATAGCAACAAAAGAAACTCGTAATAATCAAGCAAAAATCTGAGGAATGAGCAAGCGTGTACGACTGAGATCAAATTGTTTGAAACACTGAAAGTTACGGTAGGCTGGAAGTGTGCATGAGAATTTCGAACTGTCTTCCTTCCGCCCTCTCCTTCGGCGGAAGAGAATCATCCGTGGTTAGAGTGGAAGCATTGCTGCTCGTAGGCACAACTGCCATTTTCCTGGCCATCCTAGCCAAGGCGATGGCGTAAGAAGGAGGAGGCGTATCCACCGAATTCAGGTGATCGTTAGATGGTCCCGCGCCGCTTTCAACTTCTTCTGGTTTTGTAGTTTGGCCTGAAATGGCCAATGACTTAAAAGAAGGAGTTTTTGTGCTCCCTTCTCTCATTCCAACAGTTGAACCCATGTTTTCGGGCCAACCATCCACACAAATGAGGCTGCTTTTGGACAAAACAGGTTGAGGTAAAAATACCTTTGGGCGGGGCTGTCACAGTGAAAAAATCATAGACGGGTGGAGGACAGGCGGGAACCCTGCGGTAGACATGCACGATGGCGTTGAAGAGGAAGTAATTCTGTTAAGGGAAAAAAAGGCTCAAACTAGGCGATTTAATCACCTCATAAAACTGAAGAGCATATCCAATGAGGACAAAAAAAAGACAGGCTGGGGCTCCCTCTTTCCCATCGTCCACCTCCTTCACTGAGAAGAAGAAGGCGCAAGTGGCCAACGAAATCTGCAAAGTTTAGACTGTCATGACAATCGTGGTCCAATGATACTTGACTAATTTCAGACTTAATAATCTTCGCAACCTTGTTTCTAAATCTGATGTTTAGACTACAGACAAAGGATCAACTTTTAAACCCAGTCGCCCCCTTTTTCCTTTGTTGCGCTACGTTCAGATCGAATTAGCGACTGAACCGTTTGGCGGCAGTCACACCACTCGGACTTTACCCGACCAAAGTTCGCCTCAAAGAACCATCAATCAGAATAGTTTAAACAAAACTCACTTTGAACATTACATCCGGGACCATAATCATGGGTTTGTTGAGGTACAATCCAGTGACGGAAATGCCAATGAGACAGGAGGCGAGGCAGAAGAGGACGTCCACGAAGAGTTCGAACTGACGGAACATCATCCAGGAGAAGAGCAGGGCGTTCGTGTAGGTGACAACAGCCAGAAGACAGAAGGCACGTCGGGTCTCAAAGGGAAAATGGGTTTATTCTAAAGAGAGCCACACACCTTCAGATGTCTTTTGTACTCCCGAAGCCTCCCTCCGGCGCGGAAGAAGAGCAAATGGTGGTTCATCATCTACAAATACAACTGTGACTGGAAGAAATTGGTCTTTTATTGGAAGAGGAGTAAACAAGCGTGATTCCCTATCACAGCCAGGCGATCGGAACTAGTTTTCGTGTTATATCACACGTAGACGCAAAGAAATGGTGGTCACTGACACGCACTGGAAGGATGGACTGCCGCGTTCAATTTTGGTTTTAACACAAAACATCAATTACTTCAACTAAAGAAAAAGAATTGTTTTTAAGTTACTTGGTTGATTAATAAATTATTCGGAACCTCCACGTAAGGATATCATATCCCTTTATAAACGCAATGCCTCACCCGAGGCCTCTTCCACCGGTCAAACGAGACTGTTACTACAAGCAAACAGAAAACTCTTTAGAGAGTTGATTTGTTGAAAGTTTGTTTTCAGGAAAAGTTTGTTTTCGGGAGAATAAAATAGTTTTTGACCACCGGTACTCAAAGGGTCAAATAAAAATGCGAGCGGGGCTTTTTTCGAAGACCAGCAACCGATGGTTAAATCTAGAGTTCGGCAGCCGATTGCGTAGATGACCGGTGCACACACACTGGAACGACCGCCAATCTTTTTGCAAATTCTTTGTGAATGTGGTGCTAATCTGGCCTCTGGTGAATTTTTGTTGATAGTATCATCGCAATGAACGGCATTGTCGTTTCATTTTATTAGGAGGCTGATGGGTTCTCTCCTTCTGGGTAAAATGTGCTTAGCTTGAAAATGATTTCTATTTTAACAGGAAACTAAACCTTTGAGGTTTTTTGGGATGGACATAAATTTGTAAGATTCATTACTAAGGAGCAGGAAAAACCCCATGGTCTTCAGCGGATCGACGTGAGATTTGAGTTAGTGAACATTGATATGCGTTAGCTTCTCGCAGGAACAGAGTCTCATTGTTTGAGCGACACAATGAGCTGTTTAACCAACTTGTGTTATTCCTTTACGAATAAGCGTAAATTCTCCGTCACACCCCAACCACCCATAAACAATGGCCGGCGCTTCGGTTGAAAGATTACGCGGTCGATCGGTTTTCGTCGAAAGTTCGCAGCATTTCCGTTGACAGACCGCCGGAAGTAATCGGCCGAACTGATCGCAGGCCAATGGAATAATCGACTGAAATAGAAACAGAAGAGCACAGCGCCCGATTGCGTGTATGATCGGCGTACAAAAGTGTTAAAAAGTTAGAACATGAGATTATCCGGCAATTGCAACCTAGTTCATACACACATACGCGTACCTCTGCACATAAACACAAATACACATATTAGTCCTTAATTCACGCACACGTAAATGTACCCCTTAAACGTATGTCTTATGGTTGGTCAATTTCGTTTCTGTGACGTATTGGCACCTGATCAATCAACTCCGTCGATCGACTTTGTTCTCTGCACGTGAACTGTCATCGACTCGCCTTGTCTTCGAAACTTCACCCAGAATAGGCGAACTTTAACACCTCGTGACTTCCGCCTTCCCTTTGGAACGTGCACGTTCTGTTGACAGAATTTCTTATTGCAAGAGGACACTGTAGGTCCATCGAACGGATAGAATGACACAGGGATTGATAGGAGAGATACGGTCTCTCAGAAACCGATTAGCCACTGGATCACGGGATAGGACTAAACAATGAACGCCTTTCGCGCACACAAAAGAAAATATGCTTCCTTTAAACTAAATTCAAAAACATTTGTGACTAGGTTCGATCAATATTTTTTTTTTAGAAAAAGCGAAAACTGTAAAATCCGAGAGTAAGCCGACAGGGTTTTAGGGAAGATCTTATGCGCATTGTATTGGAAAAACAGAGGACTTCAGTAAATCAAAAGCAAAGAAAGATTAAACAGCTAAGACACATTTTCTCGCTTTTATTCAAAGACAAACATGTTTTCCTCTGTTTTGCAACATGTGCCAACAGATGCAATACAATCAAAACAGTCGAATTCGCCCGAGTGGGTCTACCTTATGTGGGTGGTGCATATAATAATAAAAAGAAGTAATCGTGGTTCAAAAGGCTATTCTTTCACTCTATAATTATTTAGTTGAAAGAAGATCCCACCATTCAAAAGGTACTTTGGCGTTTGAGCACAATAGGAAACCAGGATTTCCTACGAAGAACGAGGCAAGGTCTAAAACCTTCACCACAATCCTTATGATCTCTGTGGTCGCAAGACGTGTCATTTCCGTCCGCTCATCAATTGAGGCCGTTATTTTTGGCCGTCGACTGGTTTCTCGATGAAGGTTGAGAGATGAAACGGTTCAGTGATAAGAGACCGCGGACATTCCGAAGGAAACGGCCGATTGCATTGATTTACGATGAAAACAAAGACATGAACTCTCAACGATCAACTTGCCGTTTTTCGAATTGAAAAAAAACCATTTTTCGAATTGAAAAGATGGAATCACACAGAGCGGTATGTAAGGTGTTTATTAAGTACAGTGCGTACAAACTATGAAAACATTCAGTCAACATAATAAGTTAAAATAAAACCTTGCTGTTCTAAAGATGAGATGTGTAAACAGTCGAGGGACAAACAAAATGACACCATTTGTGGAGATTTGAGGTAGGATCTGGGTAATCCACGGTTACGGACGGATTTCATTCATCCCACCCCTGACTAATCAGTTGGATCCAACCACAACACCTCATTTTTCATTATATTCTACTTTTTCGCTATTATTTTATGTTATTTTGACATTGACTTTTGCAATTTGCCTGAGCACGTTGTATCTGACAGTACAAATTGCCGACACTGTAAAAGAGAGTAGCGATAAGTATCACAATTGAATCAGAGTCTTCAGAGAAGCTATCGATATTGCGTTGACAATGTCTTTGAAAACTTCGGGGGTTAGCATACGAGTCCTTAACGTTTTAAATAGTTTAATATGGTTTACAAATATTTTTGAATCACTAGAATGAATGGAGGATTCCAAATGTAAACTTCAAAAACAGTAAGCAGGAGTTTTTGACAGCAGCTGTGTTCGGCTAACCTTGTAAGATCAGCGACTATCATCTGCCAGTTGTTGACAGCCGATGGGAAAAGGCCCGCGTGGCACATTCAAGATTACGGTAGATGATCGACGACGGGATCAACGGTATATAAGGGCGCAGAAACGAAAGAAACCCCTTAGCTCATCTCTCTAATCTCCTTTTCATGCGCAATTTCCACTTTCGAAAGCCCTCGGGCTGTAACATTACGATACAGTACCCCTTGGAGTGTGACGCTTTGCAACAAAGAAAAGCCACTGGCAGTCGATGGTTGTATTGTACACAGAAACAAAGGAGTACCGTAGTTTGCTCGCGGAAAGTGACAAAAATGGCTAATGTACCCCCACCCCACAGATTTGTGTATGATATCACAATTTGGATCAACCCCACATTTTAGATAATATGTGGTGAAAACGCGTTTGGTATATAGTCATTGCCATAATTAAATCGGCGGGAAAATTTTTGCATATTAATTAGAATATCTAAATCTCCTCATTCAACATTGTCTCTCGCACTGCGTATCTCATTTCCGCTGCACTAAGGGTCATTTTGGCATGATTCCAGCTTGGCGAAAGCTATAACTTAGCCTAACTAGCGACTACTTTTATTTCAACTTGATATGTCATCTTTTGACTCATTGGCCCTACATCATTCTAAAGTTAGAAAAACAAACGTAACAGACGACTGTCGTCAATAGTATTGTAAGAGAGGTGAGAGAAAACCGGCGGAAACAAGGATGGCAACAGGAATCTCGCGGGTGGGCGGTGGGGGAACATGGGCACACACATACTTTCTACTTAAATCTAATTGGCTCCCATATTTTAATACATAGCCGGCTCCTATGGACTCGTAGTTCTACTTGAATTCTAGTTTTTGCAGTTTAGGTAAATGTGGCTTTAACTACTCCGCAATTTTAGAAATCGTGTTTTTTCTAAGGTTGAAAAGTGGCTAATTGAACTCTCGTCCCGTGTTTTTGTAAATGTAGCACTTCCATGACCTACATCAGATAAACGACATGTTCTACGATAAAACAACAAAAAAACTTGTATTTACAGACTCTTTCTTTTGTTTTTTGCTTACAGGTTGCTTTTAACTTTCATTTAAACAAACCATTTTAAGGCGATCCAGTCTTGTCACTCAAAAGGACCCGTTTTGTTGCAAATATGCTTCACATTTCGTAATTTCTTGTTGCTTTGAAATGGTAAAAAAACTTTTCTAGACTTTTAAGAATTCATAGCCTATTTCTCAGACTCATAGCTTGGGGTACCTTGTAAGGAAGGTCCTCTTTCCAAGGGAACACAATTTCTACTCCAACTACGGAGGTCCAATTTCAAGAAAAGAAATTCTACGTGACAAAAAAGAATGAGAGAAACGTAAGAGTGATGGTGTTTGATAGTAAATAGGCTTGAGGGGCTATTTCGGTCGCTACCGTAGCCGAAAAACGTCGGGAGGGCGGGGCGTCGCTTTGTTTCCGGCGGCTGACCGACCGCCGTATAAAAGAGAGAGGGGCGCTGGGAGAACAAACCCACCCCACCGCAATCTAACGGATTCTCACCCAGCAAACCCAGGTAAATAAAGAAACAGAGGCTTTGCCTTCTTCTGGGTAGCAACGCACCCACAGTTGCAAAGCTATTTTATTAGATTAACTGCCACTGCACGCTCCCTCCCTTTGTTCTCTCTTTCTTCTGTCCTGATTTCAACTTTGAAACACAAATTTTCAGAAATTAGAAAACCGCTCACAAGAACAACTTCAGCATGAACACCGTTCAGCCCGTTGGTCTCGACAGGGGTTAGTTTTCCTTTGACCAATCGACCGTGCGGATTGCCTTCAGACATGACAAAGGCTCCCTACACAGTGGAAGAACCCCTCACTTGTGGACAGAAGACCAAAAGATGGTTTAGGAAGTACTTCCTCGAAGGTAATCCAAAGGAAGTAAAGAAGAAATGAGGGTTTAGGCCAACACTTGGAGGCTGACGCTGCCGATGAATTGGCCAATCTCCCTGAGAACCCAACCCTCAGTGAATTGGTCTTCATCAAGTACAGGAAGTTCTTCGCCATGTGCCTACCCGTCGTTGTCATTCATGTGGGTTTTGTCAAAGTATTGGGTAGTGTAATAGTTAGATGCGCAGTTTAAAGAAAAGACACCCTGGTTCGAATCCTTATAGCACTTTCCTCTTTCCTTATGTAAACTAAGGTTTTCACTACTTCCCTGTGTATATCCATCGCAAATGGGACGCAAACAGAGGAAGATTACGGTGATAAACCTACCGTAATCCATCCACATCGGAATCAAAATGAACGTTGAAATGCGACTATTTGTAGTTTCATCAAAACATTATCTACTATGTTAGGCGAAAGAATGAATTTCAGACCATCTGGTGGATGACTGCCATCCGCCACGACTTCTTCAGATGGTACCCCGAATACTGGCCAATGCCTCTCACTATGGTTCTCGGATCTTTCGTTGGAGGTCAGTTGGGAACTCAACCAAACCCTATCACTTTCTTGTAACTTTACAACCGATTGGTTTGCAGGAATCACCTCCGAAGGCTCCGGAGCAGTTGCGTTCCCCGTGATGACCCTCGCACTCCACATCGCCCCAACCATCGCTCGTGATTTCTCCATTATGATCCAATCCATCGGTAATTTTTATTTCCTGAAACATTCTGAATTCTGAGTTTGAATTTCTCACATTTGTATTTCAGGAATGACATCTGCTCTCACCTGTGTGGTCTTCATGAAGGTCAAGTTCGAGCACAGAGCTGTCATTCTTGGAACCGTCGGCAGCATTCCAGGATTCATAATTGGAGTTCACTTTGTAAGTTTTGTTACCATCAAATCTACCTCAACAAAGGGATTTGTCTTATTGTGTGAATTTCCAGGTGGACCCTCTCTTCAGTGGAATGCAAAAGAAGATGTTGTTCGTTTCCATCTGGACTGCCTTCGCCGCCGCCCTGGGCATCCTGAACGCCCAGAAGAAGCGCTCGACTTTCAAGGAAATCCCCGAGTTCAACTGGTGGAAGGGAGTGATCCTCGTCATCACCGGCTTCGTTGGAGGTAAGACAGCCGGGGTGTCCTTTGTAAACTATAGTTTAGGAGTCTTTGATGCCTTTGCTGGCTCTGGAATCGACATCTGCATCTTCGCCGTGATCACTCTTCTCTTCCGTGTCACTGAAAAGACCGCCACACCTACTACCGTAATCCTCAAGGGTAAGTTAATCTTTTCTTTTCTTTGGCTTTTGCTGCAAAGCTGCTCCTTTTGTTCCGATGGGCCCCTTGGCGTGGTCTCTCAACTTTCGACCGATCGACTACCGGTTTCGGCTGATAGATCGACGCCGACCCGCGAGAGTTGCGTACAAAAACATTCGGCTGACAAAGGGCGGCGGGGAATGCAAAGTGAAGTTTTCATGGCAAAACAATGCGGAAGTGTGACCTGACACTTTTTGAGACAGTCAAGATTCAAAAATCTAGAACATTAGATTAACATGCACTAAATTTAAACGCCTATTTCAGGAATCAACGCCTGTATTGGCTTCTACTACCGTGCTGTGATGATGGGAGATATTGACACTTTGGCCTGGTGCTCCTTTGCCATCTCAGTCCCCGTCTCTGCCATCACTGGCCCCGTCGGGAGCTTCTTCGGATCTCACCTCCATCGACAGGTAGGATATCCTCTCCCTCTCTCTCCCTCCTTCGTCTTTTCTTTCTTAAAGCCTGGTTCAAATCCTCTTCTTTTCAGGTGGTCGCTGGCTTTGTCTACGTCCTGGAGCTGATAGCCCTGATCGGTTTCCTCTTGAACAGGCCCTCGTGGCAGTTGATCGCCATCGGAGGCACAATCATCTTCGGAGGCTTCATCTTCTTCTCCATCATTTCCAAGGCGGGGTCCTACCTGATGGATAGAATCGAGGCCCGACAGGCCAAAGAGCGCCGAAATGGCCAAATCCAGCAGTAGATGAATACCCAGGCTCACCGCTTCCTTTGATCTCTGTACCAAGCTTGACACTTCCGCAGTTCTGTATTTTGTTCTTAGGCGGAAATAAAAGTTCATTTTCCTTTCTTATCATTTTATAGTGTGGTTGTTCGGCAAAGAAATGTGTTTACAAGAGAACGTGGGCAACCGGCTGACTGCGAACGAAACACCAAAGAAAAGTTCAACGAGTAATAGGCGAGTCGTTGGACTTATCTGGAATGTTCTCTTCTTCTGCAAAAAAAACCCCTTTTACATCGCATCACCTCATGCAAACGTCCCTTTAGACCACGGGTCTCAGAAAGCGAAACAAATGGAAACGCTAGTTGACCCATAGGAAACCGCAACCTTTTTGAGACTGAATTATTTATTGTCGTTAGTTTAGTATACCCTGAGGCGTATGTGACTATCAGAAGAGATCAAAGCGTCAGGAAATGATGGAAGGTAAACCGGTAGAGAGTAAAGCGAAATGACGGAATATGATGTGTACCCTGGATAGAAGAGGGTCGGAAAGAGCAATTTGGCAACAACACAAATGGTGACTGTTCACCTGATATGATGGGCATGACACGTGTCTTTCGTTACTTAAAGGGGATTCTGGAGGCTCAGATGGAGGAGCGAGAGGCCTTCCTCAGCCGCTGCTCCTCCGCCCGTCCGCTGTCTCGGCTGTACCTCCGTTCTTGCGAAGATTCTGAAATCATCTATGTTTACGACCATTGGAGTAAAATCACCGGGTCCTGGTCTATAAGGGGCCAGAATGGTCTCAACGACTTGTCCTCCTTCTGGATCTGCCGCTCCTTCCACCCCCAGTCTCTCTGTGATGCTGTCGTGGAACTGCTGCATTCTACTCTCCAACGCACTCAGTTTTCGAATGTATTCCGCACGATCACCCTGAAACTATCGATTTGTTGAAATTGTCAGCCATACAACACCTGTGGATTAGAGCGCATCCCATCGAGTTCCGTCTGCACCGTAGACAGCAACTCGTGCAATTCTTCCAAAGAGCATTCCCCTGGTTCCGTCTTCTTTGGAGTCGTCTTCTCTCTCAGGTATTCACTGGCCGAGGTCATCGTCTCCGGAGATTCTTCCACTGCAAACTGCCCAGGGAGGAAAGTAGACTGCGGAAGGGAGAGCAGTCTAAGGGAGAGGTGATCCAGCAGATGCCTCGTTTCTCTCTGAAAATCCTTTTCAAATAGCGATGAAGTCTCGAGAACCTCAAAATGGTTGAGGACGGAGTTGGGGTCGGGGAATGTCTTCCGACAGAGACTGGCGCAGAGTTGGGTGTTTCTTCCACATTGGATGAACACGAAAGAAGCCTTGATGTTTTCATCCAAAGAGGGGAAGTACATCATAGAGTCGATGGAGGAAATCCCAGAGATCTTGAAATCACCAGAAGCCCTGTAGAAAGCCACGTGGATGGAGTGGGAGGAGAAGAGAGGGCGCATCCACGAGGCTGCCTTCTCCTGGGTGGCACAGGTCCTCACTGGAAACAGTTATAATTGTGAAAAATAGTATCAGTAAAACAAGTTAGAGGTAACTAAAGATAGACGGCATTGCTTACCTAATAGTTGAGCTATTTTGAGAGCTGCTGGTTTGTGTCCATTGAGTCCTTCGAATAGCCTTCGTTGAATAGTCCAAATTCTTGGAATCGTTCCCTCCACTCCAGTGGGAAGAGTCAAGGGAAAGGTCATTACATCGCACGGATAGCCACATGCGATGGGAAGGAAATTCCGACAAGACACGGGCACCAGGGCACCAAGGTCCGGAGGGTGAGAGAGTCCCTGAATGTGATTGTCATTCGAGAGAGAGAGAGAGAGAGAGAGAGAGAGAGAGAGAGGGAGAGAGAGAAATATATATATATATATATATAACCCTCACCTGATCCCTACAATATCCTCTCAGCGCACCGGCCACCAAAGCGAGCATCATCTCAGCAGAAGTAGCCCTCAGAAGCCTCTCCGCCCTACCAACCAAATCGCTGTTTGGCAAAGCTCTCCAGCAACGGTAGTGAGTGGTTGAAAAGGGCTCTGAAATTGATTGCGGTTAGTCCTCCTTTAACTCTTACCTTGACTTAACAAAGAAGAGGCCCTGAGTGAGCCGTTCTCTTTGCTATGAACCACTATCTCTTCCGGTGCAGTGTCCGTTGAAGAATCTCTCGTTCTCACATTTCTTCTGAAACTTCAATTTTCATACTTAGTTTATTCTTTAATTACCTTTTCCTTTTTCTCCTGGTTTCTCCAGTCAGCTGCCTCCACAGAGGAGAAGGCCTTTGGAGGAAAAGAGAAAGCAGGGAAGAAGGGCCAGAAGTCAATAACTGAAACCATTGTGTTTAGAAGGAAACAAGGCAAATTACCCTAAAAGAAACAATTATAAAATTATGAAAGCAGTAGGTATGGCGAATCGGCACGAAAAAGTGATATGAAGGAAGAGGCTCCATCTGGAAATGGAAGGAATGTTTACAGAATTGTTTAAACTGACCTCAAGGTACATTTTCTGATTGCTCATTACACTAAACAAACGAGGAGTACAGACGCAGCTTTGAGGAGGCATTGAGGTGAGAATTAGACAGGAGCTGTGACCCTGCAAATATGCTAAGGTTAGAATTCTCTCTCTCTCTCTCTCTCTCTCTCTCTCATTCTCTCGCTGTGTTATCATTCTGTCATTCTATTGTATCCCATTAACTTTTCTCTAAAACCCACCGGATCGGAGTATTCGTCCACCACCCTGATTTCCATGCGTTCAGCAGAAAAAACGGCAGGGTCATTGAAAATCGCAACGAGATCTTTCGGATTCTTCAGACGCCGCTCCCTAAATCTCCATGTTAATATCACCTACAATTCTATTGTAACAGCTTATTCTTTTAATTGAGTCTTTTAATTTGAAATTTAAAACCAACCCTTGATTCCACATTTTAGCTATACTTTCTGCGCCAAGACCGTAAAGCTGCTCTCCAGCAAATTCGTCTTCCCCCAGAGAAACGTCGTTTATCTAGAAACTATTATTATAATAAAAAACAAAACCTTACATTGAAATTAAGGCTGGTGTCGTCTACTTCTGAAGTCAAAGATAGGAGACCGAGGTCTGGCCCTTTGCCAGAGAGAGGCCATTGATGGGAACAAACTCTGAAGCTGCCCTTTTCAATCGAGAGATCTTCCAAACTGACCTAAGTCTGTAATTCCACCGCCTTGATTTCCTCTTCAGAAATCCGATAATTCTGAGGGTGAGAATAATTGGACTAGTGAGAAGCAAGAAAAATAGAACGACGAGGGTGAGGAAGACTCCGCCCAGTTTGCAAAGCACCGTCCAAGGGGGGAACGAGTGCCGCGGACGGAGGGAGGGCGGCCGGCGGAACGAAGACCCTCCCGAGGGGGACATCCTGCAATTGAGGGGTTCAAAAATAATAAACAGATTTAAATAAAAGATTGAAAAACCGATAAAGCAATATAAAAATTTAAAAACCCAGCAAAAAGAGTGTTTCTGTTAGCCTTTTAGACTTTCTGAAAATATGAAGAAGATTAAAAATTAAACAGTTTTGGGCGAAAGTCTTTTCACCCGGGGTTTTATGAAGAATTCGGAAATATGAATATAAATTTGTAATTTGAACTTTCAACTGTTGCTTCTGGCAAAATATAAAACTGACACTGAACTGACACAATTCAAATGTAAAGGAAAGTGTTTCAATTGTAAAAGAATTAGTCTAATACTTAGGGCAAAAGTAAGCGGAAGTCCAAAATCCCCATTGAACGCTTGAAATAAAAGAAATTTGATGCGTCGGTTCATCAAGAGGTCGAATTTCACGTATTTCGAAGAAAAACAAACGTGCATGTCGTGTTTATTCGAAGGTTCCCTCAGTTTTATAATGTAAGATGTGCATGTTCTTATATTTCCCATATTTAGTAAGTCTCAAGAGGGAATTCATAAAAGCTAAAGATAAATCTCGGCTGTGGGAATAAATAGGCCTGCATCTGGCTGCCAACAACCGAAACCAGATGTTGCGAATTGAATTCTAGGCAAGACAAATCGAATTTCACAAATGAAAGTGGTTTTATTGAAATGTGCTTTAGTGAAATGAACAAATGACAGAACATTCAAAGACTATACAACTTGTTACTGTAGAAGAGATCTGGCTAGCCCAGTCTTTGAGAACAGTGAGAACCTTCCATACTTACGTATAAAGTGGTTTTCTGCTCAAACTAAGGGGAGAATGCTTAAGTGCTCTAAATCACAGCCCTTTTAAGGCTCCTGTGACGCCATTTGGCCAATCGGCTGCCATTAGGCTAAAAAGAGTGAGGCTGGCAGGAAGCCACATGCAGAATCAGGGACAATTTCTTGTTTATTCGCAGGCCGACCACGTGCAGCACGGAATCCCAAATCAGCTGTCAATTACTCCCACGAACCCTCCTTAGAAGGAAGGCGGACCTTTAGGATTTGGGTGGAATCGGAAGGACAGAGGGAAGCTCTTTTGGAAAATGCACTTTGGACGCCTTTTTGGAAGACGACCCTAATCCAGAAACAAATTACGGCTGGACGTTGCACAAATGCAACAGAGGACGCAATTAACGGAAGATGGGAAGAGCGGAAAAGGGGAATCTGCAAAGAAGGAGGAGGAGAGGGAGAGAGGGAGAGACAGAGAGAGAGAGAGAGAGAGAGAGAGAGAGAGAGAGAGAGAGAGAGAAGGAAGTGTTCTCCCCATTCCCTCGTGGGAATGGCCTCTGTTTGTCAAGAGTCGCCCTGTGTCCGTTTGAACGCTTTTCTGAAAGAATGGCCTCCCTGGGAATAACATTTCTCCTCAAATGCAGGGTGACACCCAGCTGGCAGCAGGGGAAAATAGAAATCAGCTGGCTGCCTGAAATCCCCATCAGACTACTTCAAGATTACTTTTTGCTACCTATTTTTGTGTTTACTGAAACTTTAAAAATACAAACCATCGCTTAAAAAAGAAAAGAGAGATTAATTGGTGGAATGGCTGCGGAATGAAGTGTCATTCGTGTCTGCGTGCAATATATAAGGAGTGACAGCGGCCGTCAAAGAACGCATTCTTCTCACAGAAATTTTTGTGACGTAGATTGCATTTTATTTACGATTGGGATTTGTAGAGGACAGAAGACGTCATAATTGTGCGAGAATTGGAGAAGGGAGGCAGAAATACTGACCTTTGGGGAGCAAAAACGGCAGAAGAGGGGAAACAGGCTCAATTACTGTGGGATGCGAGGGATTCTGCAGAATAAACGAAAAAAGAGGTTGCCAATTGTAAAATGCAACAATAAATGATTTTAGGGAACGGCCTTTTTGTGTTTGAATACATGGCATAGGACTGGTCCTTTCCTCAAAAATCCTGGTTCAAAAGGTTAGAAAATAATTAGGTATGTTGCACACACAAAAAACATCTGGTACAACTTTTTTATAAAACAATTGAATCGAAAAAGTTCACTTACATTTAGCTATGAAGACCAGGAAAATGTAATGTATCCACCTTTTCATTTTTACCATAATTAGAGCGGTTGATTTCAGACAATTGTTTTTTAAGCAAAAACCACTGATTGGCCCTTTCCCAAAAGTTTCGAACGGGCAGCCCTAGTTTCGACCTCACTTGTACAATGTCAAACGTGGTTTCATGAAGGAATTGGTTTGAAGGAAGTGGCTCCATTCATTACCCTCCATGTCCAGCCATGCATACGAATTGAGACGACGTGGCTGCTGCGCCCCGAGTGCCAATGGCGCGATGAAAGGGTAATCTCGGGAGAAAGGGCGCATTTTAAAGAAGACGGCCTCCCTCTGAAGGGGCTTCTGAGGAAGACAAGACAATCAGAAGACAAAGAAGGGCGTCTCTGGGAGTCCCACAGAACTGAGAAAGTGAGAATTCCCGTGGGAATCCAGATTTCGATGGGGTAAACAGAGACTGCGAATGACAATTATTGGGGCGCCGCGTAGTTGACGGCGGAATCTGTTTTCAGCGGGAAGTGGGCTCTTCATTCGGAGGAGTGATAAGGGTGGTTGGAGGGATGAGGGCTATCACAGAAGATGTAGCGGGAGATTAGGGTAAGCCGGTTATGACGGCTTGTTTCTCTGACACGCAGTGTAAACAGATGGGATTCAAACATCTTCCGCCTCCCAACGTAAATAACAACATTGCCTTAAGGATATTTTAGATATAAATTAAAAGGCCATAGACCCCGGTTCAATTTCCGAACTTCAAATAAAAAAGATTAGATAGAAAGGATCTAATTTAAAAGTTCTGAAAATGTCTGACATACGCATTTGGTAGACACAAAGGCGCCATTTCGAAAATCGAAACAAAAATGTAATTGGGGATTTGGTTATTCTGAAGAAAAACTGCTTTAAATATTTTATTTAATTCTATAAACTGTTGGTGTATGATTTTCATGCTCACAACTACGAATAAGAGTGTGTGCTAAATTCAAAACAAGGTTATATATCGCACGAAAGAGGTAAACAGGCGAAAACCCTGGAATTCCTTTGAAAATTCCGTGCGTGTTATACAGCGTGACGTCATATCCGGTGGCGGTGGAACAAATGAGGGTTCGCGCACCTTATTAGCACACTGGATGATATATGCGACATTACCGCAGACCGCGTCGCGTGTCAGACGCGAGGCGGTTGCCGCTAATGGAAAACGGCCGTTTGATGGCAGAGGGAGAGGTAGGGGGACAGAAGATTAGCCTAATTTCAGAAGAGGAGAGGAAATGGGAGAAAATGACATGGAATGCACTGTTTGCCCAGACGGCTGTTTACGTGTTTGTGCGCAGATGTGCGAGAGGATGTTTGTTTAATTGGATTTCGAGGGCAGATAATGGCATTCCAGTGGGTGCCTTTCGAAGCACTTCTGGTACTCGACCATTGGGAGGAGAGGAAGAAAAGAACAGAAAATACAGAGAGAGAGAGAGAGAGTGTGTGTGTGTGTGTGTGTGTGTGTGTGTGTGTGTGTGTCCACTCTATCCAGCTGGCTCCTCCACTCCCTGCTGAAAACGATGTCAAAGAAGCTGCCTCTAACCAGCGTCAAAGTGGCTATCCTCGTCTTGAAGAGCATTCCCTCCACATCCATCACCTCTGTCGCTGCCATGTCGTCTCGTCAACTGTCGCGTACAAAAGGGTAAGTTTAATCGTGATCGTTTTAAAAAGGATTTTTTGCCAACTTTTGTCGTTTCCCGCTATATATTCTACCTCTCGACCTGCGTGACATCTCAATTTCCGTTTGTATCCACTCCGTAATCCGAGCGACTACAATCTCTTCCCCCACCTGCCGTGCCAATTTGCCACCCTGTAAGCACTCCTTGATTACTCCTTCTCAATGAATTTCCTTCATGTTATGGTGCTAATGATCATCGTTGCATACGCCAAGCTTCTTCGAGAAAGAAGAACGTTCAAGTGAGGGATTTTAGGTTTGGAAGTAGACGAATGTTTCAGGAAGTTACATCAAGGAACTAAAGACAAGAAATTCGACTGAGAATGAGGAAACCGTGTTCCGGATCTACACCGCATTCGTGGTGAAGTTTGGTATAATTGAGGAATAAATACTAATCAAAGTGTCCAATTGGAGAGAAAATAGTGATACACATAGATATCCCAATGATTTATTATGCGAGCTATCCACTACCAAGAATACGTCGTTTCATCCAACTTCGAGCTTATCCAGAAATAGTCGTATTTCCAGCTGAAAATAACTGCAGTTTGTGCGAAGAATCCATCACAATTTGAATGATGGCGTCTATTTTACTTATTCAGTTTCGAAAACGAATGAAACTACATTTGAAACCCCCATACCTGTTTTGCAGACAGAGACGGTGTATCCATCGCAGCGGCAGGGCACCCAACCGGCGTTAATCGCTCCTTCCCCATGTCCCCACTTGCAGCTGTCCATCATCATACATGTATGGGCGGGGTTCGGGCCTCAATATTGACGTTCAATGGGAAAGAACAACAGAACTTACGAATGATGTTAAAGTCGAGGGGAGTTCCATCCGTCCACTGCCAAGTTCCATTCTTGAAATACAGTCCCAGCCTCGGGGGACCATAATAACAGGCATTGCTGCGAATCATATAGTTTCCGAGTTGCTGCACGAAAGTATTTTCCTAGAGAACATTGTTTTTATACAAATAGTTAGCTTACGGCGATGGAATGAATGGAAGCGGTGAAGCCACCATTGGCTACACACGATTGCTCATTAAGACCTTGAGCACCGAAGACAGCCTTGTAACAGTTTCCAGCGAAAATGGAGTACTGAGGAGGACAAGCAATGGCTAAACTCTTATTAAAACCAGAAGGAATACCTTTCGTTTACCTTTTACTCCTTCCTTGTACTGGCACAAGGGGGCCAGCTTCTCAGTACAGCCTGCACTGGCGAAGTGACTCTCAGAACCATGCACTGTCAAGTAGACACAAGCTGTTTGCGAAGGTCCACCTAAATGTTAGGATTAAGCCATCACAAGTGACCAGGGTAAGGGATATTCGTTTCCTTTAAAGCCAAACAGTAAGTGTAGATCTTCAAAGTTTTTTCTTTGTAAACCTTATGCATATGAGATGTGTCAATCTTCAAAAAAAATTTTACCATACGAGCACAGATGGTTGACCGGAACTCATTCTCTAGCTTTTAAACAACCAAAACTTCCTTTCTCAAAAAAAGAATAAGTCTAACCTGCAGGAAAATCGTCGAATGTCATATTGCGTCCCGTGTCGAATTTGCATGAGCTGATCTCACTGCCGTAGCAAGTGGCGCCCATCCAAACCTGAGTGGTGAAGTGCGTGTTTTCCATGTAGTTCACCACCACACTTTTCGTCTAAACCTTACAAGTTGTTCCCTTCCAAGGGGGAAAACTAACGGCAGCGTCAGGAATCTCGGCAAGAACTGCTCCTTCGGCAATGCAGATCTGCGACGCCTCGAAGCGAGTCGTGACGACCCGATGGAGTTTGTAGCAGATTCCATTGGACTGTTCAGTGTACCCAGCAGGACAACAGCACAAGACTAAAACATTTAGAATGGGGATTAACTGGATCCTACCGTAGCCCACAAACACAAGGAACAAAGAGAGCCGTTGAAGCATAGCTGACTTGGAAGTTCTGACTTCGTTTAATCAACTGGTTATATACAACGTTTTGCACGTAGTTTGCACGAATTGATCGATTATAGTTTGTACAGCCTCCAGTGGTGCCATGCACGGAATGATGTTTAATCAATCAGCTCTTTGGTTATGGCTGATTTTTGAAGCGTACGACAAAAAAGTTGCCATTCTGCGCGTTTAACGGCCATGCAAGTTGAACAGGTTCAACGCAAACTGTTGGGAAGATAGAACAATCCTTCGAATTTCTTCGTAGCACCACAAGATGACGTACCCTCCTCCGAATCCTTGTCAGGAAATCTGTCATTTAACCGAAATCGGGCCCCAGGACATAGCTTAAACCGAATAGGCTACGTCAATTGTCAACAGTTGTCCGAATCATCATCATATGCGGAAGCTGTTCTGATGTGTATCTTGATAAACCTGCATTTTGTATGAAACGAAAGAAAGGACGAGCTTTTTTATTTGTAGGGCTCGAAAACCAGCCACGATCAGAGCCTGATTAAACACCATGGTACGATGAAATCTCCCGAAGATCGAATTGCCATTCAAAGTACTGCGTTTTAAACAATTCTCATGTAAGTTGTTCTATCTCTCGACGTGCGTGACATCTAAATTTCCGTTTGTATCCACTCCGTAATCCGAGCGACTACAATCCCTTCCCCCACCTGCCGTGCCAATTTGCCACCCTGTAAGCACTCCTTCATTACTCCTTCTCAATGAATTTCCTTCATGTTATGGTGCTGATGATCATTGTTGCATACGCCAAGCTTCTTCGAGAAAGAAGAACGTTCAAGTGAGGGATTTTAGGTTTGGAAGTAGACGAATGTTTCAGGAAGTTACATCAAGGAACTAAAGACAAGAAATTCGACTGAGAAAGAGAAAAAGGTGTTCCAAAATTACACCGCATTCATGGTGAAATATGGTATAATTCAGGAATAAATAATAATCATAGTGTTCAATTAGATAGAAAAGGAAAAGAAATAGAGAGAAATAGAGAAATGTAGGGAGACAAACAAACAAAGAATGTTGACAATAATTTATTTAAAACCCGAGACCATTCGCCATATCTCTCTTCTTTACGCCTCCATCCGGCCCTCCTTCATCTCGGCCGCCTTCTTCGGGAACTTCTCCCTTGGTTCTCCCATTTTGTCGGTGATGACTCTGTTGAGAAGGCAAATGTTCATCAGAAGACGGCGCATGCAGAGATACTCGGCCGCATTGGCCATTTCGTAGAAGGAGTGGATGTCCATGGAATAGAAGAACTTCCTCTGTTCCTCCGACAACTTATCTTCGCTGAACTGCTTCAGCCATTCGACCACCTGAAAACGTTTATATGCTTTGGTTGAATAGATTCCAATTGATTAGGATACTCAAGGAACAGCTAGAAGCCCAGAAAATCCCAAGAATCAACCAAAAACTCACTTTTCCGAGGTGCTGTCCCTTGAGAAGCGGCAGATCCACCACTCCTCCCACGTTGTTCACCAAGTGCATGATGGTCTCCGACTGGGTGGCCTGGGTCCCTGTGATTTCGAAGGAATATCCGTCTCCGCTCTTCAGAGTCACGCTGTAGTACGTCATTTCTGAAAACATTGCCATAGAAGAAAAATATTTACAAACTATTAGGATAAATTTTAAAATACAATTTAAGAAAATGGAGAAATTGAACACATAAAAGAAAAAGGAAGTGATATGTTAATGACCCAGCGGCCCTATGGGTACTGGAGCATTAAAGTAGATGCCGTAGAGTTGAGCTTTTTTTATATGACCTGCAGAAGAAAATGCAACTGGGCTTTTTTAACCCAATGATAAATATACAAAGCTAAAGTGGTGTAGCAAAAAACTGAATGGACTCAAAAATAGATCGATAAACAGGTGGAAGGAAATAGAGTTTAAATCTGCGAAAAATAGTTTTGATTAACATTTTCCCTGATTTTATTTAATCTTATATCTTTCTTAAATCAATTTTTTCTTTTGGGTATGCCTCCATCTCTATCGTATTATCCTCATATATACAACTGAGTCTCTGCATGACAGCCCTGGTTGGATTGTTTATCCAAAGATATAAACTATATATAGTGAACGTTCAGTGTTATGAATGAGTAATGGCATGAAAATGCAGGACATATAAACGATGACTCATTCCGACATGTCTGTGTTTTCCAAATCTCTTGATTTAAAGGAAAACGATTCAAGTGAAACCTTCTCCACTTACAATACCGGCTCGGATGAAACTATTCAGAAATCACGGTTCTGCATGTCCATTACTTTTTCTGCCCTTGTCATGTGGGAAAAAGAATTAGCGTGGCAGACAAGGAGGGGCAGAGATGGCGCCGTGGATACGCGAATAATCGCATTCAAATATTTTCCCAGGATACCGATGCACTTTGGAAGAAAGGGAAGAGCAGGGGGGAAAGGAAAGAATCAGAGGAAGAAACATTCAAACTGTCCCCCCTCATCCTACAAAACCACTAAGAATCTCTCTCTATCTATTTCTCTCTCTATCTCCATCTATATCTCTATCTCTGTCTCTTATTTAAAGATCCTCCTTAATACATTTGAGAAACGGCGTGTGTGTGTTTGTATCTATGTTTGTAAGAATTAGCATAACCTGCGCTCTCTCATTTCCCCCTATCTCTCGCCATTTCTCGATGGTTGTCTTGAAATTAGCCTATTTTTGTGGCCGGCCATTTCCTCGCCGTTGGTGGGCAAATAAGGCTGGCGGTGCCGCAGGCACCGTCTCGCGGCACTGAGCGGCCGAAGGCTGCGAACACTGCGGCCGTAGGCCGCCTGTTTAAGATTGTATAAGCCAGCAAGTTTAATATCAAACAAAAGCTACTGATGTGCCGATTCCACACATATGCCAGGAGTGAGGACCGCCGAAGGCGGGCCGTAACTCCTGGTCCAAAATAACAATTGGGTAATCGTGTCCTCTGAGTTTGTTCGCCCCCTGCCCGCCCTTCATTTTCAGTTAAGAGTGGGGTATTCCGGTGGGATAAGCGAGGGGAGGATACCAAAGTGCGGCCGCCATCCGTGGAGGCGCGAAGCGCCGGAGCGGTCGGCCGCACTTTGGTACCCGACCCGAGCGCTCACCCACAAATGAAAATGTCTGCCCGTAAGGCCGCGAAGCGGCCCCGAGACGGCCGAAGGCCGCCGAAACCAGAAGAGAAAGACCCGCGAAGCGGGGCTTTAACTTCTGGTTGGATAGATTTGCCCATTTCGTCCCCGCTCTCACTGTTGGTCTGTCTCTTCTAAAACACAACACACCAATATTGTCAAACTCTAGTGCAGATGTCTCTGTTTCTTCGGCACTCCGCATATCGGAATTGTTAAAGAAAATTGCATCGCCAGACAAGAGAGATCGGAGACGCAGACAGAGGGGCGTGACCGCACAGTTCCTCCTCCCAGCCATTTCAAATCCAGCACATCCTCCGGCTTCTTGTGTTCCACCTCGATCCTTCTCTCTTCCCTACCCCATCTCATTTATACCAAAGTTTTTTTGCCGCTGCCGTCTTCTTTGAAACAAACCAATGCTCTTTCAGGAATGCAGCCGTTCATATTTCTCACCACATTCTATGCCTTTGTTTACGGGCTCTCCTTCAAAAAGAAGATGGGCGCTGAGGAAATTGTAGGTTTGGCATTGATTTCTAAAATGCCTTTTGTTTCAGCTTCATCAAAACCTCTTCCTGAGTCTGTTTTCTCTTCTCGTGGCCCATCTCCTTACCGTCGTCTTCCATATCAGCAACTCTCACAAGGTAACGCAATTCTCCTTACTTACCTCATCTTACCAGAAACACCTGCTCATCTTCAAGGCACAAAGGAAGAGCCTGCAATCCCGCCCCGCCGTCTGCGTCAGGAAGATAGAACAGAAGGGACTATGGAAGAGTGAGTTTGCTTGTTATTCCTTGTTAATTTTTGTTTAAAAAATAGAGCCATATAAAGAGGTTCAGATCCAACTATTTGGATTCGCTAGTGGTTTTACAATTTTTTGTCCGAGCCATAAAATCCCTTAACAAAATTCCTGTTTTAGAGCAGGTCTTCGAGGCAGTTGTCTTCTTTGTTACTGGTTTGGTTACAAGGGAACTGCTGAAGCTCCTCGAAATGTTCCCCGACGTCACCGCCATTCCTCTGAATGTAAGATTCATTTTGATTTGCATCTTTCTATTCTAATGCTAACCGTTCTAGAACAATTATTACAGGCCTTCAATTGTCTCTCGGTGGCGATTCCCTGGTTTGTTTCGATGATGGCCATGCTCTGGTTCGTTTGCCCCACTGTTTTTGTGCCTACCACCCCCAAGGTGAGATTACGGTCAGAATGAGGCATCAGTGATTTTAGTGCCACGTCCTGATCAGAACCAATGTCCCAAGGACGGAAACAGGCAAGAAGAACATCTACGCAGAATTCAAGGCGAACAAGGACAACAAGAACTCTGAGAAGGATTTTCTCAGCAAGATCTAACTGGTTCTAACACAGGATTATGTTTGTTAAGAATAAAAGTTTGTAGTTCCAATTGTCTGCTTTTATCCACGTCTATTGCTTTATTCGGCTCGAAGTCAGAGCACCAGCTTCCGTTGAAGAAAACTTCAAAATGCAAACTCCGAATACGAAACGATTACTTCTACTTCTTGCATTCTCGCTTCTCTACTACAAATTTACTGTCTTCAATGTGGTTTATTTGTTTTATTTTTTATTTCCTCTTTCCCCTTATGATATAAAAATCGACGATCAGAACCATTTTATGTGCTATTTCTTCCGGAGACAGGGAATGGGCGGAAAGGCATCAGGGGCATTTCAAAATGAGACACTTTCAATCACTTCAGTCACCCCTCTGCATGTTTCCATATAGAACATTGGCATTCTCTACCTATACTATGTTGTACCCTATATTCCCGAGATCCCTCATTTCTCCCTTCGCCCTCGTTGGATGACGAAAGAAGAGACACGAGAGGGAGGAGAGGCAGAGAAGTGGGCGTGACCGCAGGTGCTCGATCGACCGTCTATCCAAATCAACACCCATCCCCAGTCGCCCTCTTGTCTGTCCCCTTGCCTCCCCCAGTTCTCCTTTGTTTTAAACTTTCTTCCCCAAACTATGGAAGTTCAGATGCTTGGATGGTTATTTGTGGTGTCGTTTTACATCATCTACTTCATGCTCGTCTCCTGGAAGCCCCCTCTGAGCGCTGAGGACCCTGTAAGTTAGCCAAGGAACAATTAGAAATGACTTTGATTTCAGCTCTACCAGGACATTGCGCTGCTTTTTGTGGCAAGTCTTCTTGCTAATCTTATGATGGTGGTGTTTCACAAAAGCTACTTCAAAAAGGTTAGAAAACTTTTCTTCATTTCTAAATCAAATAGGTTCCAATCATTGTTACAAAGAAAGTCTCCGTTAAGATCCTCACGACCCATGTCCCCTTGAGAAAGGCCCTCAAAGAAAAATTTGGACTTGGAAGGGTAAGGACCCACTGTGAACTATGATTTGTGAATCTCCTTTTCAGGGCTCCTCTCTGAGGTCTTTTTGTCGATGGTCCTGTCCACCACCTTTATGTTTGTGGTCACTATTGGAATCACTTGGCCAGAAGAAGGACTTTCGCGTGTAAGTGTTTTTGGAAGTTCATATTAATAGCACTCCTTTAGTTTGACTCCATCATTGTCAGTGGTTTAATTCTCATAATCTTCCTTTCCTCCAATTTCTGGAACGAAGCGGGCTCTCTCCCATCCACCAGAGTGCAGGTGAGGCGATGGATAGGCAGGCTAAATGGGGTATTCAGAGGCAGAGGACTTTCGTTATCATGAGGAATGGCAAGAAGCTTCATGCGGTTGGAAACAAGGTTTGGCCTGCTGAAGGAGGTCAGAAGAAGACCGCAGATGCCAAGATCCCCAAGGCTTCGGACCGCGATCTGCTGAGGATTCTTTAATACTTTGAGTATAAACCTGCCTGTTACTAGATGTTTCGTTCATTTCTGTCTAAATAAAGTAGTTTATGTCTTTTACGTATCTTTCCCCAAAGGACGAACACTAAATCAAAAAAAGTATTTCTCATTAATTGTGATTTGCACTGATATTGGTAAACTGTTCAGAAAGAAACTCTCTTTTCTGTATCGGCGGTTATATTCTTTCAAGGGAATTAACATAGGCTCACATTTGTCTGCCAGTCCGGCTTTCGTCGCATACTGGTCACATGGGAGAGGAGAGAAAGAGCATGGTAGACAGGAGAGCACAGAGAAGACAGAGTCCGCAGCTGTGATTTGCATCGCAGCCAGGGAATGAAACATGGGATCCTGTCTGAGAAAAGATGAATAAAGATGGAGAAACAAGAGGAGACTAAATGTCAGAGAGGGAGAGAGAGAGGGAGAAAATAAAATATAAAAGCTCGTGTAACATGCCATTAGTAATTTCATTATTTATAGTCATCAATTCCCACAAGCACACTTGTTGACGCATTTTCCGTTTGGGTTTCGGTAGAATCCATGTTTACAGAAACATCGTGGGCGACACTCTTCTGGGCACACCTAGAATTACCTTACTAACTTTCTCAAGAATTTCTCACATCCTGGTAGTCGCAGGACCTCTCACAGCCACAGTTCGCACTGAAGTATTCGTTTTCATCGCAATCTGTTGCTATGTCTGCATCGATACATTCCGGAATGGGATTGCTGAAAATAAACATTGTCCGCTTTTCAAAGTGTTAACCATGGCGGGGCGAAACACTGAACATGTGTGTTTCTGCAGACTTTTCCTGTGTCACATTCGTAGTCTTTGCAAGGATCTTTGGGATCTGAAATGAACGGATGACTGTAAAGGGGAAGTAAAACCTCCAAAGACGCAGATGGGGCCAGGCGTTGGACAAGGAAACTTAATACAGTTGAATCGCTCAATCTGGCATTTCTTTGGAGGAGGACACTTGAAGTTGGCACAGCGAGGGTCTTCTGAAGTTACTGTACAAAATGCAATGAATTGATTAGAAACCCTGGTAGCTCAGTCCCACCTGAAGCAAAAATAGGAATAAGAGTTACCTGTGGTTGAAGTTGACGCCAGCACAACAAGTGACAAAGCAAAGGCCCAGACAATCATTCAGAACTGCCGAAAACTATGAAAACTCCCTTTATGTGAACCCCTTTTTTCCAAATTTGGTACAGATTTGAATGAATAATCAATCAGTCGTGTATTTGAAAACAACATTTACATGAATGGTCAACAGAATAAAGATCATTGATTTTAGAAAAACAAGGGTTCTATGTTTGAGATTCCCAACGTTTCTGGCATTGTATGCTGAAAAAAATTGGACAACATACGCGTTAGCCGCTATCAAAGCCTTTTGAAAAGGTTCGATTCCGAAAGGAAGGGAAGTAACATTAGATGTCAAGGCGATGCAAACGACGAAACGACAGACGTGTTAGTCGGAAACCGAAAAAACGGAGGATAACCCAGTTTGCAAATACAAACGGTAAACAAGGCGGAATGATCACACTCGAAACAACACAGGACAAGAGTTATTTTTGAAGTACATGCTCAATTGTTTGAATAAGAAGATGTAAAAAAAATATTCACATTTTATTGAATTTAAAAATATCGCAATTTCTGTTTGCATCCTTACGAACAGCTGGAGACACATTGACCCCTCCCATTGCGGTAGAATCCAGGAGAACACAAACAACGCGATCCTCCACACCTTTGAGGACAGCTCTGAAATAGCGATTGATTATCTAATACTCTATCGATTACATTCGGATCTCCGTAACAAGACCTCTCACATCCACAGAAGGGCCAGAAGTATTCGTTGTCTCCACAGTCGAATACTCCAGAACGCTCAATGCATCTGGCGATCGGGAAGCTAAAAACTGATATCCATCAGTTATTTATCGAAATTTTACCATGGCTCTCTGAAGCAGAGAATGATGACATTTCTGCATACTTGATTTCGGAGACAACGACGGTTTTCACAGGGATTATAGGGGTCGAAGGGGAAAACGAAGGGAAAGAGGAGAAGAAGGAAAGCGACGGTCATGGCTGATAGAAGAGAGACAACTTCCATTTTATAGAAAGAATTTGGGGTATAAAGAAGGTTTTAAATAAAACCAATAGTAGATAAACAAATACTGCAATGTTGCATGAAAATTCATAGAAAACAAACAAGTAAACTATTTATATCTGGGGTGGACTATGGTGCAAAACATATTTGTAACTTTAATTGTTTGAATTATAAAACCTCGGGTTTGATCAGTTTTTGATAAGAAAACAAGAAACATGCTTCATTTAGTTTGTTATTAAACTATTGATTGAAATCAGTTATGGTGACCCATTTTGCCAATTAATTGCCCTGACCTCGATATTCTGCTTTCACACGGCGGCCTTTACATCTGCGTCGTTTTATAATTAGGTCATCTGGAGGAACTGCATTTTCCATGTGCATCTGCTTTTATTTTGATATGAGCTGGAGCAGGAGGCCAGTCATTTCAACCGCATCATGAACTCCAACGACGTCCCCGCCGAGCCCCTCCCCCACCCCGTGGTTTCTCCCGAAGCCCCCGCCTTTGCTGAAGAGCAGGTCAAGGCGAACACAGTGCAGTACTGCTTGGACATTTTCTACGAAAACATCAACCTGGTCGGCTGCATTTCCACCCTTCTGAAGCTGTGGACAGAGTACGATGACGACGAAGTGGACATGAGGACCAACATCCTTGGAGAAACAGTGAGACCTGTGAGTTTTTTTGAATTTGAGAGTTTAGATTAACAAGAGTTTTCGATAGTAACTGAATTATACAAATCAATCCCAATCATCTATCAATTTTCAGGTGAGACTTTGCATCATCAGGACCCTCCTCCAGCATCCCAACCAAGAGGAATTGGACTTCTTCATGAACACCCAGGACCACCCAGCTATTGACGTAATCAGACATGCCAAGGAAGGGTGGGTTTTGTAGTCAAATACATAATATAATGTAACCATTCAGATTGGACTTATTCAAACACTCGTTTGCCCTTGAGAACTTCCAGGAAGCGATCAGCTGCTGCGCCACTGCCATCTCCTCTCACACCGGTTAGTTTATATGATTTTTATGTAATTATTTTACAATTGCTAGTTATTTTAAGTTTATGATCCTTTTCTTTTTCTAATCTTTGAATTGCAGTCTATGTGTGCCACTGCTGCAAGAAAGTCGCTTGCGAAGCGTGCGTGTCCCCCCTCTGCCCAGCTGAACTCAGCGAACTCCTCTCCGTGAGCATTTCTGAGAGACAGTCGATTGATGAGAGGAGTGAGGATGAGAGCGAGACGGAAGAAGATTCTGAAGACGCTTCTGAAGACTCAGACTCTGAAGACGAAGAGACGAGGCTCCGTCGTGGCGCCAAGTTCGGACCCCCCGAAGAAGAAGAAGAGCAGCAGGTGCAGGGCGAACTGGTTGACTACGATTGTATGGATGAGAACGGCGTTTATAATTTCACTTTCGTTTGGTGATTCTTAATTTCGTTTATCTTTGAAGTATTGCTGGTTGTGCAGATTCGATCTCATAAATATCGGTTACAAAAGTGTGTTTTGCTGAGACTTCTTATTGGGTGATTACTATAAATTGGGAATTGAAAGACAAAAGGAAGATCTGTTCCTTAATAAATCCTTCTCTGATTTGGCCCAAAGAAATCCATCTGTGTTTCAATGACGGAGGACAGTCACCCACGTCTGCCCTCTCCTTCGTTTGCGCACTATTTCCTTTTCTGTCATCTTGCCGAAATGACGACTTTAAGAAAAACGGGATAAACATGTTATTCGTTTTGTACGACGTTTCGAACCAGCACAGGGAGCGAAAGGAAGGGGGTCCTTGATTTCTGTGTACCAAGACAATTATTTAGTTATTCATTTTGGAGGAGACGACTTTGTAATTGTCCAAAATACTCGGAGTGTTTTGAGCTCAGAGTTACCATTCTTGATTGTCAATCAATTTATTTTGTTCTCATCATGGCCAATGTGTTATATTCGAACATTTTGTTCAAACAGAAGTATTTCGGCCTTTCCCCATGCTGATTCGCCCTCTCCGCTAGACTTTGGCCCGTGCCAGGGGAGCGCTGGTCCGTCAGTCCAAAGAAAGACGCTGGCACCTGCCTTGCGCCAGCCGACTGCCACTCCCCGTACGATACGCAGCACCCTTGTGCCACAGGCTTTGCCTCTTTCGATCCCCGTAGCCAACTAGAGCCCTCGCTTTTTGAGATGAACTTTTACGAGATTCTCGTTATTCTCTTTATTCTCTATTTTTACGAACTGGGGGTCGTCGCCCTTCTGAGTTTTCCACCGGAGATGGATTTTGTAAGTTTTAGATATATAATATTCACTTTTGATTTTAGAGAATCGTGGCGTTTATCCGATACCAATTGGGTTACTGCATTTGCCTTCTGTTGTATGTGTCTAACTTTATTGTCCATGCTATTTTTCGGGTAATCGATTTATGGCCAACAGTTGAAATACGACGATTTTCAGATGCTCGGTCTGCGATTGGAATTTGATTAAGTGTTGGATAAAGAAGAAATTGGAATACACGCAAAAGGCTTATCTGACTTTAAAATTTCAATAAAATCTTTGAATTTTCAAATTATTGTTTATTCTTCGAAAAATATTGACGGCGGTAAATTAACAATTTACAAGGTGAAAATAGAGGTAAAAAAAGAGTAGTCTATACGACCATGGCCTTCTCTTCTTCTAGTCTATCCATCATGTCAGCATCGTTCTCCCGAAACATCAGATAGATTCTGATTTGGCGGATTGCCTAAATAATCAGTTTAGAGAGCATAGAATAACCTTTCCCTACCATTTTGACATTATCGAGCTGAACGAGGCAGTAGGCGATTGCCCAGAAGATTTCCAAGTGGCGCACAATCATCACGACTATTCGCAGGTTCTGAAAGGATGCAATTTAGATAAACAAAATATGCACCCTTTTGTTGTTTCACTTCCTTTTTAAACTCATAAAACTCGCCCTGAGGGTGACCTCATCTTTGGGGTAGAGCTGGCAGAGTTGAATGACGTCAATGATCTCCAGAAGCAGATTGGTGAATCCAAAGATTAGCAGGAAAAAGTGGAGGTAGCACTTCATCTGAAGCAGAAAATCAGAAGCATTTGTGAGAAATGCACGAAAGACAGAATAGAGGCGAAACATTGGAGTGCAGTACCTATGGTCTGTGATAATCGCGTATAGATTGCGGAGGGTGGGAAAGGAAGGCATAAAACAAGGCAGAAGAAATCGCGCGGCGAGGGCAAAAAGAACGGTGTTTAGCGGTCTGAGAGAAAGGCGCGGCGAGAGGGGGACTGTGAATCCACCGGAGCGGAGAATAAAACTATCGAGAGAGAGAGAGATACAATTACTGATAGAAAGAGACAGAGTGTACAGTGTGTCTGGCCTTTCCTCTTTGTTTCAATTTCATAACCTTTCACTTCTTCCAAAACAAAAGTGACGCGGGAGGCGGGGTTGCCTTAAAGTGCACCCGGATCTCTTCAAATCGTCCATTGACTGAAATTTCCATTTTCCCCCTTGACTCTCGTCTTTATTCTCATCATCCTAGTGTCTTCTCAACGTTCGTTCAGGATGCCTCCCCAGACACTTTACCTCGTCTTCACAGCGCTCGTCTTTGTCATCTGGACTGCATTGTCTCTTTTGATTGGTAGCTTCAAGGTACATTTTCTTACGGGGCAATTAATCCAACATCTAACTTTGAAACTGTCTTTATTCGTGTACCAAAATCGTCAAATGTTTCATCTTCAGTGAAGTTCCATTTTCCAGGATGTGAGAATGTCTAAACGCTTGTTCGTCTCCGGTCTGATTGGCTTCATCTTGGTGTGGTTGATCAACAAGCTCTTCTTCTACACCATGCAGAAGAAGGTACGGTAGATGGCATTTTACTTAAAATTCAATGTTTCAGAGGAGAGATCACGTCGAGGACTGACACTTGTTGTCAATTGTTTCTTCTTCATTGAGATAATGAATGTTGATTCAATGTTTTTTATCTTTCAATAACTGCTATGTTGTTCTCCACAAGACAATCCCTTTTCCAGAACGATTAAAACAATGTTGGAGGCGCGTGGAGGTGCGCGAGGCTTTCCTGAAAACAAATCATGGGGACAATTGGGAATGTTTCCCAAATGAAACCCAAAAAATTATTTGACAAAATAAGGAAAGTACAAACATTTTTTCCCATAAATCGCTGCGGGACCCAACATTCTCTCATCGGATTTTTGAGGTACGGTAGGCAAGAGTATGCATAACGCGGGAATTCCCGGTTTTTGAAGCTGCCGTCATTTAATTTTTTATTTATTTTATTTGTGTTGTTCTATTTTTCGCTGTGGTTATGGTTTTTTTTTTAGTTTTTGCATTTAAAGGTTTTTTCAGAATGGCTAGTTTATACGATCCGTCGCTGCTGGACAAACTGCTTCCCGATTACTACAAGAATGTCTTCCCCTTCAAGACCTACTGCAAATGGCTCTGCTACAACAAAAGTCAGTTTTCATTTAAAGTGTAAATAGATTTTCCCCCAAATTTAGTACTATTATGTAACCAATTTCTTTCCAGAATCGACGGAGTACTTCAATAGGAGAGAATTCGCCTTCATCTTCGAGGGGGATGTCCACTTGCGCTTCCGAAGCTTTGAGCAAACGGCCGAATTCGAGAAGGAGCTCTGCGCCAGGGCCCCTCAGAAGCTCGATGTGGGCGCCGTTTACAACCACTGCGTGAGTGTTTTTTTATTATTAATTGTGAATTCTTTATTTTAGCCGAAGGACAACAAGAAATACAACGATTTCAAAGCCATGGAACGAGAGCTCGTCTTCGATATCGATTTGACCGATTACGACAACGTGAGGACTTGCTGCTCGTGAGTGTTCTACTGTTTATTGCGATAGAACGATTTCTTTCAGAGAAGCGAAAGTCTGTGAAATGTGCTGGAAATTCGTGGTAGCTGCCGTTCAAGTCTTAGATCGAGCCCTGGAGGGTTTGCCTTATTTATTCCATTGCACCTCCTTATTTCAGAGGATTTCGGTTTCAAATCCCGGATGTGGGTGTTTTCCGGCCGTCGTGGAGTCCATTGCTGGATTGGAGACGAAAAGGCGAGGAAATTGAATAACACCGGAAGGGCCGCCGTGGCCGAGTACCTCTCCCTCATTTCGGTTAGTTTTGTACTTATCTTTTGTTTTGTTCGAGGTGTGCCCTGTCCAGTTCCAGTTACCGTATTCCTTCAGGGCGATAAGTTGACACTGCACACGTCGAAGGCCATGAAGAGGACGGTGCACCCGTTCATCGAGGAATCCTACCGCCTACTTTTGGCCAGTGGGTTGATCGACGAAATGGCGCGTTAATCTTCATTCTACAATTTCTAATTATCTTATTTTGAAGTCCATTTGCATATTATAGGTAGAGGATCAGAAGTGGCTCTACGACGACGACTTATCCCCACTGTTCTCCAAACTGGAGGAGAAAACACTGCAAGACAAGTGCATAAACGACATGAAAGAGTATGTTCTACGTAGTATTTTATAAGTTTTGTATTCAGATTGAAGCCGAAGCAGCGATGGACCTATTTGAAGAGAATGTTCGACGAGGGTGAAAAGGCAGCTGCCGCCGCCGCCGGAGAGTCTGTGTGGAATGTGAGTTTTCGAATTTTAGTGCTCACTGGCCCCTCCAGGGCTTGCAAACTTTTCTGAGAATGTGTTCCGGAATAATTCTGTTTTAGGGTAATCTAGGCTTCGACAAGGACTTCCTCAAGTGGTTCGTCCTGTGGCACGTCTACCCTCGCCTCGACGTCAATGTATCCACAGGTTCGTCTTAATTCAGTCATTTTTGCGCCACCATAACGTCATCAAATGCCTAACTTAATCCTCATCTTTGCAGGAGTGAACCATCTCCTGAAGTCTCCCTTCTGTATTCACCCGAAGACTGGCAACGTCGCCGTTCCTCTGGATATCGCCACGATCCGTGCCTTCGACGTCACCCAGTGCCCCAGAATCGAGTGCGTTTCATTTCATTCGCCTCTTATTTATCCCTCTTCTTCCAAAACGACAAAATCAATTTCAGTATTCTGTTGAGTGAGCTGTCGGAGAGTATCAAGTCGGACGAGGTCAAGGAGAACAGGAAATTGCTCGGTGGGTTTTCATGTTACAAGAATAATGTGTTTTAGGCTACAAACACACGTCGCTGGCGCCCTACGTCGAAAACTTTGAGAAATTCGTGGAGATGGCCGTCAGCTCGTGATTCCAATTGATCCGCCTGTGAATACGATCTCATAAACTTCTAAAACATCATTGTCTTGTTAAGTCCGATCCCAAAATCGAGGGCCGGCCCGGGCCAGGTTTTGGGTACACAGGGCCGGCCCAAATAAGGCGAGAGTCGGGCGGATCCGAACCCTCGATGTTCGTCTTGTAAGACGGCCGGTCGGCCCTTTACCAACCCTGGTGAAGTCAAAATCGTTCACTCTTCTTGTTATCGTGGGAGTTCTTTTTCACTGTCAATTCCAGTCGGTGGAAACTCGCCGTAATACCTAAGCGAACCGATTGGCTCGCTCGTATGAATACTTAACCGCAAGAAACGCGAAAACTTAGAAGAACCACAGGACTCAGCATTAAAACTAATCATTTTCTTTTACTTGACTCCTAAAGGCCACAGGAATCAACTACTTTTTGTCGAAGTGACCACAGGAATCAACTACTTTTTTTTCGAGTAGGCCACGGGAGGCCACAGAAATCAACTACTTTTTGTCGAATGGGCCACATGAATCAACAATTTTTCCAACTAGGCCACAGGAATCAACTACTTTTTGTCGAATGGGGCACAGGAATCTCAATGACTTTTTCCAACTGGGCAACGGGTAGCTGCTAGTTGGCTGGTTGAGACTGAGTGAGTCTCACCGCGACAGCGCCGAAAACTGTGCCCTGACTGCTCCCCGTAAGTTCGTATTAATTGCTCTGATATTATTGTTCATATATTTTTATTTATTGAATTTTTTTCTTTTTCAGAAAATGGGTAAGACTTCTAAGGATAAACGTGACATCTACTACCGCAAGGCGAAGGAGGAGGGTTGGAGAGCCCGCAGTGCCTTCAAACTTATGCAGATCGACGACGAATTCCATATTTTGAAGGGTATTTTTTTCATTTTGAAACGTTAATATTTGTTTTTAGGCGTCACCAAGGCGGTGGATTTGTGTGCTGCCCCTGGCAGTTGGAGCCAGGTGAGCACTTATAATCGTGTCGGTGGTTTTGTGTTTGTCTGGGTGTGTTCTCATCGATTCATTCGTGTTGCATCGTTAGAATACTTAGAATAATAGGACTTACTTTAAATAGTAATTCCAGGTACTGTCCAGGCGCCTTTTGGCCAACTCCAATGAGGCAAAGATAGTCGCCGTCGATCTCCAGCCAATGGCCCCCATCCCAGGAGTGGAGCAACTGAAGGGAGATATCACTGAGGTTTGCTTTAATGTTTTAAAGAAACTGCTGTCTCCTAGACATCGGTTAGTTCTTTTTAATTACGATGCTTCATGATCTTCATGAATAACTTCTTTTAGGTGAGCACGGCCAATGAGATCATCGGTAAGTTTAACGGAGAGAAGGCAGATCTCGTGATCTGCGACGGAGCCCCCGACGGTTGGTTGCAGCCATGCCCCTAGCTTATTTCTTCATTTAGTCACTGGCCTCCATTCCCTGGATGAGTACATGCAGAGCCAACTGCTCCTGGCGGCCTTCAACATCACCTCACACATCATCAAGGAAGATGGAACCTTTGTGGCCAAGGTAAACTGCAGAAGACAGCCCACCATGCGAGTTCTAGATCTTCCGTGCCCGAAACGCCACTCTTCTCTACGCCCAGTTGAAGAAATTCTTCAAAGAGGTCGTCTGCGCCAAGCCGAAAGCCAGCCGACAGAGCAGTTGTGGTTAGTCTCCGAAACAAGGGCCGTTTATCATGGAAGTACGCTTCAGAGGCCTTCATCGTCTGTAGGCACTACGCGCCACCTAAGGATTATGTGCCCACCATGCAAAACCCGATGCTCGTCCCGGATTACGGTAGTATTCCATGTAAAAGTTAGGGTATCGATTGATTTAGATGATTATGTGAATACGTTGATGGGTCCGAATCGAGTCCTCGTTCCCTTCGTTGCCTGTGGAGATCTCCAGGGATGGGACAGCGACAGAAGCTACCCCCTCGACGCCCCCAAACTGCCCACGGGACAGCTCGGAGAAAGGTTGGTCAGACTGACGGCATACATCGACTCCACCCCGTAACTTATAGGGGTGGGGTCTCGCCAGGCAAAATTTTATTTAAAAGTGGGTCTCGTTGACCACCCAAAGTCGTCTTGCCACGAACCGGGTTACGGTACCATGCCCATGTATGTGCTCTATGTAAACATAGAGTTGAAAATTACAACTGGAACCGGATCGTGTCAACCAGTACATGGGACGTTGTTCACCCCATATCTTGAAATGGTAGGGAGGAGGTGCCAAAATAAAGTTTCGGCTACTGTATTTTTACACATTGTGGTGATACTGTGGTTTCATGATTCAAATGGTGTACGTTAATATCGGTTACGGTAATTGAGTGGGTTGGTGTAGAAAACCACACAAAACCATTGTAGTGTGTTTATAGGGTTGTAGTTCGTTTCAAAGTCAAAAATTTACAAGTGGTCGAGTTACAGCATAGCGAAAATAATAAAGGCCGGAGACCCTACCGTTCTCTGATGTGGAAGTCTCCTGCGTGCTCCAAGATGATAATTGATCCAGAATTGATAGAACGTACAGAATAGTCGGCACCATTGGCGGTTGGTGGATGTGAATTGACGGCTGGGGGATGTTTCTTAAGCCTGGAATTTGAATTTGTCATCGCTCAAAGATGGTAAACTTGTCGTTGAAGCTTCTCATTGGATAGATTCGATAGACGGCAATTACAGGCCCTTTTACATCAGAATCTTCTCCGTAGCGGCATGTCCCCCAAGAAAATGGACATTTCATCTCCTAAGTCTTCAGAAATCAGGCCGACGACGACCAACTGCTTGTCATCTTCAGAAGAACAGACTTCGGAATAGCAGGCATCTCGATCGACCACGAAGACCAGCGCCATCTCTCGAATCATGAAAGTTAAATTTAGCTTCGCTCTTGAAAGCAAAGGACCGAACCGCTCCGCCCCTTCCCCTATGGGAACCGACACACTTTATAACTACATCCAACCGTCGTGGGTCTCGAAACTACTCCGATTCAAGTTAACCAAGGGCTAACCATCAGCGGCACCCGCGCAAAGCAACAGGGTACGGGGCCTCGGGCTGTGGAAGTTCAGGGGTCGGGGGGAGACGGTTCGGTCCGATGGTGAGAGACAACAAAAACAGGCACCTGATGTGGTCTGTAGATGGAGGAGACGGGATTCAGAGGGGGGGGGGGAGGAAGACTTTGGAAGAAGAGAGGAAGTGGAGAGGAACCGCCATCCGGGAGACACGAGGGACGAATGACCGACCAGCCACGTCCATCGAAGACCAGTTTATTCTGATGAGTGAGATTCAGCCAATCAGAGAACAACATCTAGTCATTTGCATATTTATGTTAATTAGGCCGAGAAGGACCGGAAGTATCGCCTCTTCCAGAAAGATGTGAATATGGGCATCAGGGTACTCACGGGCCTAAATTATAACTAGACTGTAAAATTTTGGTTGGCGCGGCCTGTTTTTGCCAGGCCACCCATATTGGTCCCATAAATTACGAACCATACGAGCATGGCTTGATCCCGGTTGGTGCACTTCTTTTTTGTCTAACATACGCAGCACCCCGTAACTTAGGGGGTGGGCCCCCACCCGGTGGAGGTCTCACCAGGCAAAATTTTATATAATAGGGGTCTCGTTGGCCACCAAAAAAGACGTTTTTCTTAAGGTGGGGGTCTCGACAAGAACCGGGTTACGGTATAGATCCCATGTATGACCGTTGTATTTTATAAGCATAACATCGGCCCTAGGTTTAAACAGATTTTCCCCGATTTCTGTCCTTATCCGCACTCTTCCTTGAATTTCCTGCCCCAACCCTTTAAAGCCAACAAATGACTCACAGCTTCCGCTGGAAACCGGCCGTTATTTTGATTGCATTGATTATTTTTGTGGATTTTTAATCAAATTCATTTACAGGTACCAGAAGCTCGATGTTGTACAGGAACCGACGGAGCCGGCCTACAAATTGGCCTGTCAGCTGAAGAAAATGGACAAGCTCATTAAGCCCGACAGCAGGTTGAAGGATGTGGGTTTCTGGTATTTATGTGATTCCAGCTCTGCTTGAACCTTCTGAAACCCACAGTATTCATAATCAAGTGTTTTTCAGCTGCTGGGAGTCAACGATTTGAGCGAGTTGAAAAAGGACAAGAAAAAGAAGGAAAATGCGAAGGAGCAGCCTTCCGGCAATCTGGGTTACACGGACGACATGTTGGCTTCTCTGGCCGACGTGCTTCACATTAATTAATTACCACATTCCCTCCATTTGTTATTGTTGTGTTGTTTTCCCCCGAATAAATCCGTAAGATGGAGAGCGGTTACGGTACCATTAGGGTAGGGGCAAACAAGGCAGAATGCGGGTATTGCGCGGCGTATTTGACTTTGGGCGTTGATAATACCACCCCTTTGAGGGTGCGCGACACTTGACGACACGACATGGCGGCGACGGTGGTGCTGGATGTGGAGGGAGTGCTCTTCAAGACGAGGATAGCCACTCTGACGGCGGTCAGAGGCAGTTTCTTTGACAATATCTTCAGCAGGGAGTGGAGGAGCCAGCTGGACAGAGTGGGACATTCTCTCTCTCCCTCCCTCTCTCTATTTCTCTTTCTCTCTCTCTCTCTCTCTCTCACACACACACATACCACACATACTTTTTCTCGCTCTTCGTCTCTACTGCCTCCACCTCATCATCCTTCGATGGGATTGCTAACGTTTCCCTGTGCCCATTGGTCAATAAAACTAGTTCTCCCGCCATTGTGAGAACACTTAGAAGCTGCATAAGTCAAATAGGCACACCTTTATAGCTTTAAGTAGTACTCGTTTCCAGGACGGGCGATTCTTCATCGACCGCGACGCCTCCATCTTCCCCGTTCTGCTCAACTTCCTTCGAGACGGCTCCTCTATTCCCCTTCCGAGAGATGACTACACCCTGGCTAGAATTCTACAAGAAGCCAGGTTTAGACTAAATCTTCGTTTTAAAAACGCCCCCTCTCGAGGTTCTTCCATCTTTTCGAACTATGTGATCTTGTGGAAAGAACCATGGCTTATGCAGAGCTGCCTATTAAGAAGCAACCTGGGTAACAATAATATTAAATCATAAGGAAAACAAACTTAGAAAACTCCAAAAGTCACCAAATAAGCCAAAGAAGGAGGTGAGGATCAACGACGTTCCGGCCAGTCTTCCAACTACGCCGACTATTCCTCACCCGATTCCGGTTCTTGCTGAATGTAATACAAACGGCCAATCCAGACATGAGATGTTTAGATTCTCGCCGAATGTCTTCAGAAGTGCCTATTCCCATCAAAAAATCGACATTGGAAAAGAGAAATTCGAATACGAGGAAGGAAAAGAAACTAGCCGAATCCATCAGCTTGCCAAGGAATTTTGCGTAAGTGAGACTTTAACAACAATAAAAGAACGATTAACGATTACAAAAGAAACAAAGAAAAGTACGTAAAAAGCCCTAAAAGTTTTAGTTTTTCTTTATCCCAGAATGTTGAAAGGAACAGTTAATCATTGAATCTGTCTTGTTTTCAGTCACGTCGCTCATGTTGGCTGGAACGGAAGGGGAGTCATCTTCCAGAAGCACCTTTTAGGTCAAGAAGACACCAGAGTTAGAGCTATCATCGACGCAGCCAGTGAAGCAGACCTCACGGTAGATTTCAAAGGCTTCTGAAGATTTAACATTTCAGCCCGTGTACAACCTAGTAAATGGAGACGATGCCAACTATGGAAGTCACTCGGTTGAGGTACTTTCATCCATGAATTTGGGTATCAGTCCATTTAGGTGGTGTTGGCAGGACCACACATGAATGTGAAGGAGCAGGAACAGAGGAGGGAGGTTTACAGCAGACCGAAGAAGACACCACCAAAGCCTCCGGCAAAACCACCTATTAATTTTGAGAGGCCAGCCTCGAAATAAACAAGCGCGCACACATTTTTTTAAAGTTTTTCTATGTCTTCTAAACAAAGCAATATAAAAAGATACAGCTTATCTCCATTCAGTTTTAAGGAGGAAGGGATAAGGAAATGGGTACGTAGCCACTAATTAGACTATGTCAATGCTATTCTTTAGTAAAATCAACGAGGCAGACGAAACAAAAGGAGGAAGATCTCTTTTTTCAAACAACAAATTAGTCCCAACCGATTGTATTTCCCACTTGACACATTTCCACAAACACAATGCAGGTCCTCTTCCTCTGCCACATGGTGAACGGGTTCTTCTCGAGTATTTCCCCAGAATCAACCACAATATCTCCAAAAGACGAAAACCGCCCTTGAATCGCTTTGTCGTCCAATCGAGAGCTATTTCGTCTCGAAAACTGGTAACCATCAGCACCTTTAATAAACCTTTAATAAGGGGCTTCTATCTTTCAGGCGTAGAGGGAGAAGGGGAAAAGCCGATTGACAATCATATGAGTAGGATTAGTATCTATCATTAAGAGATTTTTTAGAGAAGAGGAGATAGTGACCTCATTTAGAAGAGACAGCCACAGTTGAACGACTGACAATGAGGACGTGAGGGAGGAGTGAGCTGGGAAAGGCCTATTGTGAATATGTTCTAGTCTGTTCACATTCGCGCAAATTAACCTTGAATATTGATCAAGAAAGATGTCAATGCACTTCAGAGTATTTCCCGTTGAAACATATCTTTCTTGCATTTATACAATGATTAATTTTATTTTTTGAGAACTTGTGAGTTGCTCGCAGGTTTCCACAAAGCCCTCCACGTAGGCGTTAGGTCCCGCCACGATACTTAAGATGATAGTCTGGCAACTATGCAGCAAATGACTGAATTTTTGCAATTTCCTTTTTAATCCTTTTCTTCATTTTTGAGCAGTTCCTAGTTGTGTTTTTATTTATTTTGGTGTACTATGCAATTAGTTTATGTTAAATTACATCTATTTTCTCTAAATCTCCATTATTCGCTTAATTCTTCCTTTCGGTGGCTTAACTAATTTCTTCGTGTTTATTTTCTAAACTGCTCTGATTTTCAGAATGAGTGAGAACGGAGATACGGCTATTGTTTCCTTGGCTCCCGGTCCCATCGAGGGCGTTACGTACCCAATGAGGGTACTTTACTGCGGAGGTTAGTGATTTGATACACAAAGAGTGTTCCTCTTGTGAATTTCACGTTTAATCACGTTATACCTCCTATTTCAGAATGTGCCATGCCGCTGGAATACTGCGAGTATTCCGGAATCACAGACAAGTGCCGCAAGTGGGCCGAGGGCCACGCCCCGGACGCCATGGGCGACTTGAGCCTGGCCGATAAGGAGCCTGCCGAAGAGGAGAAAAAACATCAGAAGCGCGGTGGCAAGGGTCCCAAGGTGGGCTAACGGCATGCGTTTTACGTCTATATCATCAGATTGCCGAGAAGAAGAAACCCGGCAGTGGAAAGGTTACCCTCCAGCGCGAGCCCCGTGGAAAGAAGAGTGTCACTGTCGTCAGAGGACTCGGATCCAACGGTATCTACTTCGGTCGGACATTTTACTCTTTGTAGATATCGAACTGAAGGCCGCTTCGAAGCTCTTCGCGCAGAAGTTTGCCTGCGGCAGTTCCGTGACCGGCGCCGATGAGATTGTCATCCAAGGAGATGTCAAGGACGACCTGTTCGACCTCATCACGGCCAAGTGGCCTCAGGTACGCCTTGTCTTTTAATTGCACTTCGACGGCTGGATCTATCACTGGATCGCTAACTATTCAATTCCAGGTGACTGAAGATCTGATCGAGGACCTCGGAGACAAGAAGCGTTAATTCTGTTTGTACACTAAGGGTTTGTTATTCCCGGTCATTTTTATGATGTTAAATAAACAGTAATTCGAACTTCCGTTTTCTTGTATTTGAACCTGATCTCATTCCCATATCTTCAAAACCAGGAGTATTGGTAGTGGTGCCATGTGGCAGAGGAAGAGCGGATTCAGATGAGGATTTCGGATCGGCAGAGGGAACGATTAAAAAATCTGCTCCTCCTCGCCTTGGCCGGGTACTTGTTCGTTACGTGGAGTCGGCAAGGCGCAGCTGTCTATGAAAAGAAGGAGCAACCGGAGGTGGCTGAGCCTGGGTTCCACGTGGTATGTTTTGTGTCTTGCCTACAAAAGGTACGACATAATATAGTCCCATTCGAATGAATATTCGTAACTAACCGGCAGTTCCGTAGTAACCATGTTTAACAAAGCAAAGCCGGTGAATGTGTAGAATTTTTATGTAAATTCTCAACCAAATAATGCACATGGTTATCATACTATGACGAATTTCAGATCCCCGACTACAGTAAACCGCGAGAAGGGCCCGGGGAGGACGGAGCCCCCGTCCACCTATCCGGAGAGGAGGCTCAATTGGGGGCAGAGCAGATGAAGACCATGTTCATGAACGTCATTGCCAGGTTTCGCTAGTTTCTCTGGTTTCTTACTCTCCTTTGTAGTGACAAAGTCTCCCTGGATAGGAGTATTCCTGACTCCCGATCGAGGGAATGCAGGGCTGTGCAGTATCCCCCGGTGGAGGAACTGCCCGTGGCCTCGGTTGTCCTCATCTACACCAACGAGTTCTTCTCCTGTGAGTCCTCCATTTATTTTGCTCAATGTACAGTTTCAGCGGTAATGAGAACGGTGCACTCCATTGTCAACCGAACGCCGAAGCATCTGCTCAAGGAGATCATCCTCGTCGATGACGTCAGCACAAGGGGTGAGGCAGTTTAAAATGTAAAAGTTGGATGTGATTAATATTCACGGTTGTGATTCGTGGATTTACGAGTCCGTCCTTGCGATTCGTTCTTTGCCATAGATTGCTGTTACAACTAACGTATGTATTTTCAGAAGAGCTCGGCGATCGTCTAAAAGCCCACATCAAGCGATTCGGTTCCCTCGTGAAGCTGTACAGATCCTCTGAGAGATTAGGACTCATCAGGTATGATGATCCCAAAGGTTCTCTTTAGTCGAGTTGAGAGCGAAAGTCTTCGGAGCCCGCAAGGCCTCGGGCGACGTGGTCGTCTTCCTGGACGCCCATTGCGAAGCCAATGAGGGTTGGATTGAACCCCTGCTCGCCAGAATCAAGGAACGGCGCAGTGCCGTCGTCTGCCCAGTGATTGATTCGATTTCCGACTCCAACATGGCCTATCTGGGCGGATCGGCAGGAGGTACGGTAGTTTAGTGGCCTAGGTAACTGCTTCAGGGATCGGAACTTTCTGGTGGTCTCTACACTACAGTATGGGATCTATGCCGAAGAGTGAGATCGCCAGGAGGAAGAACCCAGAAATCGACTACATCAGGTGAGGAAATAGTCGTGTGGCAGGAGAAAAAGCTGTTTTAGGACTCCAACCATGGCGGGAGGGCTTTTCGCCGCTGATCGGAAGTACTTCTTCGAAGTCGGCGCATACGACGAAGAAATGGACATCTGGGGTGGGGAGAACCTCGAAATATCCTTCAGGGTGGGTTTATCTGAGCTGTTTTTGCCCGAAGTTCTAACGAATATGATGTTAATTTCAGGTGTGGATGTGTGGAGGATCGGTGGAGACCATCCCATGTTCCCACGTTGGTCACATCTACCGCAACGGCCACCCATACAACATGACAGGTAGGCCAGTCTTTTGTGATTGCGTACTACGTCGTTTCAGGTCGCAACGGAAATCTAGACGTCCACGGAACAAACTCCAAACGATTGGCTGAGGTGTGGATGGACGACTACAAACGCTTTTATTACATGCATAGGATGGGGCTAAAGGTTACACCCTCATCAATTGTTAGTATTTTGCCCCAGGACATGGATGTGGGTGATCTGACGTCCCGCCACGAACTACGCAAGCGGTTAAAGTGCCACTCGTTCAAGTGGTATCTGGACAACGTCATTCCCCAGAAGTTCGTCCTCGATGAGAATGTCCACGCCTTCGGACAGGCCAGTACTGAGCGTCAGTTGTGCCTCGACACCTTGCAACGATTGGAGAATAAGGTTAGGTTTGAAATACAGTAGGCCATCACGTGTTCAGGGTACTGTAGATCTCGGCGTCTTCGCTTGCCAGGGAGGTGGCAGTTCTTCCGAGGTTTGGTTTTAAAGGACTGTCTATCATCCTGTTCTCAGATGTTCTCATTGTCGAAGGAGAGGGAATTAAGAAGAGAGACCACATGTGTGGATATTGGCAGCCGGGTGGAGGCTGGTGTCTACAAGGCCATTTTAAAGGACTGTGTTGATGACGATCCCGTCCCATTCGACCATTCACAGGTGAACAACGTCTTCTGCGTCTTCATGTGTACTTCAGGAAGGAGGAATCCTGAAACACCGAGGAAGAAACCTCTGTTTGGACGTGGAAGGGGTAGAGTCAGGTGGAGATGTCCTCTTCAAGAAGTGCGAGGAGGGAAAGGAGAGTCAGCAGTGGAAATTTACAAATTATTATTCATGTTGTAACTGAGTTATTAGCTTTAAGTTTTTGTTGGTTGTGCTCAGGTTTTCAGGCATTTATGGATATAATTGGGCGGGTTGTATATATGTTTATATAATAAAGCGGTTTTACTTATTTCGACGTACTTTAATGAAGAGATTTGTACTTTCATCATTCAGAACTGAGTGTTTATCAAAAGATTCAAATTTGTTTCCTTGAAGGTGTCAAATTCAATAGGCGCACAAATAGTATCGGCATCAATGTATGAATTCACCTAGTCAAGGAAATGTATTATGGCTTCACACGAGCCATCTTCACGAGACGCTAATGGCAAATTTTAGGCTCATTTTCCGCCCACGCAAAAAATACATCAAATGAACGCAAAATTCACGATCGATCGCACTCCGTTTGTTGGAAGTACAAGATGCATTGCGTCGTTTTTGCCCCTTACCCCAAAATATAAAATTGAAACAAGTAACAATTCATAGCAAAACCAAAAATTAACGGTACGACTTCTGGTAGCGAGCGCGGGCTCCGGGTCCTCCGAACTTCTTGGCTTCGCACTGGCGGGGATCGGACACCAGCAGGGACTTGTCGTAAGAGGCGAAGAGATCCTTCAGCTCCCTCTTGCTCTGCTCATCGACGTACTTGTGGTAGTAGGCGACCTAAAGGATGCTTGGTAATAACGCCAACATATTGCAAAAAAAAAAGTGCGCAGTCCTGGACCGCTTTGCACAATGTTATGAATTTTTAAAAAAAACTAACGATGGCCTTGGCAATAGCCTGACGGATGGCGTAGATCTGGGCGACGTGTCCTCCACCGTTGACGCGGACACGGATGTCGACATCCTTGAAGCGGTCCTTGCCGACAACGAGCAGGGGCTCCTAGAATGCAAAATGTAAAAACCGATTAGAGGAAAAATACATACCTGAAGCTTCAGGCGGAGGATCTGGGGCTCCATATGCTCCAGGGGGCGGCCGTTGACCTTGACGAGGCCACGACCAGCCTTGCAGTGAGCCACAGCGGTGGCGGTCTTCTTGCGACCATAGGTCTGCACGGACTTAATTTTATCCGCCATTTAACCCTGAAATGAAAGAATTTCAATAAAAGAAACATTCGAAGGCCGAACGAATTCAGAAAAGAACAATAAATGAACGCGAGATGTGTTGTAAAAAATGATTATAAAGATCAATGGGTCTTCCAGGATCCGAATAGACACACCGCGAAATTGAAAAGAGTTCACAAATTTGACAAAATACAGAAGTACGGCAAATAGGCGTTTTAGAAGCTAAATCTGACCAAATCGGGCGTAAAATAGCTCAAATTTCGCAAATCGATAATAGCAATCAAAATACAGTTGAATTTCGTTTCAAAAATCACAGAGTTTCCCTTAAAAAAGACTAAAAAAGAATAGGAACAAATTTTAGGCTGGCAAAGAAGACCGCGGGTGGTTTAAAGGACTAGCGAAGTACGGTAGCCGTGGAGCGCGGAAAGTGAAAAATCCAAATTCGCCAGAAAGGTGGCCCAGTTGCGCGCTGGTTTTCTAAGGGATTTTGAATGGTTTAATTTTCAAAGTGAGTGAAATAGTAACTAAAAATTATTACAAAATGTTTTATTTAATAATTATTCAACAATCACTCTCATCGGCCTCTTCCTCTCTATTGCTTTTCTCGGATTCTTCATTATTGCTCTCAGATCCTTCACTACCGGGGTTCTCGCCGTCTTTCTTTTCTTCTTCCTCTACCTTTAAAGAATAAATTGTAATTTAAAAACTTTTTTACCTCCTTCGCTTCGGATACCACCTTTTCATTGTAAAATCCGAAATAGTTCAGCAGGGCAACCGAAATTCCCCCGATGATCAACCCCAACACCAAAGCGGCCAGACTCAACCCCGCCAGTACCAACATTGCATTTCTAAAAAAAACGATTCTGAATCCGTTGAATTTCCTACTCTTCGATGTAGCGGATCATCCAGGGACTCATCTTCCTCAAGAGGTACCCCTCCAAATCTTCCAACCGTTCGTAGATGGTCTTAGTCTTCGGACGAGGGGTGTAGTAAGTCGGCTTCGGACCTTTGTCGTAGTTTTGGATAATTGTTGACTGGTGATTTACCCGATTTCTTCGATTTTGGCTTGTCAGCCTTCGGCTTTGGAGAGCGAGTCGCAGTTGGTGGCGTCTCAGTGGTCGAGGGAGCCTGGGTACTTGTCTTCAGGGGAGCCTCGGTTGATGTTTCAACTTTCTCATTTCCCTTTAAATCGTTTGGTTTGGTTTTGGTTGCTTTGCGAAGTACTAGTTTTTCCGATTGGGCCTTGGCTGCCGGGGCGTACGGAGTCTTGTAACTGAAACTCGGGGGGTTACTGTAACTCTCTCTCTCTCTCTCTCTCTCTCTCTCTCTCTCTCTCTCTCTCTCTCTCTCTCTCTCTCTCTCATTCTCTCTCTCTCTCCATATCTCTCTTTCTTTTCAAAACATTGACATTCGTTCAGAAAGCCCACCTGGGATCCCTCTTGGTCTCCTCCTCCTCGGTTGCGTCCTCACACCTCTGCACCGTCGTTCCATCCTTTTCCACAGCCCTACACTTCTGTTCCCTTGCTAGAGCCACAGTTGTAGCCAAAAAGACAAAGATCAACCAATCTGAAGACGAAGTTGTTAAATTGAAGGCAGTAAACTCACATTGAAACCGCATTGTGAACCGTCGGCGCCAGGAAAGGGAATGGAAATGAAGCTCTTCGATGAGTGCTAATGATATGCTAATTATATATTCTAAACTTTGCGAGAATTTTAATTAAACTTTAAAATGCTTTTGTTTTGTTCAATCGAATCTAATCGAATCTCCCTCTCTGCTGGTTTCTCCCCTTTTCTGTTTCTCAGCCTATCAATTGTTCTTTGTTTTTAAGCCTTTCTATTTACCTTATCTCTGACTGAATTTTTCTTTTATCTTTTATGAAACCCGCACTAGGACATTCTTTATTCAAAGTATTTCTTAAAATCTCAGGCAATACTGACGGGACTGAAAGCGTTGAAGTTGACCACAGGACTACTCTGTGTTGGGGCCACCGTCGTTGTCTGCTTTCCGAATCTAACCACCAGACTAAAAGCACTCTCATCAGAAATATTCCAATTCCCATACCAATAGGCGACCCACTTCGCCCTCCCCAGATTGTCTCCAACCACGTGGATAATTTGGCTTTCGAGGTAGACGCCGAAGCTGAGATTCCAGACGACTGTTCCCACCACGAAGCACAGGAGGAGGGCGAGGAAACTGGCGACCATCCAACGGGCATTGCGCATACGACGCTGCTAAAGAGAAGAGATTAGTTCCGAGGGAATTAGACACCTCCGCGGTTACGGTATCACCGATTTTGGTTCCATGGCGAATTATCCTTCCGACTGAAATGAAGAAGCAAATGGTTGCAATGGCGGCGAATGTTGCCTGAAAATAATAATTGACCGTATTGTTGGTCAAAACCATTTAAAATAGGTTTTACATTAATCATTGATTAGAAAGAATTTTGCAGGTTTTCTCTAGTAGGTCACAATTGCAACGGATGCATTCATTTCCTCGTTGCCGATCTTCAACCGAGAGTACTCTGATTGCAGTGTTTAGGTAAGCTGCGAATCCAAGAAAATAACAAAGAAAGTTTTGGAACTCTTCCGGATACACCAGAATTACTTTACCTGAATACAGAAGTTAATGTACATGTAGGTGCCAGTCCATGGCTTTGACGGGGCCATGTCGTACTCCCAGGTGTGGATAGTTTTATTGTAGACGAATCCACAGTAAGGGGTAAGCATTGGCCCTAAGACGTGTTCCAATCCAAAGGAGGCCTTCCCTACCTGCCATGACGACTGACAAAACGTACATAAAGGCCACAAGCCAAAGATAGTAGGTTTTATGTCTTCTGACGTAGTTGAACTGAAGAGGACGCCAGACGGCATACGCCGTTAAACCGGCAAAGGTGGGAATCATCAGAAGACTGTAGAAGAACTGGATGAAGGTGATCAGCACGACGACTACTTGGATAAACTCAACTGGTTCAGGCTTTGCATTGGAAACTGAATGAACTCACATTGCTCCGACAGAGGAACGGACAGGAAATAAGACGGAATGTTGTGCGACAGAGAGACTGTCGTACTGACGATATCATTGAAAATGAGGAACCGAATCATCATCATCAGGACGGATCTGTTGACCTGGCGACTGTTCCATGGGTACACGTAAAAGTCTAGGGAAACCAGAAGTACAAGACAGCCCCAATCCATCAATCGAGGGACGATGTGCATGGCTGAGGGATTGTTTGGAAGGGAAAGCAGCAATCATATGACGCAGGCGATGATTCTCTGGAGGAAATTGGAACCCAGGGAGGGATTAATCGGAAAATGCAGGTATGCGTGTGGTACAAAACTGTTCAATGCGGAACAAGGGGACACTTTAACTTTCGATTGTTTAAAAACTTAATTTAAATAGGAATTTAGGAATTGTATCTTCATGAACTTGTAAATATATAAGGCATTTGTGGATTGAGGATTCATAAGGGAAATTGTAAACATTTCCTGATCTATGAGTACATTTTGGCACGTTGTCTTTATCTTTTCAAAAATAATATTTGCATAAAATAGGTTGTTTATTTTCAATTCACATTCTCCCAAAAGAATTAAAATTGCAGCCTTCAGAGCATTTCAGGTAGGCTGCAATTCTCCCAAAGAAATTGATATCTTTCCCCTTTGGTTGATAATCGCCTGAGAATTTCAGTTTGCATCGAAAATTACCCAATCAAAGTGTTCTGCTCGCTTTGTCACGCGGCTTCATCGACCTCTCTCCATGGCAGGCAGAGGACGCTCTTCAAGAAGTCGCTCGCGAAAGGCAAGTTTCATTGTTGCAATCAACGATTGAAAGAAATTCGTTTGTTTTAAGAGCATCCTCTCCGTCTTTTTGAAATAGTATATACTGTAAACTAAATTCTTCTGAGTGAAATCTTTCCAAGCCGGCTAGTGACAGTTCCAGAATTTACCAAACAAAACCATTGGCTCGTTCTTGTAAAGCTTCCCTGTAAACTTGACTTTAATTTGGATAAATCCGAACGGAGATTAAAATGATGCCATTGGAGATGACGTTGTGTTTGCAGCGAGCGACCTCAAATGTACCCATCGAGCAGACGGAAAACTTGGATGAACTGGACGAGGCCTTCCAGAGAATGAAGTTTTCAAAGAACCACCGAGGGAGGGAGTGGAACACCCGGATGCCTAGAAACGCCCTTGTGGTCAGACACTTCAGACGTCAAATCAAGTCAAATCCTTTACCTCAGGTCTACACAGATGGCTCCGCTTTGAGAGATTGCTCAGGCGTTGGGATTTACGCAGGACCAAACCACGACTTGAACAGATCCCAGAGAATAAACCACCCACCGCACAATCCCCAAAGGGCCGAGGTTTTGGCTGTACTTCAGGCTCTTCGGAACATCCTCAACTGGGATGACTACAAGTTGGTTTAGAGAGTTGATAGAAGACATATGCAACATTTCAGTGATGAAACTGTTATTATCAGAACTGACGCTTTGTTTATCATTCAGGCGATCAACGGGGAAGCCAGGTGGTTTTCCTTTGAAAGTGTTTAGCTGACTTTTTCAGACTATCAAATTTTGAAAATGAGCTGTTGGAAATCTTAGCACTGGCAGTGAGAATTGAAGGAGGCGTTCAGTTTCAACATGTGTACGCCCATGGAGGAGATCCCGGCAACGAAGCGGTTGGTTCAATTATCTCGCTCTCTCTCTCTCTCTCTCTCTCTCTCTCGCTCTCTCTCTCCCTTTCTCTCACTCTCTCTCACTCACTCACTCACTCACTCACTCTATTTCTCTCCCCCTGAAGAGAACCATGCAATTAAACAATGAAATTCCATTTAGGCAGATGATTTGGCACGGCAGGCCACTGTAGGACCCAGAAGATCGCGATCGAAAAGTAGAGATAGAAACATGGAACATGGGAGGGAACGCTCCAGGGAGAACAATCGACAACACATTGCAAGCCACAGTGCGGTCGTCAGGAGATCAAACTCATACTACTAACTCATGTAGCCGTTGAAGGTACATAAACAATCGTTTTAGTAAACTTTTATCTAAATGTGTTGAGATTCCTTGTTGATTCACTTTCAGAATAGAACCTCACATATTTATTTATATCTATGTTTCACCCCGCCTCTCCGATCCAAATCTTCCAAGCGTCCTCAGAAGAAGTCTCCGTCTTTTCATCATTGTTGTCGGACAATAGAATACAATGGAAATAAGATATTTATTCATATAAAATATATATTTAAACAAAGATCGCATATCTCAGAAAAATACAGCACCGGCGTGCAGTAGCCGAAGGAGTTGCTTCGGAGCTCTGTAGCTCCAGTGGATGTGCTTCACTCTCTGAAACCTTGTCAGCCCATTGAACGTCATCTGCGCAATTTCAGCCGGCACTGGACAATCCTAAATCTATGCTTATCAAGTGTAAATCGATTGGGTACCATTTTGACACCGAATATAGTTTTTGAGCAATTAAAGTATCTGAGAATGAAAAGAGCGGTTGTGAAGGCGTTCTGGGCTGATTGGAATGTGTCTTCCGTCCTTTGCGCCTTCAGCGTCTCCATTTTCCCATTCACTTGGACTTCAACGCGAAAAACAGTCTCCTGAAGGCACATTTCAACATTTTCATGCGGAAAACATACAAATCCTTCCTCCTCGGCGACTACGTAGAGACTGTCGACCTCCATTTGATGCATACTGTTGAATGCCATTGTTCTCAGGTACCTGACAGATTTTATTCTTTTGGAAAATTACTTACCTATTCAATTTACTGACTTTCAGAAGAGTTGAGACTGGATTGTCGTCTATGCTGATATTGGCCATCATCGTTGAGAAGACGGCCTGAGGAACGTCGGGAAAGGCAGTTGGGACATCCTTAAAGGGCGGGTTAAGGGACTAAAGGATGAACACTTACAAAGAGACGATGGTGGAGTGCTTCGCAATGAAGGCTCTGAAAAAAGAATAAATTCTGGCCTTCGAAATAAATTTGCATTGGCACTCCCAATTATCAGGTACTGCTGCAGATAATACAATCATTCAGCCATAAGTGATCCATCCACTTAATTTCATTGTATCTTTCCGAAAATACCGAGAATCCCGTAATTCATTAGAAAAACGTCATTATTGGTTGAAAATCCGGTTTTAGATCAGATTATCCTAAGAAGCTGTGCCTCAATCAAAACACAATTTCTGGAGTGAGATTATGCGTTCATTTAGTTATATACAGGTGTTTTAATCTTAAGTTAATGTAGAACTTTTAGCAAAAATTCTGACCACTGAGCGGATCGAACGCCCAACCTTTCGATCTGGAGTCGAACGCGCTACCATTGCGCCAAGCAGTCATGGTATTGGGAATGGCGGGCAGCCTGTATCTTTTGCGGCGTAGACGACAATCCAGTCTCATCTTTTGAGGAAGTTTCAAACAAATTTGAAGAAAAAAAAACTCACCACACTTGCATTGGCAGAGTGGAATTCGCAATATGGATCGCCGATTAAAAATTGGCTGCTATCGATAGAGATGACGTCATCTTCGTTGTTTATCAATCGATAGCCTTTCTCTCCTGAAAAAAAAACGAATATTCCGAGTTTTCTCAGAAAACTTTCCTTTTATTCTGTTTTGCAGTTTCCTGAACCATCGCAAAATGGCGCGCTTGTTCAGTTTTGTGCGAATCGACATCTGAAAGGAATATGGTTGCGATCGAATGGGCAGAAAGGTAGGTGGGGAGCTACGGAAGGGAAGAACTACAATAATTATATATGTGGCAGGGGGCCGTTCGCGTGGTCGTCCATCTTCAGAATGACTGGATTCCTGGGATTGCGTGGGTTTTTGTGGGATTTGTAGTGGGTTTTCTGATTGACCCTGCCTCCAAATCACACGGTCACGGGGGAATCGTACAATGGAGAACGCACAGTGGAGAAAAAAGTAATTTTATATGGTGATACGGTAAATATAATTTAAAATTGCATGTTTTGAATAAAAAAGGTCTCGCTACCATCATCCAATTATTGAGTGTCATTGGAGAGGCTTGAGTTTTGGTCTTACCAGCCAATCTGTCGGAAGCTAATACCGTAGTCATTATGACGTGCAGGTGAAAGTACAGGAAATTGTTATTCGCGCCATCAATTCAGAAAAATCAGAACTATTTAATGTATGAAAGTAAAATAACAAAGCGAAACGATTTGATGAGATTGGAAAGTTAAGAACTATCTTCCTCCTCCTTGGTTGTATTGCATTCTACATTCTAAGGGAGTTCGTTCTCTTTGCGAAAAGTTTCAATTGGCGTTTTTTGTGGATGCTCCACGTTTCCTCATTTACTTGATCTTTCACGTCTTTTCTGTTGGATCATGTGCACCCAAAATTTGAAAAAAGTATGTGTTTTTGTTGGATGCTCACTATGCGTGTTTTCTTTTTTTCTCAAACTGGATATCATTGATTTTAGAAAGTATTTTTCAGACTGAAATTCAACACCTGCTACAATCAGTGTGGGTACTTGGGGAGAACGAGTGTTCTCACGGCTCGATGCACTTGTAAAGCGCCTTCGAAATAATATACTTGATTAAACAATTTCTTCAAGAAAAATTCATGTTAATTATTGCAAATTTGTCTATCAACGGATTTACAGTATAAATAATAAAAAAGTGAACACACGGAGAATCTCCTTCGATTTCCGGCAAAATCCAAGAGTCGCTAATCGTAAGCAGTTGATATGCAACAGCAAGAAGATGTAATAGTCCGTTCTTTCAGCATTCAATTAGGTTTTTCAAACTAAAAAAGACAGTGAGGCAGAAAAATGAACTTATAATTTTGTGCGATTTCACGCGATGCGAGTTTTCTTGTAAGAGATCAAGCTTTTGAAACTAAAGTTTAAAAGACGAAATCGCATTTCAAGGGAAACTAAGGGCCAACCCAAGTTTTGATGTTTCATAAATTCCAAATTGTTAACACAGAACCTAAAATTAATATATCTCGGTATTCATTTCTCTTCTAAATCTTTTGTTTCAAAACAAACAAAAAAGACAGCATAACATGGAATTTTGAGAAAAGGCAAATGCAATATAAAGCCAATAGGATGTATAAAGGTTACTTTTGTGATCTTTTTTACGCTTCAATCGTGGATTTTTCACTTCAATTAAAGTTTCTTCCCTATAAGATAGCTATTCTACCGCAAGATGAGTGATTCCGCTGTGGTTGATGACGGAACGAGGGAAAGGAAGGAATGAGCGCTAATGAGGGAGGAGTGGCTGGGCGGATAGGGGAGATTATCGTGTCGATAGACCTCGGATACCTGGGTGTTGCTGCGGCAACGAAGGGAATCACGCCAGGGACTCCAGGGACAGCCTGTTTTCCACCAAAACACCCAACACGGCGGAGTAACATAAAACTATGAGTTATGGCGACGGCGGCCGATAAAGAGGGCTGGGATTAAGGTGGAATGCGACAGGCCGATGGATTTCTTGGAGGGGATTCTGGGGGGACTAGTTTTTGTTGTAAACATCACTTCCAAACATGCAAAAGTACCATAATGAGGATTCGAAATACTTCAAGCAATTGTTTCTCTTGTTAATCATTTATCTAAGTTTAGGGAAAGTGGGGGAAATTTACGCTTGTTTTGAAACTTTTGTTTAACTTTTTAAAATATCCACCCGAAGTGTGATTCTGCGTGGTTGGAAGAGAAGAAGAACTTCAAAATGAAGCCTTTGGTCGCCTAGGAGACTCATCAATACAATCACTATAAATGAAGCAATCGTGACCAATGCAAATGTAGCTTCCAGCATTCAATTCTTTGGTCATCTAACCTGCTGTTTCCACAAATTCAGAAAATATGCATTTAGCTGTATTTATATTGTAATCGACACTCTCTCGTGTGTTTTTCAGTTCTCCGTAATCAGCCGCCAAAAAGTGTGATGGACGGGCGCGTACAGTTCTTGGCGACTTCTTACACACTACCGGTCGGCCACAGATGCATATATCGATCATCTCCCAATTGACCTACTCTTCCACAGTCCACAAACTGTTTACAAAAAAAACACCCATTATCCGAATCACATTCGTTGGAAATAGAAATTTTCGTATTCCAACCATTAAAATTGAGCTTTTGGTTTTAAATGGTCTTCTCAAATCCAAGATCGCTTCAATCTCTGCTAATGTAGACACGTGTTTATTCGTTGGTGGTTAGTGTACAAGGTCGTAAATCTGCCCAGTCGGGAACAGGTGGTCCCTCCCCCGAAATGACCCAATCAGCCGGGTGGGCACACACTCCGACCACACACAGCGACGCGCCAACGCACGCGTTTGAATTCTCTCAATTACCCAGCCATCACCTGTGACCCTCCTTTGTTATTCTTCCCTCCATCGATCGCAACATGTAAATGACAAAGGGAAATAGGCATCTTTCGCTCTCTCATTGAATTTTCACTTTATTGTGATGCGTTTTCAATTTTTACCCAGTTGAGACAGATTTTTACCCAGTTAAGACAGAGTCAAGGAAAGAGGGTGCACATAGTGAAAAAGAGAGAACCAAAAGAAATACGAATAATTTAAGAAAATAAATGTCTGAAATTCCCTTTCCCCCGAAATCAAGCCACTTCCCGTCGTCTTCATCCTGATTGTCCTTCGCAGTATTGTTTGTGCTCCAAGTTTCCGCCGGAAACGGCTACAACAGGTCTTCCGACGCAACACCTAGCCGAGACAGTTTCCCGTGATTGATCATCCAGCCACAACTGTCACTTTTTGCTTCTTTTTGAGATGCGTCCCCAGAATTTTATGATTTCCCCAGTCAGAAGTTAAAACGTGTACATTATAACCGACATGATTGAAATGTAACAATTTATTTGCCCTTTCTTTATTTCCGCTTCGAATTATTCTTCCCGAATTTATGTGTTTTCCCGCCAGCCGGTGATGTCACTGCTGCCAGCTGACGTGCAGTTTCTTCTTTGTTTTCTATTACTACTCAACATATGCTTTGCAGGTGCAGTATTCAGCTAGTATGCGACGGCTCAGATACTGGTGAGTCAACACTTCAGTCTTTGTTACTTACAAAAGAAACTTATTCTCCAGAACTTTAATTTCTTATCTATTGGACTGTTTCTTGCCTCAGTACTACTCATTTTGTACATTCTAATATCAAAGTGAAACAGAATGTAGTCTATTTCTGACGCATGCTAAAGGTCATCTTAGTCTCCATAATGTGAAATAAGGGCGGGGTTTTCCTCTTGTGGGCGTGGCTTAATCTTTCCCATTTCAGAAAATGGACGAATACGAACAGCCGATCAACGAGCTCTCGGTGGCTTCGGACACTGTGGCCATCCAGGTCGCAGACGGGGTGGGCGGGGTCCAACTCTGCCCAGCATTGCTGCTGGGCAGTTCTCAGGTCAAATGCCCCCAGACACTGAAATATAGGCATTTTAGGCTCTACCGGCTGCCTCTAAGCACATCTACAGTCGCCTTGCCGCGGCTGCTAGTGAAGTGGATCAAGGGGTGCCCGATCTCATTCTGAGCCTCGTCTCTCACGGAAATCAACTGTCATCAAAGGTGAGAGATGGAGTCTACCTCAACCTGTCGAGGCCAACTAACCTGTCAAACCTCTGTTTTAGTTCATCTCTCGAGTGGAAGCAGGCCTTTCCCCCCTTGTCTCCTCAAGCGGCATCTGGCTCATCTCTTCGGGAGAACACGATGACCCATTGGCTAGGGCAGCCAGCAGTACCATGAGGTCCGTTCTCCCACAGGTAGACTCATACTCCGTTCTCTGAAACAATGTTGATCAGAGCGAGTCCCCTGTGGAAGCCTTGCACATAATGGTAAATAACTACGAAGATGTGTTGGTTTCCTCTGGGACTCCCATGGTGGACACTTCTCTGAATACTTTATTGGTTTTGTCAAGAAGAGAGAACAGTTTGGACAAGGCAAGGTTCAAAGCTCATGCGACAGTTAGACTCTCACATCCTCCTCCTGGCAAGTTGAACTCGGCAATGACGTAAGTACGAATGATGTTTAGCCCTGTTGATTGGGGTACCGTCGGAGCACGTGTCTACAGGAATGACACCCGCTGGACAAGCGCCTCCTATTCTGCTGTCTCCTTCGAATGATAAAAGACCCCTGCCAGTCGTTCTTTTTGCAGGTAGAGAAAGAAAGGTAGAAAGAAAGAGATAGAGAAATGGAGCAGTTGCTAGAGAGATCAAATACCACAGACAAATTTAGGTGCCTCCAGGGAATCTCTAGAAGAACTGCTTATCTATGTAGAACATGGTGTTCCCGTAATAGTTCTGCAGGTAATCTCTTTCTTTTATTCCTCATCCGACGTATTCCTTTCCAGGACAGTTGTGAGCTATGCGCCATCTTGCACAATGCAACCCTCCTCTACCGTACCCCTCAATTCGAGCACTCTCGTTTCGTCTCCTGGCTAAAAGATCAACTCCATTCAATCGAGTTTTCCCAAATAGACGCTGGAGCTGATCTCATTGTCCAGATTTTTGCTATGGCTCTTGGTGAACCCCAAATGATTGAATTTTTGGACAGTGAACAGGTTAGCGCTTCCGGATCCAGAAAAGAAAACGGGTATTCAGATATCCTCCCTCCCTTCCAAAGTGGTTGAACTCTGTGTGCAGTGCTATTCAGGAAGGATAGACATGCGGCAGGTAAAACATTTGATTTTTGAAGCTGATACTTGCTTTCAGGTCGTTTTACTCGCTGGACGTTTGAATCAACCGGCGGCAGTTAGTCCCCTCCTGTCATCGGATACTCTTGATGATGAAGTACTGTTTCTTAATCTTTTAGTTGAAGTTCTCAATTTAGTTACTGACGGAGATACTTTGCGAATGTGTGGCCAACGACGACAGGGTGAATTTTCTGGCTGCTATATTGGAAGCGAAGCCTCACCTGAATGTTCACTCGGAGATGCTCATCAAAATGGCTAATGCAGCGGATCAGGTTAGTATCGATTGGCAACAATCCATAGATATTGCTAAAATAAACCTCTCGTCTATTCCAGCACTTCTACACAACTGTCGTCCTGAGCCAATGCATGGAGTATTCCACAATCCCAGAAGAAATAGACGATCTGTTTGCCCATGACCTAAACTCCACTTTGGTAATTTCTTTCTCCTTTCTTTCCAAAAACGACTGATTCCAGCGTCGGTTGTCCTTCGGAGTCGGAGATCTCTTCCCTTCGTCTTTCTTCAATGGAGATATGCTTCACAAAGACAGTTCTCAGGCCATTAAGATCCTAGCAGTTTGTTCTTCTGTCTGCTTCAGTCAATCTTTCCTTAAGATCTGGAGTCTCCTCCTCCACAAACCAGCCCTCACCCGTTGTTTCTGTGCCTATGCCGAAGAGCCATTGGCCTTTTCCCTCGTCATGTCAAGGATTGCAATGTCTTTGAGTCACGAGGTTGGACATTTTACGACGAGAGATAAATTCCATTGCAGGCCAGGGATTGGTACTATTACTCGGATTCATTGAAGCAGTTGGCTGACAAACTGGCTCAATCTGCTACTGCCATTTTGGATAAAGTAAACTCTAAGACACCACAGAAGGCGTATCAGATGGTGTGTCAACCCTTGGATGAATTTAGAGGAGTCACCATCAGCCAAATGGCCTTCCAGGTAAGAGACGCGGTCACACGTAATCACACGTACACATACAAACGAGTGGCAGAAAGTTGCATGTGTAACATTCATGTTTTAGGCAAACTGTCGCTCAATCCTGGCCCACGAGACTTGTCAACGCTGGGTTCATCGCCTCCTCTACGGCCATCTCCAACCGAGGGGTTGGCTGTCCTTCCTCCCCGCGTGGCTGAAAATTCTCCTCGCCGGTTTGTCGTCAGCCAATCCTTATTTAAAATGTTTTCAGCTGTCTTCGTGATTCCTATTAAATTCTGGATCTCAATACGACCTCCTTATAGCACTCATTCGAAGGACCACAAATCTCCCACAGTGGCCCTCTTGGATGTATCCAGGCAGTTCCACAGGAGGACTAGGACCTACAGGTAACGCTTTGCCACCGCGTGTTTGTGAAGGCGTGAATGTGTGACTGAGTGATATTCCAAGAAAGGGAGTAATTTCAGTGTAATCTCCAGTCGAAGTGACGCCTTAACGAACCTGACGGCCCCTTTGTCCAACTTCCCCCACCATTTCACATCGGGTGGCGGACCAGATTCAGCCACTCCTCAATCAATAGTCTTCCCTTTGAATATAGAAGAACCAGACAATGAAAACAACATCAGAGTCACCAAGAAAGTAACGTTAATTTACAGTTTTCAATTAAATCGAATGTTCAGAAGCGTATCCGTCGCTGGTCCTCCCCTTCTCTGTCCTTGTTCTACTCCACTCCCATTGTCAAGTACTGGCTTTCCCTTGTCTTCAGGATTCTTCATATTGGATTCATGGCATATGCAGTGAGTTGATTGTTGATCAAAAGGTTAAGAACCAAATGCTCTCATTGATCATACCACTTGGTTTGTTTTAGTTGCTGCTGCCTGGCTGCGGTTCCCTCTATTTGGATGCGGCAGTTTGGGCATGGTCTTTCATGTGGTGGATGGAGGCTCTTTGGGTTCTGAATCTTCGATCTCAAACAACGGATCTTTCGATTATGCCATGGAGGGTAGGTTTCCTGAGTTTGACGAATGAAACTGATTTCTGATGGCATCTTTCAGGTCTTTGATGTAGTTGTGACCTTCATTTTCCTCCTTCTACTTCTGGTGTTCAAAGTCTTCGGTGCTGGAGTTGTGGCCAATGTATTCGTGAGTTTTTCGTAAACGGGTTGTAATAACTCTGCTCTCTTCAGCACCTGAACTCGGCCTATCCGTCCAAAGTGCTGAATGCCTTCTTCCTTCTGTACTGGTGCTATGCCACTCTCTTCTACTACGTCCCTCTCTCCTCCATGTTCGGTCCTCTTATGATCAGAGTGAAATTGATGATCCTCCGAGATTTCACCAATTTCCTCATCATGATTGCTCTCATTATGGCTAGGTTCCTTTAATTGCATTATCCTCTAACCAAACTTCCTTTCAGTAGCGCAGCAGCAATTCAGGCAATTCTCTATCCGGACAGGGCGCTCACCTTTTCCATTGTAAAGTCTTCTTTGTCTTGGGTCTGGCTGTCTCTTTTCACCACTGATCTGTCAAGTGAGTGAAATACGAAATCAGCATATAAAACAATTTATTTTGCTATTGAAAGGCAAATCAGAGATAGCAAAACTTTTGACCACTGAGCGGATCGAACGCCCAACTTTCGATCTGAAGTCGAACGCGCTACCATTGCGCCAAGCAGTCATGATTAAACGACGACTGCGGCAGTCTTTTGTCAACGCGCTATCCCTCGCAACTGCAAATGACTCTCCAGCAGCTGAAAATGGTAAATGAAATAAACAAGTTTAGGTCTCCACGAGTCGCAAGATTGTCGCAAGTCCTTCTTGGGGGCTCCTAAGCAGTACTGTAGCGCAGTGAGCGAATATGCCAATGCCTCTTGTCCAAGCCAATCTATGCCTGCCTACATCGTCCTACTCGAATATTTCGTTCTTCTAAAGGTTATTTTTATTTTTAAAAACAAAAATTGAGTAATTCAGCTTATTCTTTGGCCAATTCTCTTTGCTTTCTTTGCAAAAACTGCAAAGGCGGTGGATGACGAGGCGGACAAAATATGGAAGTTCCAACTCTACATGCTGGTTACGGACTTTAGGTTGCCCTTTGAATTGCGGAAGGTTACTGTAGATTTCAGTGCGAGACCTCCTCTGCCTCCTCCGCTCACTTTCTTCTTCTTCATTTACATGGCTTGTTGTAGAGCCAAAGGTCAACTATTCCATCTGTCGCTTAATGCACACGACCATCCGGATATGCCACATGGGAGAAGGTTGGTGTTTATAAGATTTGAAGGAATACATACAATTACAATTGTAGGTCCCGCTCAACCCTTCGCTTTGGTGCCGTCTACCGTAACCCATCAGTCCCCTTTAAAAGGAATGAGTTCGTCAGTTCCTTCTGGCGCCAGATGGCTGTAGATCACTGGAAAAGAGAATGTCGCCACCCGGCTGTCGACAGCCTTGGCCCCCAAATCAAAAACCTCCAGGAACAACTGAGAATGCTCACTTTGACTCATTCTTACAAGAAGCTGGAGGAGAAGAATCACAGAGAGGTTGGGGTCTTCTTTTAGCCAACTGAATACCTTTCAGATTCAAACTTCAAAGTATCCAGGAGATGAGAACATTGAAAGATTAGCTCTGGAATCTGATGATGTGCCCTGGGACATATTACTCCCAAAATATTCTCCTCCTTTCTTCTGCAAGCCAGTGGAGGAATTCGCTGTGGAAATGGCCAGATTTGTAGAAACGGCTTCAGAACATGTAAACCTGGTTTTCTAAAGGTTCACGATTCTTTAGAACGTAACTGAGTTGAAGAGGGCCTGGAGGAATAGGCAGTTGGCGGAACCTACCAAAAGCTGGATGTTGGCTGCTTCTGGATTTCCTTTGAATCCGAATGGGAGACAAGGTGAGTAAGGGAAAAAAGAGTGATGAATTTAATTGTTATATTAGTTATCCGGTCAGCCAAAATTCAAAATTGTATTGAATTCAGTCTTTTAGGAATTGCGGGACGTGGAAATCACCCTAAATTTGGGCCGAACAGAAGGTGCTTCTACGTTATTCTGACAGGAACCACTAGAGCTGAAGCTAAGGTGGGAACAATGAAACGACAATGTTTCTAATATAGAGAAAGGAGAAACGATAGAGAGAGAAAGAGAGAGAGAGAGAGATTTTCATCTTCCCCGTTCTTTGGTCAGAAGAAAACACAAAAGATACCGTTGCAACAGCACGTGAACTCCTCGGCCAAGGTTCTCTTCCCAGCTACGACCCGTCTCTGAGACTGAATCGTAGCATAGTTCGATTGCTGAGTTACGATAACCAATGATCGTTCCACTTACGTCATTTCGTGGTTTCTAATAAAATTTTAGGTGCTTCTGGAAGAAAATGATGGAATTCCCAGTGAAGCTCATCCCGAATCAGGTCCTAGAGATGAACACCTAGCCTCTCTTCTTCGCCTGGTTGGAATTTCAGAAGGCGATGCTCAGGTACAACAGGACACGATTCAAAAGGAAAGTTCTTTAGTTCCTCTCAATGCGTCGCTTGGATACTTCTGTGATAGCCGAGGATCAGAAGATTCCAATGTCGGATACAAGCCCCGCCCACATAGCCGTCCAAGTGGTCCCTCATCCAGAAGACACGGACAATGCATGGACGGAACACGACGTCTGGGCTGTTGCTTTAAGGTTTTTAGAAAACAAGTTTTTTTTAAAAATAATTTTGTTTCAGAAAACGGAAAGTGTTACCAGTGATGACTGGCTACCGCTGGGCGACCATCGCCTCTGCCGCCAACTCCATGACAGCTGCCCAGGCGACGTTACTGGCAAAGGCTGTGAGGATATACGGAATCGAATGAAATACGAGTATTGTTATATAACAATGATTTTAGTTTTTTGCGATGATTTTTCGGATTGTGGCAGTGTCCGGGAAGAGAGTTTAGTTTTATCAGCGGATGGGAGATAGAGGACACGTGGATGGGCCAGAGTGGGACCGGGAAACAAAGCGATCGGAGAGACTACGGGTGCAAGGAACTGAAATGGGATTTGGGATAATTTTGTCTGAGATTTGATTTGAGATTGAGATATTTGGGATAATGGCAGTTTTCCTTTAAGGGACTTTACCTTTTCTTTAGGAAGGGTGTTGCATACAATGTTTCATTAGGAATACATTTGGTTTTTTCACTTGGTCCAGCACCAACAAGCGAGATGGGACAACGAGTTCAGTATTGTGTGTGCAGGGAATCTCAGTATCCACTTTATTTTCTCATTGACTTTGAATAACTTGAAAAAGTTAGCTGAAAAAAATTTCACTTTAGGCACGTAGGCTTCATGTCGCGTCACAACTGCGAGATGGGTAGGTAGATTCTCCTGAACTAGGATATACAATTGACAGACTACGCGACATGTGCATTCTTTGATTAAACTATAGACTACAACATTTATCAACCGGTTTTGATTGTTGAACTCTATGATCTTTCGTTATTTCATTTTCTACGCCTCAGAAGCCTAGAAAGAGAAAAGACTAGTATCCATCTCTGATCTAGCTAGCCTTGACTGGCATTCCCTTCCACCGTCGTATCATCTGCTGAAAAAGACATTTTCAGCAAAATAAGGTTTGTCCTGTTCTTTATCTCTGGGCATGTGATTTATTCCCTGGATCCTAAGAACGACGCAGGAGTCTTATCGCCACGCGGTCTGCACCCTCCTTCCCCGAAAGACCAAACAATGATAATTTCCCCATTTCAAGCGGTGACTGCCACTGAATTTCCATAAAATACTGCTTGTGGAACAACCGTTCTTATATTCTCTTCTAATCACAAGTTAACCCAAATTTAGGAGCTCCTTTAACCGTCCAAGCCCATATCTCGCCTCCTGATAAAACAGGCAGTCATTCTGCAGAGTTACGCTCCAGCTACCGCAACCACTTCTTAATATTACCCTTTCCACCGACGTTCAATGTTCTTGTACTGAAACATACTTACTGAATTTTTGAAATTTCCAATCTTTCTTAGTTTTTTCAATTGAACGCGAGAAGCATTCAGCCACATAAGTTTCTGCAAACTTTTCTCAACAACCCAAAATTTTCTTCTTCTTCTGGAAATCCTCATAAATCGTCAGCAAGTGTACCAGTTGATGTGTCATCTTTACTTTTTCTATTATGTTTTCTCTACATTTTCGTTGTAAAAATAACTATTCATCATTGTTTTCCATCAGGTATGAGACCTCTCCTTCTTTTGTTGTTGGCCGTGGCGGCCTCTGCCAAGTATGTGGCTCTCCCGAAGCCCTTCGAGGATTACTGTATCCTTCAGAACAAGACAAACCGCTACAATTCGAATAAACAATTCGATTTCCCCTGGTAGTTGAAAAGTAAACCTTAATTACACCCTCCTTCAGGTTCAACGTGAACCTGGACCTCCCACCCAGCCAGAGGTGGTCTGAGATCTCCAAGACTTACAAGACTCAGATCTCTGAGCTGATTGGCGTAAGAAGTCAACAGATGATGTGAAACACTCTTTGTAGGTTCTCATTGACTTCATCACCCCGATCTTCCCCGATGCAGTCAATGTGGTTGACCTCCTCGGAGCTGATCTGGAGAACCGTCTTCCTCAGCCATACAGGGACGAAATAAGGGTAGGTCCTGGAGGGAATAGAAGAGACCGTAAATTTTCAGTCAATTGCTGATGACACTGGAATTCCCATCGGGCAGATTGTCATGTACAACATCTTCTACGAAATCTTCACCGTTTGCACCTCCATTGTAGCCGTCGATAACAAGGGAGAAATGTACCATGCCAGGTAAGGGAAATGCAATGTAACCGACAATCATCGTCAGTTGTAAATACTGAAACCATGCAAATTACGGTCAATGATTTTAACAGTAGATGTTTTCAGAAACCTGGACTTTGGTCTCTTCATGGGCTGGGACCCGGTTCAGCACGAGTGGCCCATCACTCAGAAGCTCCGCAGCATGATCATCAACGTCAACTGGATCAAGAACGGTTCGGGATTGTTTTGTTTTGGGTTAGCCAATTCAATTAGGAACTCTCCTCTACAAATCGAACAACTTCGCTGGCTACGTCGGAATCTACAACGGAATGAAGGTCAACGGATTCACCATCACTGCCAACGATCGTTTCATGCTCGACGGAGGTACAGTAACCCACGGGGCTATATTACTTATGAAATGTAGGATACATGGGAATCTACCGTTGGTTGACTGGAATGGAGCCTGATGGCAAGTTCATGTCTTGGCTCACTAGGGAGACCTTTGAGAACTACAATAGTGAGTTTGAGAGAGAGAGAAAGAAAGAGAGAGAGAGACATAGAGTAACAGAAACAACCAAACTAAACTCCTCTTTTAGCCTATGACGAGGCTAAGCAGCACCTGATGACCACCCCCATCCTGGCCCCCGTCTACTTCATCCTCGGAGGAGTGAAGGCCTTCGACGTATGCCTAACTCACACCTTTCTAAAATATCTGTTTAAAGGGTGTTATCATCGCCCGTAGCCTCGAAGCCACCGATATCGTAACTCCGATGAACGCCTCAGATCCCAACGGGTGGTACATCCTGGAGACCAACTACGACCAGGGAAAGCCCGTCCTGTACCTCGATGACCGTCGTACTCCTGGAAACCACTGTATGAAGGTCATGGGAAGGAAGAACGTCGGATTTGAGGTCAGAAATAGCTTCCGTTGTGATGAATATTCGTATTCAGGGCATCTTCAACGTGCTCTCATCCCGCAGTACCTTGAACAAGTTGACTGCCTACTCCGTGTTGATGCAGGCGTCCACCGGTCGTTTCGAGACCATCACCCAGACCTGCCCTGGAGAATGTTGGCCTTGGTAATTTGGTCAAGTGATTGATGTAATTAATAAAAATATTTGCATTTGTTTTAAAGACCTTCGATATGACGACCTTCATTAAGCACAAAATAAAGCTCACCTTTCCAGGCTTCTATTAGCCTTTCGGCTATTCATGAATTCATGCTATTACTATTACGATCCATTTCTGTAGCTTTGTAAACTGCAATTGACAAGCTAATATACGTTCCCAAAATTTATTCATTTTCTTGGATGCACATAACTTAAGAAATACGTTCGGTCCTGCAGCGCTAGGTGGCCGACTAGACCGTGCGGCAAATGGCTTTTTGAAACTACACATCGCCGGCCGGCGCGCGCCATTGGTTTCTGCTTTCTTGTTTTTATTTGCTTTGTAAACATTTTAAACGCGTTGTAAATAATGACTTTAGGCTACATGGTTGTTGAAATGTTGCTCCCTTATCAGGTAAGGCAGTACAATATGTACAAAACGTCTCACACTGTTTCTTTTCGAAATTCCTAAATATTTTCATTACAATGTTGTCATCTTTAAAAAAATAATAATTTTAAAACATTAACATGCGTTTTATTTTAGAAATGCCACGTGACGAAAACCCAGAACTCGAGGAGGAGCGGAAATGCAGCACCGCCTACGATCTGATTCGACTTCGACTGGACCGTCTCGAGAAGAACATCGTAAGTCTTTTTATAAAGTCGAAATGGATCATCTATGTTTTAGCACAAACCAGCCCCTATTCCGGTCAAACAGGACGATGTGAAGGCGCCCAAGGCTCCTCCCGAGTTTGTCCGCAACGTCGTCGGATCCTCTGCCGCCGCCGGCAGTGCGGAATTCCACATTTACAGGTTTGTTAGCTGATTTATATTTTTGTCCAAATTCTTTGTTATCGAAATAAAAAGGTTTTTTTCCAGGAATAACCGAAGGAAGGAGCAGAACCGGCTGGACTACATTGCCTATCAGGCGAAGAAAGAAGAGCTGGACGAGTCCTACGAGTGAGTTTTTGTTATTTCCGTTTCATATCGTAATTTTAGGGGAAGGAAGCGGGATATTGAGGAAGACGAGGAGGCGAAAACGGCGAAGAAACGGGCGAAACGCCAGCGACAGAAGGCGAATGCCAAAAAAGCCAAAATGAGCAAGGTTGGATTCTGATCGAATTTTTGAATTCCGATTTTTTGTCATTTACTTTTTTTATTGTTCAGAAGGCCAAAAAGGAGGAATCCAGCGATGACGATGATGAGGAATCGGAAGGAGACGAGGAAACTAAGGAGGAGACAGGAGAGGTGAAGAAAGAAGAGGAGGAGAACGGAAAAGCAAAGGAGAAGGAGGAATCCCCCTCTGCCGATAGCTCTTGATCTCCCCAATCTGTGTATTTATGGTTGTTTTCGTTTACGAGTGAATTGTTGTCTCCATGCTTTCTTATTTAGTTGTGTTACAGTGGTACCTTCCACTTTATACCGTGTCAACTAAGGAATACCGTCACGTTGCTTCTGTTTAGATGGGTTCGTTGTATAGCCTGCTGGTGGGACCTCAGCTCTACGGCCAGTTCGGCCGTCCTCCGAGGGTGGTCAACATGCCTGAGAACATGGGAAACACCTGCATGACCGTCGGCAGGGGTCAGTTACAATGTTTTGTAGATGTTTTTAGTCGAAATGTCACTTCCATCGTTTCTTTTTTTTTGAATGGTCACGATTTTCCAGGTCTGTTCAATGTGACGACGTCGCTGGCCTTCGGCCCCTTCATCCTCCTTTTCCTCTACCAAAGGGGTTCTTTGAACACTGGAACCGCCCTCTTCTTCCTCAAATACATGGGAATTTTGCTCATTTTTGCATACGGAGGAAGGTTCATCGGCCGTGCGATGGACCCCGTCTACCGCGAATTCATCGCCGTTTGGCAGAAGGCCAGGGCTTCAGGAAACGCCGCCCACAATGAGGTTCCGTTTCGTTCTTTCCGTTTGAGACCCAATTTCAGGAACTGAAAAAGTACGACTTTGAACTGAGCGGAGTAAACGCCGATTTCCACGCGGTGCCGAACGAGCTGTGGCTACACCAGCCGACTGGCATCGAAGGTTGGTCGTTTCCCTGATGGTCCCAATAACCAGGTATAGCCAATCCGTTGACGAAGGTGCTCTCCTGGTGGGCCATCCATGCCTTCGGAAGACAAATGCTCTATCCTGGATCACTGGCCGTACTCAACTGGATCATGGGAGCGAATCTGCAACAGGCAAGGACACTCATGGTCACATCCAAGGTAAATGGCAGTTTTCTGTGGAACTGTGGTTCATTTTCAGGCGGGAAAGAGGACGTGGATTCGAACGACGGAGGGAGACCTCCTGGATACGATGTTCATCCGAGGGGAGGGACAGAGGGGACGGACCCTCGTCCTCTGTTCCGAGGGAAACGCCGGCTTCTACGAGATCGGAGTGGCCAACACCCCTGGACAACTCGGGTATTCGGTAGGTAGAGGTTCTTATTTGAAGGGTAATTCATATAAGTTAACTATGGAGATTTTCATTACAGCAAAATAAAATACAACCTTATAATTATTTCCGTTTGTAGGTGCTGGGTTGGAACCACCCGGGATTCGGCGAGAGTTCCGGTCTCCCCTTCCCCAAGAACACCCTGGCCTCCGCCGACGCCATGATGCAATACGCCAAACAGTTGGGCTTCGAGGAGAAGGACATTGTCATCTTCGGCTGGTCCATCGGCGGTTTCCCCAGCAGTTTCCTCGCCGCCAACTATCCAAGTTAGTTATTTTCTCTCCACAAATCTATAATTCCCTTCAGACGTAAAGGCAGTCGTTCTGGATGCCACTTTCGACGACGTCCTGCCTCTGGCTCAATCCCGGATGCCTCAGATGCTCGGTGGAGTCGTCCGCTACGCGATTAGGCAGCACTTTAACCTCGAGATACACGCCATAGTCCGTTTCCTCCATTTAAAGTAATCTTCTTTGGTTCAGCTGGCCAAGTACAAGGGTCCCCTGCGGCTGATCCGCCGTCTCCAGGAGGAGATTCTGACGGTGGACGAGGGTCGCGGAGAGTCCCACACTCGGTCGACCAACAGGGCCAACTATCTTCTGAAGGAGGTCCTCCGCTCACGACACCCCGATCTCATTAAAGGACTGGAACCTCAGGTATGGGTTACGGTATTCGATTAATATCTGGTATTCAGGTGGATATATGGTTGGCCAAGTCTCCTCAGGAAAGGATGTTGACTAGCACTAGTGTAAGTGCTTTTAAAGAAGGATAATTAAATGGACGTTTCAGGATTCTGTCGATGGGATGCGCAGGGCGAAGCTGTTTGCCGTCTGCGATCACTATCTGGTCGATTTCGATGCCACCCACGTGGCTCCTCTGAATCCCAGGTTCGTTTAGCATTGGCAAAGTGTCATTATCTTCATTAGAATGGTATATAATTTATGTATTTCAGGTACTTCAACATTCCGGAGCAGATCGGTCTCCTCTGAACCCAGAGCCCTGCGGTTGCTGTCTTCCCTCCAAATCCTTTAAAATCACTAATAATTTATTTCCCGATTTTTTTCGGTGTCGTTTTATTGTGCAACAACATAAAACGTGTAAATTTATCCAAACGAGAAAAGCACAAAAGCGAGTGAGTGCGAGATTCGAGAGGGTAGCACCAATGAAGGGAGAGAAAGAGAGGGAGGAGAGATAAAATCTAAGCGCTATTCTGGGGAGAGAGGTTTGAGCAGTAAGCGTAGTGGGCGCACTGGGAGTGTACCGGTGGAATGACTTTGGCTGCGGAGATCGAGGGAAGGCCGGCTGGGTGTCACAGTTCGAGGGAGTAGCGCTTCAACTCGTTGAAGACCTCGGAGAAGAAGACGGAAGAAGAGTTCAGACGGAGCATGTCTGCACTGCGGGAGTTTATGATGCACACGCAGCGGTTCCAGAACTTTTCACGGTCCTGAAACAGATGGTTACTGTAATCACTGGCACAAATGGTTCCGCTTTAGATAAGATGCAATAAAAACTGTCATCATCTGAATAACCCCTGGGTTACTGTAATCACATAATCCTTAGCTTATTCCTCTATACAACTGAAAAACATCTTGCATGTTGCAGATCCTGCCTTCTTTTTTCACCCATTCCTCCTGCGGCAACAAAAAAGTTCTAGTCACACATTCATGGCATCCTTCATCAAGCAACATTATGATTGCAAGTGTTTACAGAGCCAACTATGCTATCTGACAGAGTGGCCAATCCTCAGATGAAAGTTCCCTTTCTCTCGGAAGAAAGCCTCTTTCGAAATGCGTGATCCGGCGGAAAGTGTTGAATCGGCGATGCAGAAAGCCTCCGATTAATCTTCCTGGCTCGCGTACGTCGCCTGGCTGACACGGCAGTCTTGAGCCTTTCGATTTGGACTTGACGGAACATACTTCCATGTTCGTTTTCAGAGGGAAAAGAGAAACCCCTTCAACAACAGACGGTGTTTGGATGAACAGGGAATCTTTTTTTGGGGTCAGCTTTCTTTGGATGCGGAATATATGAATGTAAGTACCCCTTCTGCATCCGCTATGAGAATGTTGACGGAACGGATGCAGTTTATGGGAGAGAGAATGAGGAAGTCACGCATTCCCAGGGGACAACTTGAAACTGAGAGTTCAGTTTTGGATTTATTAGTGACAGGGCGGCAGAAGGAAGAGAAACAAACAGAACTGAAGGGTTTAACGTTTCACTAACACAGCGGGATTTTACTTCTAAAGATGGACTTAGTGTGCTTGCGCAATTTGCCAAAATGTTAGTTATCTTTTATAAATGATAAACCAGTAATGTCAGTTTTGGCTATTTAGACTGGCCGAAAATTGCCTTCTTTCTCAGCCCTCTAGTGTATGTTTCAACTCCTGTTGCAATGATGTTTCAGTTTGTCACACGTTATTCACAGAGAAATTGAATTGAAACAAACAAACTTTGGGAACAACGACTTTCCCATTGGGATATCCCTCTATTGGATAAAACTCACAGCTTCAATGAGGAACGGTTTCAGCGGATATGAGATCTCGTTGCCCATGTAAGAGTAGGAGATGTAGAGACACGTCAAGACCCACGCATGCAGTTCCTCAACCGTCGCGATCGAGTTTTCATCTAGACGTAAGATTTCTAGAGATCCTAAAATGGAATTACCTGGTATGACGTCCCTGATAAGCATATAGACAAAAACTAGATTGGCGGGGTTGATGAAGGCCACGTCCTGCCATCCCTGGAGAAGGAGGGCGCGGTCGACTGCTCGGAGCCAGGAGACCTGGAATATTTTGTAAATTCTTTTTAATTAGACCCTTTTTAGATATCATGTGATGTTCTGTTTGTCACGTGTAGTGATTTGTGGTTGGTTTTGTGTTGCAGCCCTCGTGTTCTTCAGTTCCTCTCGAATTTCCCTCGGCCGTCGGCCATTCCGTCGCATCCGTAATGGAATTATCCATGCAATACTGGCAGCCATCTGGCCACAATGACTCACGCCGTTCGCCCCTAAGGACGCGTAAAAAACGCCACATTGCCACTGTGAAAGGCAGATGATGGGAGGAGAGACAACAAAGATAACAACTAACCAATTGAGCTGGTTCGAATCCCCTTGGCGGACAGCTTTGAGCCAAAAAGTGTCCCAATCCGCGAAGAAGTTCAGAAGTCGACGCCTGGACTACCGTTTTCCGACGGGCGATCTGTAAAAAAATTAAATAAGAAAATAACTTTCTAAAATACAAACCTCCCCATCCCTGGCTGAGAGTGCGACCGTCTTCTGAACTCTCGTAACAATCCCGTTGTTGATGTTCTCTTTGTTGATAATCAACGGTTTAGTCCTTTAAAAACCAAAATTAAGCTCAGAAAGAGAAAGGCACCTGTTGGTGTGTGTTGGCGAGAGAGGAGTCCTTGCCTTCGGACCAGGTGGACTTACGAGATTGTTATTGACAAAGTCTTGTTTGTGGAATTTCATCTCTCGCTTCATCTCTTCCCGGATACTGTAGAAGTTCGGGATTACGGTAGTATCCGGCTCGAAACTGAAAAGTTTGGGTGAGAAAGACCGTATGTACCGTGCCTTTTATAATTTTGGTTGTTGTCCAAAGTGACTGGCATCTTGGTGTACGGTAGATCGCGAGTACTACGGTATGTGGATATACTGTCACTGGATCTCGAACTCAACAAGTCTAAAATTTTGAATTTCTTGGTTCTAAAAGTAGATTAACCATTGGCCTTGGCTAGATGTTTCCTGGCGACTGGTTGGATGCTCTTCCTGCCCCAGTTCCATCCCTGAGCCAGGACGGACTGCCTCTTCTGGAGGTAGATGGGGGCATCTGGAGGGGAGAACAGGTGGTTGCACACCTGGAACTAAATTATAAAAGAGATTAGCAAAGTGTTCTCGGAAGAGAAACTAAACTACTGAGAATTGAAATAAAGGAAGGAGGGCTACCGAAGTTGGCGGACGATGCGGCGTAGGCGAAGAGAGACTGGCCCCCATCAGGAGTGCGCTCAGATCGGCTGCTCGACTGAAATGTTCAATTCTTCTACTTTAAAAGACGAAAATGGCAAGTTTGCTAACTTGAAGTAAGTCCACACATGTAGTCAATACAATATCCTTAACCGGATATTTTAGGATCACTACAACTATGTAAAACGCCGTCAAATATTTCATCTTTGAATTTTCAGACAAAAGATCAAAGAAGTGCAGGAAACCAAGTGAAGCATAGTCCCGCTTCCGGTCTGAGGGATGACAATGCGTTCATTTGGCCTTATGGGTGGTCGAAGTGATCCAACTAATCTTTGTTTGAATATTAGGGATGTGATCCTTTATCTACTGTCTAATTTACGCCCAGCAGTCATTTGAGTCCTTCGCCAATCCCTTTTCTCTTCTTTGGGTGCATGTATGCGCATCCATTCGCCCATTGGTTCATTATTCATGCACAAGACTCTTCTTGCGTCAGTGGAGGCTCATTACCCCCTAAGCACTGACTTCCCCAGAATATTTCCCCATGTTTACAGGAGCCAGGAATGGGCCAATGATGACCGTTGGATTGTCAGAGAGTCGTCAAAACAATGCAATCACCTGCGATTGGCAGCTGCGGAGAAAATAGACTGTTTTGCAGAGTTAATGGAAAGTTGGAGAGCAAACATTAAGAAAAGAGAGACAACACGCAGATTTAGCAAGGAAACTGAAACTTTCACTTGGGATTTCTTAAAGTCCTTTATTATTGGGTTTTGGGTAGAAAAGTCAATAACTGCGACTTTATGTGAAATTGATAGCTTTAATAAAGATTTTAGACAGAGAAATGTCGGATGCCACTCACCTGTTGTTTTTTGGTGTCGACGTGTGCGACGACCGACTCCTCACATAAATTTGGCCGCTTCGATTGTAACTGAAAACAAATACTTAGAAAGATATTCTCTCTCTCTCTCTCTCTCTCGCTTGTTCGCTCGTTCTAATTCTGAATTTCTTGAACTCTCAGTACCAAAGTTCTCTAGACACCTTATAAAACTGAATTGCCGTTCTTTTGCATGAACATCATTGGCTTATCTGCGAATAAAAGAATGATTACCGAGGGGGGTCTCGTGTGACGTCAATCGTGGCCCAGCCTCAGCTAGCAGCATGCGCCGCACAGCCTGAAAGGAGAGGTTGAGGGGAAGAGACGGGAAGAGATTGAGGGCTGTGGGAACAAACACGTAAGAAAAAGACTCATGGATAGAATAAGTGGTTGCGGATATTCCATGTGGGTCAAACCCCCGTTCATCTCGCAGATTCCTGGGTGTCGGAGGTCAAGATGGGGTAATAAACAGTGCAGCTGCCAATGAAAGTGAGATGCGGGGTCTTTTGGCTAAGAGATAGAGTGAGTTAGGAGTTGGCCGAGGGGCGGAATTCACGTGGTCAATTGGATTGTTGACGTCGCCGCGCGGAAGAATTGCCAAAGGCGCCGCCAAACAGGAGAGGAACATCGATTTCTTCCTCAGGACAAGACTTCAGAAGACCCCGGAGGCTTTAACCTCCGAGTGCAAACGACGATTGAAATGGACTGCAAACAGGACAAATTGAAAACAAATGGGCATGCACTCCAAACGCACTTGTAAGTCATTCGGAGCGGGTAATTCCCATGAATTGCCGTGATAAGGGGTTTCTCAACCTGATTGAACCCAGCCTACCGTATCCTATTGTGAAAGGTCACTGGGATCAACAGTCTGATGGAAAACAGCCGTGTTGTGGGAGGGGTGCTTCATTAGCTTTGAATGGAGTCGTCGGCGGATCCGTGACGGCCGACTGACGGAAAACAGAGGGAAGAGTCCGTTTGATGAGTTTAGAGGCCGATGGACACTAACTAATTGCGACATTGCCCAGCGCACTTAGGGACATGACATCGATTTCGGAGGAGGAAGGGGTTCTCTGGGGAATCTTTGAGAGAGGGCCATTTGAAGCTTTATTTCAAAAGACTTCTGTAGTCACGTGACTTGGAGACCCAGTCTTCAATGGGAATAACTTAGATTTCTTTAGAATGTTCTTCTCTGCACGTTCAAATGAAAAAAGAGGACGGCAATTAGAGCATCCGATTAAGGGAACAACAAACGCTAAAAGGCCGAAGAACGTGGGATTTTGAGGAATTACTGGGCGATTGCATTTGAATTAAGAAACTGTTTTTTTTAGATAAAGACTTTTATTTTGAAAACCCTGAAAGAATAAAACAAAAGAGGAGATCTCTGAGCAGGCAGCCTAGTTTCCTGAATAACACCGTGAGGTTTCAGGGTTCTTTCATGTGTGAAACAGGGGGTTGACATCATCATGTTTATGTGGGATACAAAAAATACAGTAATCTCGGAAAACACCGTTTTGAATCGAACGTATTCATGACTAAACATAATTGTCATTCTTCAGACGCAACCACATGTTTTCCTTTGAGGGAGAAGATAATGCTCAAGTGGGTAGATTAGGAATTTCGAAGGTAGCCGAAGCGATTTAACTCATTTCAAATATTTTTAGAAATATTAATATTAATAAAAAAGGTGAAGATAAAATTTTAATTATTGCGTGAGTAAGCGTTATTAAAATCCGCGGGGCAATCTTCGACCCCCCAGTAAATTACCCTCCCCCAAATGAGCTCCAGTGCCCAATCCAACAACTAAACACCTCCTCTAAGTTGTTGTCTCCAGAATCCCAATTGTTTCCTATCCCGGAGGCCCATGTCTTCGGTGGGAAGAAAAGGCTTTGAATCGCAAAAAAAAACCCGGAAAGCGACGCGTTCAGTGATTTCGAAGGCCAGTCGGCGTGTTTTCCACAAGGAAATGACTAACGAGGCTGCTCTGAGGGAAAACTCCCGGCCTCTTTTGTAATCAGGACGGACACAACAATCGATGGGAAATCGTATAGTGGGCAATGACCTCGGATGAATGCCTTCTACACAGAAAAAAACAAGAGCTGTTTACAGGAGAATAAGTACTTCTGAAAATAACACAGGAGTCATTTCATTAGGGGACGGAAAAAGAAAGTGATATTGGATGAATCAGGAAATCTCTTAAATAGACATGCAACGGGAGTAAACAAGCCTTATTTATAGCAAATGATCAATTAAAACTACGATTTATCGGCTAGATAAGACAATGACTGAGGAAATCGGAGTGAACCTTCGCATCAAAAGGGAGCTTCTTTGCAGATTTGGAAGATAGAGAGATTATAAAGAGACTTTGCTTTGCAACCTTTACTTGATCCACCCTACATTCGAAGATGACTCTGACGCTGTTTGCAAATGTCACACATCGGGAAAATCCCATCTTACGCAAAACCTAAATTCATTAATCGCTGAATCACTTTGTTTTTAACAAAATGGATAATATTACTGGGAGAGATTCAGATGACCAACGCCTCATCCAGATGATCAGATGAGATTCAGATGTTAGAATGAAAAGAGCCTCCAAAACTAGGAGATACGGGTTTCGGAGAAAAACACCAAAAGTAGCTTCGTTTTTCAGCCCTTGGATTAAGGCAATCCGAGAAGAAGGCCAAGACTTTGGATCATTATTTCAAAGAAGGCATACTTTTGTTCTTGAAGATACAGTTAACAAAAAGAAGATTAAAAGAAGAAAGTGAGAGTCAGTGTGTTTCCGTGAGTTGAAGAGATTTTATTAGCTGCATATTGCAGGAAAGGGCAAAATTTGTTGGTAACAGGAAATTGGAACAATACACGCAACAACTTCAAACACTGAAAAGAAAACTATCACCCCGTATTCTAAGTTATGATATTGCCGCGCAGAAACATATGGTATAAATGATTGAAAAAGAGTTAGCCAAAGAGAGGAGGTAAAAGAAAAATAGTCAAGAAGGAACACAACTTCTTTGACTGGTTTTGTTCTGCACCTTATGGAGAACTGAGCTAATTTAAACCCAGAATAAACTTATGGAGAAAGGATGCCTTCTGGTCTGAAGTGCTCTGTGGAGACTAGTAAAAGGACCCTGTCCTCCATTGGACTACTGGCGGTCGCCTTGTGTGGAGTGCCTCGGGCATCGATCCTCACCCCCGCTTCTCTGCACCCTCCCCCCGCCTCCACTCCCTCGCCCTCATCGTACCGGCGTTAAGCAATTCCAAGACGGATGACAATGGAAGCCGCTGATGAAGAGATTCCCGCCAATCAGAACATTTGAATATGAGATGGATGAGGAAGGGATTCACTTCCTCTTAACATACATGTACACAATGCATATACACAGAAGACACACAGAAGACACACACATACACAGACACACACATACACACACACTGAGACGAATAGGGAGAGTCTCCTACAATCGTAGTCGTAATGGTGAACACATGTCGTTTCTTCAAATGAATGGTAGCGCTAATGGAATTCTGGTGACCGCACAAAGGAAACAAAACGCAAGAATTTCTTCCCTCGTCAACAATTCAAGTTTACGCCGTCAAGAAAACTGATTTTAGAAACTTTGAAGTTGAAAACATGGCCGGAAATCACATCGGTCCGTTTTTATACTATTTTGGAAGCCTCGAGCTTTCTTTACCTCCCACGCGCCTCGTTCTGTCTTTGGATGTTTCCGCGACTTCAGATGTAACTTTAATTAGTAAACATATATTTGTAATGGCAATGCCTTCTGCTTCTGTTTACGCCCGTGTTTCATAACGCAACAGGGGCTTCCAAATTGGCACTCGAGTGGCAATCCAGTGGCTCTTTGGGCCATGGCGACGGATGTTGTACATGCATTATAATGGCAAAACAAACATTCTTTAACCGAAATACGCGATTGTATGGAAGGGAACGATTGACAGTGCTGATGCACACGAACACGAGTAGAAATGGCAAATCGTAATTCGCGTAGAATGGAAGCAATTGCGTGATTTGTCATAACCTTCCCATTGTTCTTCTTTCGTGTACCAGGTAATATCCGGCAGAAAGTGTGGTTTGTCCTGAGATCTTTTTGTAAAAATCAAATGATCTCCACAAATGTAAGGAAAGTGTAACCGATGTCATAATTACAACAAAAATCCATACACTTCAAGAAAACATTCAGGTCAACCACGAAAATGTTGAGCTGAATAGTTTGCTTAGTGTGGTCGCTTGTATGATCCATAGGAGACGCTGACACCAATCGTTGGGTCTTTCTGTTGTGTCTGAGATCCTTACCCAATTATCTTCGATTTGCCCCATTCTTTCGCCCACTCCATTTGTCCCACTCTTTGTGCAGGTGTACTGCTGTCGTTGGAGGACGAAGACGTATTCCCGTGTCGGAGAGTCGATCATGGCCCGTCAGCCGTCGGCCGAATCCGCGCGGCTCGATCCGTCTCAATGCCGTCAAATCACGGGCCTCCGACGTCCTTTGGGGATTCCGCCAGCGACGACAAAGCACCGAACTTCCGAGGTAAACAAGGGTCTACAGAGAAAAGAGGGAAACAGATCAACGATTTAGGCGCTAAAGAAGCACGAAGGCGTTCCGAATGAGAGAAACCATTTATGTGTTGTATTATTGAAATCAGGAAGAAGGTGCTAGAATTTCAATTAGCATAGGGAATGTCCCAAGGGTGTCGGGTTTCGAAGGGGAGAACCCAATCCGACTTTATGATCATGACTTTGTTTGCGGAAGGCCGTTGGAGAGCCACGTGGAGCAGCCCACTTCTCTCTCTCTCTCTCTCTCAGTATTTTGCTATGTCTTCTGCTTCTTTCGTATTAAAACCACGACTTGCATCCCCACAATTACTTTTGTTTTGCAGTCGTACTGCTATTCCCATTCGGTGCGAGATAACTGAATTCAGGACGATTTTTGTTTGGCGGCAGTTCATTTACCCGGCATGGATGAGTCACACGGGGTCCGCTGGGATTTTAGACACGCAAATTGACGGGAAACAAGCGGATGGCGAAATTCTGAGAGGACGGAGGAGGACAGACGGATTCTCCGGAGGGAATGGAGACTTTGAATCTCAGACGGCGGATGAAATACCAATACAAGGGAAGAAGGAGAGAAGGAGTTCCTGTACGGAATGATTAGATATAACTTTTATCCCCTGTGTTTATGTGAATCGTCGAAAACAACTATTTCCCCACACCAATCGTACATATTTTGTATTGGCCAGAAGACTAATCGTAGAATTGTGACTCAGAAGCTAATAACGAAGCCATAGCCTTCTACGTTTGTCATAATGGTGTAATCTTGCTTAATAGTCTACGGCAGGATTCTGCCATTACGGGTCCATTTGCTGATCCAATCGGTCCAGCCACGGGTCGTAATGAAGGAAACGTTTTGTGGTGCCGGCTGGCTGCAAATTTAATTAGTGGCAGCAAGGCTGGGTCAGGAAGGGGTCGACTGAATGAATGATGGTAACTGAGTACGCATAAGAAGACTGATTTGCATCCAACGGAGACTTAAACTAACTTAAACCCACCTGAAAAGGATCAAAAACACTCCTTTGCACCCGCAGTCGCGCCATAAACAAAGGCGACTTTCACATGGCATTGTTTTTGCCCTTTTCAGGGCTGTCGTGGTTTCGCATAGTTTCTTAATGTTAGAAAGATGTTTTTGTCACCGTAGTCACCCTGATCTACTGACAACTGGGCACACCGACAATGAGAGAACAGAAAACTATATAATGGTATTCGTTGCAGGAGGATGATGCAGATTTTAAAAATACCAAGACGGATTTTCAAATACATTTAATACAAACAATGTCATTTCCGTATGGCGAATATTTCCAGGTACCCGGAGTTAGTATCGGTTATCTTAGCCATTGAACTGACCTGAAAACCAGACTGAATTTTAATCTACAAAACAAAGTTGACAATTAAACATTTAAATGTGGGCTCTCACCTTGTTGATTCTGTTGTCCTCCGAAAGACGCCTGACCGCCCTGCTGGCCTTGCTGTCCTCCGAATTGTCCCCCCTGTTGGCCATTGCTCTGTCCTCCAAACGGAGACTGTCCTCCTTGTCCCTGTTGTCCTCCAAACGGCTGTTGTCCCCCTTGCTGGCCTCCGAAGGGAGATTGTCCTCCTTCTTGATTTCCATTCTGACCATCAAACTGTCCTTGTTGTCCTCCCTGCTGACCGCCGAATGGAGGCTGCTGTCCTGCCCCTTGTTGTCCTCCAAATGGAGACTGTCCTCCTTCCTGTCCTCCATTCTGACCTCCAAAAGGCCCTCCTTGCCCTCCTTGCTGTCCTCCCTGTCCTCCAAATGGAGACTGTCCTCCTTCCTGTCCTCCATTCTGACCTCCGAAAGGCCCTCCTTGCCCTCCTTGCTGTCCTCCCTGTCCTCCAAAGGGAGGCTGTCCTCCTTGCTGTCCTCCATTCTGACCTCCAAAAGGCCCTCCTTGCCCTCCTTGCTGTCCTCCCTGTCCTCCAAATGGAGACTGTCCTCCTTCCTGTCCTCCATTCTGACCTCCGAAAGGCCCTCCTTGCCCTCCTTGCTGTCCTCCTTGCTGTCCGCCAGTTTGGCTACCAAATGGAGGTTGCTGTCCTCCCTGTTGTCCTCCAAACGGCGGCTGTCCTCCTCGTTGCCCTCCCTGCTGCCCTCCTTGGCCACCGAAAGGACCTTGTCCTCCTTGCTGTCCTCCAAACGGAGTCTGAATCGCTGTGTTTCCCCCTCCATTCTGTCCTCCAAAGGAAGATTGTTGCCCTCCGACTCCTTGTCCTCCGAACAGTTCTCCATTTCTCGAAGTATTGATAACATCACTCGTCTTAAACATTTGGCATAATTTTAAATTTAGTTTCTTCCTCACATCGTAGCCGTACTTTGCTGCCCAGGCAACGAGAGCCGAGTCCTTTTCGTCCATTGTCAAAGACTGGTTCCTTATGATGGCTGTGAATTCATTCAGTGCCTCTGGACTTATGTTGTCAAATGCACCTGAAAGTATCATTTATTGAGCTATTGCGACCAATTCACCTTGAACTGCGAACTGAGGAGCGCAGAAGACACCGACAGAGCTAAGTAGATATGTAAAAGTAAGGAGAAAGGTATTCATCCTGAAAGAAAAGATTAAGAGCCATTCCGGACATAAAGGGAAATTAAAAGAAAGGAAGCAAATGAAAAAAAAAACTGAAAAAAAGAATACAAAAGTGAGGGATAATTAGAAGTATTCCCCAAAGTAAAGAAACAATGTTTGATGATAATTTCTCTTTCAGTAAAGCAAACGACTGCTGGAATAATCGGCTGGCTGCTGTCATGTGTCTTCCGTGCTTATATAGCTGCCCCTGTCCCACCTGTCCGTAGACAAATGTATTCAATGGTGTTGATCAAACGAATGAGTCATCTGGAAGCCTCTGATGAATTATGATCACTATGACTAATTTCAAGGCAAACTAGTTGAGGAGGCTAAAAGTCAACGGTTTGAGACTTCTTTTATTCGTTCTTTCCAAGTGCAACGTGATGAGATGGGTCTTAAAGGTATCATCAGCCTCCTTTTCAAATTGAGGGCTAATCGCTAATATTGTTAAAAAAATCGTTGCTTGGAGCGGTTTTGGTAAAAAATACTCCAATTGAAAGGGCGAAATAGCATAACTGCGATCTTCATTTTAAAAAGGGGGCTGATGGTCCCTTTAATGAGGCACATTTGGGAACCTTCGACAAAGGTCCTTCACATTTGGGAACCTTCGACAAAGGTCCAGTTAACGAAATAATCGGACAAAAACAGAGAGCGAGAGAGACAGAATCCAGAAAAATCTAATTAATCGGTGTCATTCAGTTCTGTCAAAATCCATAGCTTACTCGTTTGACTCGTAAAAGGCCGCCGTTTCCCACAAAGCCTCCAGCCCTCTTTCTACAAATGGACTGCCTCGTCCTTCCTTTCTTCACAGATGCACTTTTGATCACCGTATGTCTGAAAGCTTTTATTTGCAGGCGTTCCTGTGACCTATGTTCCACTGCCCGTTCTCTCCTCTTTGGTATTGCTTTTCCTTCGTCTGTGAAGTCAACCCCAATGACTCGATTGTTCTAGGAAATCTTTCAATTAAATAAAACTTTATTTAAAAACCAAACTGTCGTATTTCTTATACTTAATAAAAAGTGTTTCAACTATCCCGAATTAAGATAAAGGGAGTATCTTAATTCGGGGTAGTTGAAACACTTGATGAAAGGTGAATGTGATGTGAATAAATTTCTTTTTTGTCATTATCATTGTTTCTAGAAGAAAAATCTAAGTCAGCCCTTTAAATACATCAAACAGAAATCAAATAGTTTATTTGGAGTGTATACAACCAGAAATGTCAGTCGCCACTTGAAGGTAGTTGAAGTCTTACTGTCCGCCAAAAACGGCTAAAAAATTTTAGGAAAATAATTTGATGCCCTTACCTCCAGTTCCAATCTGTCCTCCAAAAGGAGTGTTGCCACCCTGTTGCCCTCCAGAAGTCACTGTTCCTCCATTTCCAGCCGCTCCTCCACGGCTGCCAGGGAAGGAGTTGGTCTGACCTCCGAAGGGATTCTGGCCTCCCTGTTGGCCTCCGAACTGTCCATTCTGTCCTCCGAAGGGAGACTTTCCTCCATTTCCACGACCACCGGAGAGAGTGGAATTCTTACCACCGAAGGAGCCATTCTGGCCGTTGAATCCTCCCATCGGGTTGCCAGGGACTGTTTGTGCTGGGAGCAGTTGATTTATTTTATCAAATTAACTCACTGTTGTTGCTTCCTCGCTGTTGTCCTCCGAATGAACCATTTGGCACGTTTCCATTAGAGTTTGGGAAAGTGGTCACATTTCGATTGCCTGTTTAGATGTTTTGAGTATTAGAAGCAAAGCTTACCTCTGTTTGCGACCTCGGCTCCACTGCCGATTCTGTAGCATTCGACACTCATCACAACGAGGGAGGCAATAACGAGGAAGTTCATCCGAAAGAAAAAACGAAAGAAGAGTTCAATTGTGTTGAGTGACAGGGTTCCCCGAACTGTGCTTATATAGCCGCTTCCGCATCTACAAACAGTCCGCCTCCGGTGTTGATCATGGAAATGTACGCGAATTCTGATGAGTCAGCAGGCAATTGGTAACGGTGGCGTTGTTCTCTGTTTATGGCGACCAACATACTTTCAGTGGGTCAGAAATTGATCTCTTTCGACTATTCAGGAGAGATCAGCACCCATTCTCTCTCTCTATCTCTCTCTCTCTCTCCGTCTCTGTCTCGGTCTATGTCTATTCTGTGCCTACATTCTCGCGTAGATTTCAACCAACATCAAAATGTTCTAGGTGTCCTAAATCACTTAGTATGCAGTTCAGCCTGCGACCATCGTGTAGTCATAGTTCTCGTAAAGCCCTTCCATTTCATGAGAATAAATTTATTACGTGTACCAGTGACATTACACAAAATATGAACATAAGTGCAATGGATAGGCCTCAGCCCCCGTTTCCCGTAAGAATTCATCGGACACAGCGACCGCCCACCACTGAGAACCCGGGACAGCAGGCGTTCTCACAAGGCTCCATCACGGTTCGCTCTCTGAAAAATAAGTGGTAGGAATGTCTAGTTTAGGGTAAAAGTTTCCATAGCCAAAACCCACTGTTTGCATCTGACACCGCGTAGAAGAGAGAGGAATCCACCGCAGTCGCCGTCCTCAGACTTCTTCTGAGCACAAAGTCCTGTGCAAGGATGCGTGTTACAAACTTGGGTCTCCACGGGCTCGCCCCTATAATTTGTTATTATTCTCAAAAGAACTACAAAGGAAGGGATGCAAAGGGCTTCTGAAACTTACGAGCATGCGGATCCTAGGGGACAGGTTCTTGTTCTCATGCGGGAACCACAGGCACCACAGCTGGCGGTACAGGCGGTCCAAGGGGTCCAGGGATTCCATACGCCTAGAGGGGAAATGGGTTAGTGGGAGACATGCTTCTAAAACAAACCGGCAAGGGGGATGGCCCTAGCCCTGGCTTCGAATCCTCTGCCTCCGCGGTAGAAAGAACGGAAAAGGATGACCATGTCAGTTGTGGCAGATCGGATTACGGTATTCGGAGTACCGTAACAGCAGTACCTGAAGCAGTCGTAGCCTCCTTTGCTGCCAAAAACTACCTCATTCCAGTGTTTGCGAAATCAGTGGAATTCCTCACTTCCACATAATCCATGCAGAGGGAGTGACGTACTTTGCAGTACATTTCGAATTCTCCGATGAACTGCATCTCCACGATGTGGTTATCAGGGGCTGTGAAGAGCCACGAACACTCCTGACCCTCCTTGAACTCCCGAGGATAGCCGGGACTGCTTATTTTCGACCAACCGGATCCAACCTTAAAAGAAGTAGTTTCATTTAAGGTACGGCAGTAGCTTACCGAAACGCGTCCTCCGCAGACTGAGCCGTAGCCGGGCATCACTTGCTCGCAGAATTGGCCGGTGAAGCCATCAGGACAACGGCAACGGTCGCATCTGCAAATTTTGTTATGAAGAGAAAACTACGTAAAGCAAAAGAATTGCTCTCTATGATCAAAAGCAAAACATTGCCCTGAACCAGGATCGAACTGGTGACCTTTAGATCTTCAGTCTAACGCTCTCCCAACTGAGCTATCAAGGCACGCTAGCATGCGCCGTGCAGACGGCACTTGAATCAACCTGTGATATGAAACTGCATCAACGCAGTGATTTCCTGAAAATCACTTGGAATGACTCCGCCATTGGTACATAATGGTCGGATTTGGATGACCCGAAAAACGAGCATGTATCGAATGAGAGGAACCGGTTTGGCTTTCATCGTTTGGTCACGTGGCTGTTAATCGATGTCTTCTTCGAAGAGCGGCCGCCGCTTCTCCAAAGATCAGTGACGTCATGTGACGTCGCGACGGGGATTCCCTTCAAGACTTTGTTGGTTTGATCTCTCGATCTGATCGAAACCGCTAATGGGGCTTCGAACAGTACGGGAAAAAAGAGAACCAAGGGTAAACAGGCAAAATAACGATTGATAGGCTGACGTGGGATGGACTATTCCAGCTGAACAAACGGACTGAGGCAAACAGATGAGTGATGGGGTTCAGTGGATTCAGTAGCTTCGAATTAAGGCTTTTTGAATTTTAGAATGGTAGTCTAGAATGAATTGATCGTGGACAGAGAAAAACTGAATGCCCTTTCCTCCTTACCTGTATTCTTTATTTGCATTGTAATTATCGTCATAGTACTTTTATTAAAGCAGTACGATACTTAAACAATACATTTAACCTTTTAAAGTTCTTCTGCAAAAACAACAGTGATAACGACGTCATTTCATTGTCGGGAGTTCCAAAAATAACTCGACCTGTTCTATCTTTGAAGATTACGCTGCCGACTATTGTACTTTAAACGCCAAACATGTCAACTTAATCTTCTGGAGAAGGATCTTTGGGAGTGAAAAAGTAGGAGAGGAGACAAAGAGAAAGAGGACAAAAGAGAGAGATAGAGAGAGAGAGGGAGATTTGACATTGGATACCCCAAGAGATCCTGTAAGTGCACTTCCTACATAATAACAAAGTCCACCCCCCCCCCCCTTTCCCCTTCCCCATTCCCCGGGTTGAAGTCGGGTGTCGGGTTGACCTAAGACGTCGACGTGTCTGTCGGCTGTGATATACGACCGCCACCATACTCAGCGATACGGTTTCTCCCTTTGATAACCCACCTCCTGGGATCAGTGTAGCCGCCCCTCTGACAGGGCAACTTCCGCCCGCACACATTGCTACAGTAGATCTTGTTCATCAGACGGATGTCGTTGAACGACAACTGGTCGCGTTGGCCTGAAACAAGAGACGTCTCTCGGATGGGGAGGGTGAAGGATGGGGTTCAAAACACAAACAATGGGTTTACTTGGCGCTCTTAGTGTATGCTAAAACTACAGCTGTGTTAAAAGTTTCTGATAAGATATGATACTCAGTCAATACGCTGGGCTAAGTTAATCAAATCAAGATGCAACTGACATGTGAATATTTCACGCCAATGGGCACGCTAACACTCCCATTAAATGAAATAGTTTTCCCAGCAACGCTTCAAGCCACAGTTTCCAAAACTATTATGCGTATCTTCTATGAATTTTCAGGAAAACAAGACTTCATTTGTTTTCTAAGCAAGAGTGACCACCGAAAGAATACTTGCTTGGTCCTCTCGCTGTTCCTGGCTTTCCCAGGAACAGTCTTCCTGTTTCCTCGAAAACCCCTGTGATCCCTGTTTTTATTGCCCATTGTGATGAAAATTACACTCCAGAATCCAGTGTCTCTGTTACAGCGCAGTTTGACGTGCGTGCAAACGAGAATTTCGGAAAGAAACCGACCGATGGTTTTCTGGTAATCCGTCACAAAAGTGTTGATAGTGTACAGATCGTCATAGCGGGAGAAAGCCTTGCTCCTAAAATCCCGTTTTCACCGGAAATCGCCCGTAGACGGACCTGTAGTGCATGATGCTTCCGTAGTCGTAAGGAACCCCCGCATTGTCCACATCGTCCGGATCCTCCTTCAGGAACTGTCCCTTCGAGTCCTGGAAAAAGGCCGTTGTTCTGCATTTTAAGCGAAAGTTCACACTTGAAAACCGGACGGTAATAAGGTCATGCGATTCAAGAGGACACTCTCGCAGAAGGAAGTGTTTGGAAAGACCGACCTTGTCGATGTTCTCCCAACGAACGTTGACGAATTGGTCGCGGTCAGGACGCGACTGCTCGTGCCAGAAGCCTAAGGCATGGGCCACTTCATGGGCAATTACTCCCAGCTGAAAATTAAGAATTGGACAATAGAGAGGAAGAGGGAAGGTAGCAAGAAGGAAAGAGAATCCTACCCTGATGCACTCTGGAGCCAATGAAACAAGCTGTTCCTCTCCCAATGGATGGCGGCCGACATTACTGGCACAACCGTCAACATCGGTAAAGACAATCCTGAATTATTTCAATTCAATATAGACTTTGGTATACCTGTTTCCAGAATCAGCATTGTCATTCCTCACAAAGTTAAGACAGGTAATGTTGTGCCAGTGTTCCAAAGCCAATTCGATGATCCTCTGCTCGCGAGAGGCTGAAATCACTTGTTGCTGTACTTGTAGTTTGCTCACTGTGTGATCCATCAAATCCGTAAACAATCGGCCTAGAAGGGTCCCATCTCCTCAGATTGGAACCAATGAACTTCCTCTTGACTCTTCTTTTGTTCTTGTTTAAAGCGTTTTCGTATAATTCTCTAGCTTGGTCGGGGAATAAGACAATGTCACCTGAAAAGAGAAATTCTGGAATGAAGGGATAGGAACTGTTACCCTCAAAGTGATGGCCTCTCTCATCGGGGTTCAGGATATCAGCTTCTATGTCGTCGTTCATTCGACGGTTCCAGACTCCCATTTCATGGGCTACTTCTTCCTAAAGAGTGGCTTTGCCTTCTCAATCTTTATCATTCAACCATGTATTCTTTCCCTGAATTGCTAACAACTAAAACCCTCTGTGTCGCCTCCCTCTATTACCAGTTGTTCATTAGGTGAAAACCCGTCCCGTGGCTATCGCAGTTCCTCGAGTACTAGGCGTCCTCAGTCTGAACCAGTCGCGGCGCGCCACAAGTGTTACATACATAAAAGAAGATCATAACAACGCGGCCTCCCCATCGCCCGCTTATTAGTCGGCCGAGTTGCGGCATTTCCTCGGCTGTCAGCATACCGTTGCCAGCTCAGCTGCTGCCAGCCGATACCTCTAATTGGCTCGGGGAAACACGTGTGGCTGTGTAACAGACGGCCGGTCCGTGAAGGTTAATGGAGTAAAAGCCGTGATCATCTTCCGCACAAACAACCAGCAAACGACCTTTCAGATTTATGGCGAAAGAGGTGATTGGGAATGGGTTTTTGAACGATAGCGGATGGTCAGAGATGAAAGCAGGAATTGGAATAAATGGGAGATCGCTTTGAGAAAACAAATGGAACGAATGTATTGAGTTTGCTTCACGAACAGGACTTCTCTCTCTCTCTCTCTCTCTCTCTCTCTCTCTCCCTCTCTCTCTCTCTCTCTCTCTCTCTCTCTCTCTCTCTCTCTCTCTGACCTTTGGACTGGGCGGATGCCTCTGATTCTCCAGTTCCTTTATCTTCTCCATGTAGAATTGGACCGTCTTCTCATCCTCCTCGCTCAGCCCCATTCGAAGCTTCTTTGCATCCATCGACCTTCGTACCCGTGCCCTCTTCTGTACAACTCCATCTTCCTGCTGCTGAAAATAACTTTTTTCAACTTAATTTTTTAAATGTGCAAAATTCCCCCATCGCCTTCCTCTGGTTCAAAATATTCAATTTGACAGGAATCCCTTTCTTGGACTAATCCGCTAGAAAAACGCCGCCAAGCGCACTTTGTTCAATAGAAAAATTCGGTTTTGCGGCGAACCAACTGGGTCGAACGGTTACGGTTCGAGATGGAAAACAGATTTTGGCAAAGATAGCAATACTTGTAAATTTAAAGAAGAGTGAGGTTTCATTTTCTGAAGAAAGATCTGTCGTATTTTATGTAGTTGTCAAAATTCACTGATGAACAACTAATTGATTTAAGCCCTTAAGCTGCGGGTTTGAAAATGTGCTTCAGAACTTTCAAAAACCTCCTTCTTTTGGAGAAAATGATGTCAAATAGACAACAGGAAAGTATTTCATCACTTGGTTGGAGGATGTGTCATCATTGGTCGTCTGCAGAGACATTTTCGGTTTTTCGTACCGTTTGAACTAATTTATTGCTTTCTAAAATCATCAGAAATCATTTCGGTAAAAGACAAGGTGTAGTCAAGTTTTATTGTCAATGCATCAGAGGGTAGAGGAAGTAATAATAAAGCAGTGTGTTGGGGATTGTAATACTAAGGACAAGGAAAAGAAATAGGGAAAACAAGATTTGCCTAAGTTAGAAGGGCGCTTAGAGCCAATGTAATATTGATTTCTTTTTCATAGTCGAATCAGCACAGTTCATCTCTTCCTCTCTTATAAAAAGCGTTCCATCCGTTGCTCGGTCGTTTGCAAACCGTTCTCCGTCCGTTCGCTATCATTTCCCTTTAAACTGCGTGTCGGCGCTCTGTTTCAACGCTCCGTCGCCACAAAACACCGCGTCTTCTGCAAAGTAGGAAAAATTCACTTTTTCTGTCGTGTCAAGACTACAGGCAACATCGTAAATTTCGATGTTTGTCTTCCAGAAGAACCTGTTGGTTCTTGGTGTCGAAGGAACGGAAACGGTTATCAAAGGCAATCAATCAATAGTCCTCGCGTCTCGCCACCATTTTACTTCCCACGACACCCGGATTCCGTTGTTTGTCTGGGCAGAAACATGTCTGGTAGCAATCAGAAATCAAAATGTTCTCTAGATGATCATTGATTCTTATTTAATACTCAAATGGTGCTATAAAAACCCGCAATTTGGCTCGAAGCGCTTACTTCTCCAGCAGCCAATCGTCCAACTCAATGCAAGGCTCCCTCGAAGTCAAGGTTTCAGTGACGGACAATTCTGATGCAAATGGGCTAAGGCCTTTCCCTGGTCTTTGACTTTTCTTCTTTTTGCACCCGTTGGATAAAATTGCTCTCGTTGATCGCAGAGTGTGTGATATTAGGAAGGTGAAACCGCCGCTATCTGACACAGAAAACCAAAGTTTTTTCCGAAGCCAATGGATTCAGAGCTGTGTGTTAAGCTTTTCTAACTTAATAAAGACAAAGTTTTATTGCATAAATTAATGCATTAACTGAGTTGTTACTTTAAAATTGGCGAGTGGAATACTAGATAGCACTAAACATATAACCTAAAACGAAACATGTGGGGAGTGGGCGATAATACTTTCTGGATCTCCAAACTTCGAGACATAAAATAAATATCAGAATTTGTTTGTACTTATTTTGAATATGCTTCAAAAAGTTATCCAAATCATCTTATAGTCGCAAGTTGCCTTTTGTAAATATAAATCTGGAGGCTCCAAGATCTTTCACAAAAATGCGGCTAAAGGTTTATTTGAATTGTCACAAATGTAATTTCGAATAGGCACTCTGAGGGTATTGTTTTCAATGGGATTTCTGCCAAGTAAAACTATTCAGAGCATAAACTAAGAATTCTATAATTCTATAAAAGAATTCCAAGAATTGAGGGTCTTCGAATGGATAGAAAGAAATACAGGTAGAGGGTGAAAACCTACAAGTTTTCAGGTAAAGGGATATTGAAACAGATCTATATTGAAACATATTTCGAGGGTTAATGTTATCACAATGTTAGGAATGTTGGTCAAGAAGGCGAAAGAAGAGAGACGGTTTTTGATAGAAAAGATGGCTGGAGAAAAATTATTGACCGACCGCAGTCGCACCATCAAAACATTCGTGATTTTGGTGAAAGCTATAGAGGTCAGTGGTGATAAACAAACCTTGAGTGAATAAGTGGCCGTTTGAACGACTAGAGTGATGGCTAGGAAGCAGCGTAATAAGGACATGGCCTGGTGCGCTGTGCGCGGCGCATTCGTGAAACCCGCAGGCGGCCACGCCCCCTCCGACCACCCACCGCCCGAAGGACCACGCCTTCAAAGGTCGGAGGACACGACCAGAAAGAAGAGAAAGTCTGTCTACGTCTTTGTTTCGCACAACAAAGTACAGTGAAACAAGCACAGTATTTACTAGAGATCGAAGGACTCTGTCTTTGGCAGTTTCAAGCTGTCCTGCAGACTGCTTTTGGCGTATTCGAACCGATAGCGAGCCGAAAGAGATTCCTCCATCGGAGTGAGGAGGGAAGAAGGGGCGGAATTCTGAAATGCCTAGATTACGACAAAGGAGAAAGGAATTACGGTCTCGACGTGGTGACTGAAGATGTGAGGATCATCTAGGGCTAATTCAGAGGCCGAGGATTCCGAAATCTCTCGAATGACACTGAGGGTTCGAGGGGAAGGACGCTCGTCTAGATAGAGGGAAGAGGAAGAGGAGGGAAGGGACACTTCTCTAAACGGCTCCTATCTCTCTGTACACCCTCTTTCTTTAGAAGCCGAACACGTCATTTCCGATGTCTCTGAACCCTGCACCTGCACTCTCGTTTTTGTGTGAAATTCAACCAGCTGTTGCTACGACACATCGCATCTGCTGGGTAATTCCTTTTTAGTGATTCAGAAGAAAGCTAGATAATTAGGATAGTATGCGAGGAGCACTTGTTGTATCAAAAATGAATTCTTCTGTTTGCACGTGCCACTTACGTGCAGACTGAAAAATAATGAAACTGGTTCTCTTGAACCCTCTTAGAATGTTCAATAGAGAAAGTAACCAGTTTGTAGAGGCAAAAAATGGAATTATTTGGGAGGTTTCCATTACAAAGACTGTAGAAACATTTTGGAGAGAGAGAGAGAGAGAGAGAGAGAGAGAGAGAGATCTTTACCTTGACATTTGATTGTACCCAATCTGTTCGTCGTGTTTCCTGGCATGCTCTCCCACACTGTAAAGTCCCTCGCTCGTTGTTGCAAAACTGAAACATTTTAACTCATTTCACTTTTACATCAAAACTACCCCAATGCGAATTTTTGATTGACAAGGTATTCCTTGTAAGACGGAGGACTGACACTTGTTGGAGGCGGAGGAGGCGGCATCGACGGAGGAGCCCTATCGAAGTCATAGGAAGTGCCTGCCTTTGGATCAGGAGGGGCTCCAGAGGAAGAGCTAGGAGAGCTGAAACAAAGAACTTTTCACTTCAAAGACAAAAATCACCGATGGGCCATTTCATCAGCTAGAATTCGATCGTAGAGCTGTCTTCCTGTTGTGAAGCCGTCTTCTTCTTCGGTTCTATCCATATTCGCTATTTCGTCGCTTATTCGATTCAGTCTATTGCATTTGGAATTTGAATTTTAAAAGAGATACCTCTGTTCAATTTTCTGAATCTCCACGTCTTCTCGGCTAACAGGAGAATCGACTATGTTTACTGGAATGGCTCTCAAAGGAGGTGACACATGGAGCTGGTCCTGGAGAATGTACATTTATCTCTCAGTTTTTAGATGCGAAAGATAAGTATGTGAATTAATTAATTAACACGGTGGCAATTGGGTTTTATGTCCCAAAGCGTGCCCTCAACCCTTTCGAATAAAGGAAGACGAAAGATTCTCAAGTAGGTTACGCAATGGTCGCCCAACCCTAATCCCATTAAAAATTGTTAATCCCATTATGGAGTGACCTCGCTCTATTATAATCCAATAAAATGAGCAAACTATTTTACCCTGAAGAACTGTTTGAAAATGGGCTAGCTCGGTCCCGTTTTGAATTGAGACCACCCACCTTGCTATAATGCCTACCGACGGAGCCCTTTTGTCCAGCAGAATCAAACTTCACTTCAGGTTTAGGAAGCTTGATAACAATTATGCTTGAATTTCCCAGATAATCGCAAGATTGAAGGGCATCCTCAAGTTTTTTCATTCGTCTTTCTTCAGTTGGGTTACCTGGAGTCTCTTTGCTGCCAGCTGTGGATTTACAGTGCTTGAAACTACTTTGGCTATGTCAGAATAGGAAAGGTGGTCCCAGAGGGCCCTAGATGCCAATATGAGGACGTCAATGTCTTCTGAACAATAAAAATATCATGTACGAATTGGAACCGAACCCGGATCCCCTTCTGTGACAACTGGGTTCGGAGCAACGGCTGGATGGAGGAAGTACATTCCAAGTTGTCTGGTACAGGAGGTCATTCCGTTTACTATATTGTTCTGAAAATCAATATGTTTTCTGTTGTTAGCTTTTCTATTCAGTTGAATCACCTCGTCAACTATGAAGCCATGTTTCCTGAGTCTGTCGTAGTCCTCTTCTTCCAAAGTAGACCCAGTCTCAATTGGGGTAACAACTCCTTTGCTCATGATTCCTGCCCCAATTGATCCACTGGAGATTAGTTGTAAACGAGGCCCTACACTCAGCAAAAGAATGCCTAAATGGTCAATTATTTCATCAAAGGTTTCAAAAGCCTACTGGCTCCCAGGCGATCTCCTTGGTCTCCCAATTGGAGATGAACTGCCATCAGAAGTCTCTTGAGGTCGCTCATGTCCTGAAGACTTGAATTCTTCCCTCACACGAGAAGTGCCTTACCGTAGTCTCCAATTTCTCTTGCAAAAGGGTCACAATTCTCTTCGGTAGATCGTAGTTTGATCCTCCATCAACCAGACCAAAGACTGAATTTTTGCAAACACGACGGATACATAATCTGAATTCCTTTTATAAAAATCACTACTGAGTGTTTTCACCTATTTCTGTTTCCTGAAGTTTCTGAGTATCCGAACTGTAAGCTGTTGGAAGAACCACCCACATCCACCAAAGCCACTGCTTTTCTACGAGTTCTGGAGGAGGGATTAATATTTTCCACTTCAGAATAGCTACCGTATTGTGCCAGAATCAATCTGCAGCAGAGGATTGCATGAAATGTCAAGGCTGCGTAGGGCGGGAGAGGAAGTCATCGAGGGAGGGAAGAGGGACATTTGGTTGCTTGAGAAATCAACCAACTAAATAAGACAAGTGATAAGATAGGCTCTCTCTCGATCTGTGACTGTAAAGAGCACTTCTGGAAGCTACTTACCTGTAGCGTAAGACTCTGAGACAAATCAGGCATTGTCTGAATCCTATTGGAGTGTGCTCTGAGGTAGACAAGGGAAGGAAGGTGAGGCACGGCTGAGGAGATGGACAAGAGGAGGTTGCTGCTGAGGTTGAGGTCCTCCAGGGAGGCAAGGGTGCTCAAAGCGCTGAACACAAGGAAGTATCATTTAGAAAAGAGGAGGGATCGCTAGTTTAAGAAATTGAAGAGGTCATGTTTAACGAAGTTTCAGTAGTTGTAATTGTCCTCTACCTGTCATCAAAGTAGCGCAGTTGGTTGTTAGATACATCCAAAGTCCTGAGTCTCTTCATCAAAACAACCACTGGCACCACTGCCTCGTCCAGCTGATTGTGTGCCACCCTGAGGACCTGGATCTTATTCCAGTCGATGTTCGGACTGGCTGGAGGAAGAGACTTCAGCTGATTGAAGGACAAGTTCAGTTGACGTAGCCTAGAAAACAATTTCCAATTCTAATCTCTTTTTACCTTGAAAGTGATTTGAAAAAGTCGACTGGTAGAGTTTCAAGGTGGTTGTTTTGCAGAAGAATCGTTTCCAAGGGAGAATCTTCAAAGATCGGAGGAAGACAGCTAATTTCATTGTTATGGAGGCACAGCAGACGTAAAGATGGCATTGTAAAAATTCTAAGAACGAATAAGCAATAGTACATGGCTTACCTTTTGGGAAGAGAATGCAATTTGTTGTGATTGGCCCTTACTGCCGTTAAATGTTGTAGGTCTGAGAGCCAATCGGGCAGTTGGTCGAAGAGGTTGTGGGAGACATCGAGAACTTGGAGCTGGGAAGGGATTGGCATAATGACGAGAGAATCAAGGACTACAAAGTACAACATTTCAGACGAATAACAAAGATACACTTACTGTTATGGTCAACGAAAAGATGTGTAAGACTCTGCCCATTCAAATGAATAGAAGTGAGCTGCAGACGAGAACAGAGAAGAACCTGAACTCATCGATGAAAGTGGCATTGATAAAAAAAATCACCTTCAAAGCAGGTGTATTGGTGAGAAACACAGTGGAGAGTTTCTGGTTGTCTCGTAGGTCAACATGAGTCAAGTAGTCGTAACTTCCAACTGGCAGACGAAATGTTGATTCCAGACAGTTTCGCCTCAAATCCAACTAAAAATTCATTGCTTCAACTTTTGTAGTTAGTTTTACCTTTTCCAACTTCTCCAATGCTCCACTGTAGGAACTTATCTTCTCTATGTAATTTCCAGCCAATAGCCACTGTTTCACCATGTCTAGTCTTGTGAGAACACTTGGAATCTAACAAAACTATATAAAAGTTCAGATGGAACCTACAGTTGTGAAGTTGTTGAAGTCTAGGTTTAAATGGAGGAGACTGTGGCATTCTACCAATTGAATGGGAAGAGTAGAGAGCAGGTTGTTGGAGATATCGAGGCTAATCAGACTGAAAGAGAATTTTGGTTAAACAAAAGATGGCATTCTGTTAAATGAACTTTGGTTTCTCCAATGAACTTTTTCATTTCTGAGGCTGTCATTTGCAAGCACTTGGTGGACAAATGGCCCGGGTGGCGAGGAATCAATCCTGGGATATTTTGCAGGCGACGTGAAAGATTCATCGTTCCACATGTGCTCGTCATCTGGGGAGCACTTGCAAGAAGTAGTCAGAAACAAGGGAGGGCATATGTTTGGCCCTGGTATCCTGATGCACATGGCTTATTGTACCTCACGCATTTGAAAAGCTGCCAAGACGTTGCCACTGAGAACAATTAGCTCAGTTCGTTCTTGGTTGAAATATATTCTTTTTCACATGTCATAATCACTCTTATTTCATGTGTGTATAAGCCAAACTGTCTGTTTTCAGCGACAAACCTTGTCAATCTGTTGATTTCAGCCGGAATGTTAGAAATTCTGTTCGAAGACAAGTTCAGTTTCTGAAGTTGATCTAATTCAGTAATAGAAATGGGGAATTCCAGCAGACGATTAACCGAAACATCCAATGTTGTGAGATTTTTGAACTTTCGCAAGTCATCGAGAAGGCCGAAAATGGCACTGGGATTCTAAAAGATTGATTGAATAACCGTCACATTTAAATCACCTCGTTGTTCCTGCAAGTCAAGGAATTTCGTCTTAAATTCAATTTTCTGATGGATTCAGAAGCGGAGATCAAAGATTCCGGGAGGAGAGTTAACCGCTGATCACTGAGATCTGTGCTGGTTGATTGAACATTCTGAATTGAAATTTGGATTTGGAATTGTGAAAGAACTACCTGTTGGCATCTGTTGATCCAGGTGTGAAGGGTGTCTTCATAGTCGAACAGAAAGAGAAAAGTGGAGACGGAATCAGATATTCTCAGACATTTTCCCTTTTTTGAATCATAAATGTCCACTCTTTTTTGGATTAGAGAAACAGTTTCTTCGTCTTCGGAACCTAGAAACAAAACATGGCTAGAACGCAAATCAGCAATTGTCAAGAGAGAGAGAGAGAGAGAGAGAGAGAGAGAGGAGAGAGAGAGAGAGAGAGAGTCAGAGACTAACAGAAAGGAATAGACTAACCTCTGTTGATCCTAATAGTTCCATTGCAGAAGACGCATTTGCTCCTGTTCCATCGTGTCATCAGTCGTCCTTTCCTTACTTCACATTCAGCCAACAATATCTCTGACCTGATTCCACCATTTGGTTGCAAATTCGGCCTTCCTTCAATAATTTAATAGAAGCAATATAGGACCCCTTGTGTACCTAAGTAAAAGGCAATGATGCTTCTCATGGAGTCTTGAGACCCATGGGATTTGGCAGAAGAAGCATCGAATCCCAGGGAACGGAGGTGTTGGAGGTAAAGGGCAAGGGGACGGGTATCCGGGGGGAGTGGTCTAAACTTCAACTTTTTAAAGAATGATTTAATGAAATCTGTTCTTGTTCTTTCCCTGAGATTGAGTAGTCTTCAACCCCCTTTGTCAACCCCCTTGTCACTTCCTTCTCGCAGTCCCTAATTGCGGTGTGTCTGATGATGACACAGTGCGTCCTTGGGAAAAGCAAACGGACGGTCATTAGACAAGAGAGGAGACCAAGTGTCTGGATGGAATGGACAAAAAGAAAACAAATGGCAACCGGACAATTCGATTAGAAGAGTAGTCGGGTGGAAGGACAAAAGCGGCCCTCAAAAGAGACTAGTTTTGGGGCAGTTTTGAAAAGTTATATGTGGATTATCATCTTATTAGTATTGCAGACCTTACTCTTCATTTGGAACAGGTCGAATTGCCTTCAAGGCACAACCTCCAATTCAGCTCAAAAGGCCCAAATGTAATCATATCTGTTTTCCTATCAATGATCACAATAATGTGTTTCTAGATTGACTTTTGTATGAAATAATTAAAGCAAAAATCTTTTGCGGAGCGGGGGTCGAACTATGGCAGTTTAGCATTACAAACCTACCTCTTAGCCATTAAATCATGAAAAACAACATGAAAAATTTAGGTGGCCCGAGTTCAGGCTTTCCTCACTTACCGTATGTGAAAATTTCCAGTTTGCAGGTAAAGAGCCTCCACATTGTAATTCTCGGCTATCTGTCCAGCTGTGGTAGTGTCAGTGATTGTGGCCACAGTACTCCTCTCTCCGTCGCACGAATACAGCCGAATGCTCCCCTGATCCTTTGTCTTTGAATGATTGCGGCTTATGGGAATCTGCATCTTAAGTTTAGCTTTGTTTGTTTCATATGTAATCTCAGCCTCACCAATTGTTGCCCGGCAGTGGCTCTGTTGTGAAAGACAATGGAGGAAGAGGCCGAAGCCTCTGAAAGAGAACGGGAGATCATCTAAGTCATGGGGTCCTGAAACGACCGTCGATCGATGTTTGCGTGCGGCGGAAGCGACAGAAAATACCGGGCGAGTTCATAATTGCTATAATAACCCATTCTCGGTGGGCGACGGGTCACACAATTGCCGCCCGCGGCCGATCCGCCGACGCTAATTGACTACGGATTTAGGAGGAGAGCAAATGGGATACGAAATGAGACATTCAGAGGAGAGATTTGAGGTCATCTGGAAAAGACAAAGAAAGAATGAAGGAAAACAAAAGAGGAAAACTAGTGTACGTGAGTGAGCGAGTGAGCGGGTGATTTTTTTTTGTTCATACTTCGGTATTCCTCGTTTCTAGTTCTATTTCTGTTTCACAACCGGAAGTTCAGCAGTACTACGTGTAGTCAGCCCAGATGTCACTGGACATTTGCCTAGCCATAACTCCTAACGGGACATCTACCTAGCAACCAATTTCTGTTCAGCCACTGCCTACCCCCGTAGTCCCCGGTTTCCCTCTTTCGTACTTTTCTTTTTCAGTCTTGGATCAACCTGACGTCAATGGAAAATGAGCAGTAAACACCTGCTACTTGTGTGGATAAAACTGCTCTTAATTTCCAATGGTAGACAGGCATGAAGAATAATATTTCAAATACATTCAGAAAATGTGGATTCAAATAAACTTCCATCTGATGGACTTGAAGCACTGAAGAAACTGGCTTCTGTTGACACGGCGCTTTCGACTGGCACTCCTCTGACGGCTGAAACGTTGGAGCTCCACTGCCTCTCCTGGACGAACGTTAGTGATGGCGACAAAGGAGAATGCTTCAAAGGATGGAGCAGTGATGACCCCCTCTGCCTTGAAACCACCACCGCCATTGACTCTACTGCTGCAATCACAACAGCTGAAGTAGGCATGGTCACCACAATTACCGTAACGACCATGCCTCAATTTCCAACGGACCCACTGGAACGACTGAAGGCATTGTCTGATTTGGATGTCAAGATGATCGAGGACCCTACTTTGAAGGCTGATGCGACTCTTCTGGGCATTCATTGTCTAAACTGGAGGAATCTGAATGAGACCGATGGAGGACAATGCTTCAGTGGATGGTTCATGGGAGATCCACTCTGCCCAGGAAGTACGACGGCCGAAATCACCACAAATGAGGTGGGCAGAAAGAGAGGGTAGATGAGTGGGAAGAGACAACTGACAAAATGCTTAACTAAATAAAATGGTAAATTAAGTAAATAAAATGGAGATAGAAGTTTGGATGTGTTCCAGATTTCATGCGCATGTCTCATTGATTGGCATTTAAAGTAACAGGGTGGAGGCGAATGATTCATTGTGAGATCCAGAGGGTATTTATGAGCATCCCCGTGCCTTCTGCAAGATTACGCTAAAATTAAATGAGCTCAGCTGTCGATTCACAAGCCTACACGATAATTCATAAGTGTAACTAAACCATACTGCAGCTATCCTTTGTTTTGCAGTGCAGCACACGATCGTAAATGTTTTATTATGATTTTCCTAGCAACACTTAGTTTAGTACAAAGCCATACCACGAGATTCCTCTGACATGCTCAGTTCTTCCATACTTCTCTTCATTCTATTGAAATTGACTTTGGTTGATTGTGATGCAATTGAAATTCGCGTTAAATACAGCGACAGTCCCAAAGAAGTATGTAACAATTGGTGTAAATCCAAGAATCTGGAAAACTGCCAAAGTGGGAGTATTGTTCAATGGCATCTACGATGTACAGGCGACAAACCCCCACCACCGCCTCCTCAGCCACCTCCTCCTCCACCTACACAAGCCCCGACAACCAAACCGGCAGCAATTACAACCAACCCGAAGAGAATAACTACGACTCCATATTCGACCATGGACACATCATATTCCTTCTTCTTTTCCAATATGACTGCTTTTTTTATTCATCTGGCACAGGAGGATGCATCAGAAAGCAAAGAAATTACCATTCGTCCAAATGAAACGTTTGCTTGGAGAACCCCAGGTGATTCACGTTGCCGATATGACTGGAATGCTATCACCTTCACAGCCCCTCCCTCCATCTTTCCGAAAACGGTTAGTTAAAACAATACGTAGCTATCGTGTGAAAAACTATGACAACAAATTGCTAACTAAACTAATTGCGACAGGGAAGTATTCCTGTGCAACTAACCACTAAATAAATGTCTTCTTATTATCATACGTAAGAACAACAACTAAGAAAAATCCGACTGACGATGAGGGGGCAAAACTCATTCAACGAAAAAATAAATTGCGTTAATTTTTAAAAGAACACCTTACTTTTGGGTAGTTCCACCTCGTTTTAATTGAGATTTGTTAAGGCCTCTATTTTGCTCATTTCCATATCTGAAATCTCTGAGAATTTTTTCTCAAAGTACCTAAGATAGACAGAAAGTCGAAGAAAAGCTTACTTTTTCTCTGGGGTAGTCCGACACGTCGTTCTGTTTTAGTGCCGCTTTCTCAGCAACCACAAATTGGCTGGGAGACATCAGTTGGAGCCATGCGTCTGTGGCTGCCTCTCCTACTCTACGCGTCCTTTCCAATACCCAGTGCATGGTGCACAACGGATTCCAATGCATACAAAACAGGAACCACCCCACAAGAACAGAATACTTCAAACAACGGCGGAACTACCAAAGAAAACAATGTGAGCTCCACGGCATCTTCTCCATTGTTGGATACCACTCCGAAGATATTAGAATGTCTCAACGGAAGATATATAGAAGCTGATATTTATGACCCTAAAGGATTCGACAACAGAAGCTCTTGTGAAAAGTGGTGTCATGGATTTGATGATTGTATATCATCCAATTTATCTGGCATCTGTGTCACCAGGTGTCAGGAGTTATATGCTTCGACCAGGGAAACTGCAACAACTTTGAACTCCAATCAGACAATTACGAGCTCACCTGCCGAAGTTTCAATCACAAATACTCCAAATACCACTGAATTATCCGTCACTGCAGCATCGTTGACTTTCAATGATACCTCTGCTTTTCTGTTACAATTGGCTAAATTCGACGTGCAGGAAGTGGGAAACTACTACGTTACCCTCGCAACTGGTGAAAAACTTCAGTGGAGAAGCACAGATCAGTCAACTTGTCTTAACGTTATTCTATTCCTATCTGCACCCACGCCGATTGTCAACCGCACATTGAACCTGGTTAGTTGAAAGGCAGCTTGTATGTGAAAAATGTTGTTTTACTAAAAATTAGAACAAACGTAGATTACCTCATCCATTAAAATGACTTACTTTTGTGGTATGAATATAGTTAAGCATTACTGTCATTGTAAGTTTGCAGATGCGCGCGCATTTTTTATCAATTCCTCTAATTTTAGATTGGGAAAATATAAAGAAACGGTGAATCGATTAAAGTAGTCAGTTTTACGCGGCAAAAAGCGAATTCTTCACTTAAAACCGACTCGAATTGCCACTATATTTAGTAACTTTGCTAGTTCCGTTTGAACTTACTACAATTGTGGGCCACAAGTGGTCAAATTAAGCTTTTTGGATTTTGGCAGAACTAACAGGAAAGCCTCAGGGCCTCTTTTGTGAGAATTTTGAAATTTGTTTTCGGAAAGGCGCAGTTTTATGTCCGTAGGCTCTTCTTGCTGGAATCCAATCTAGATGCAACTGTATTTTACAACCCTCCCTTAGCAACCACAATCTGCGCTTAGAAAGAGCTACCTCACAACAACTCATGCGGCATAGGCTGCTCCTCCCACTCCTCTGTTCAATGCATATCCACACCTTTGAATTGACATCTATATGTCCACCAGCGGCTGGATATGATGACAACGACAAACAAACCTGTAACCTAAAACAAATTAAAGTGGCAGAAGTGTTTAACGCGGAACGCTTTTTGAATATTGACAGTTGTAAAGCATATTGCGGTTCAATTCCTCCTTTCTGTTCGTGGAAGAACTGTGTTCTGCATGAAGGATGCCTGGAGAGCTGCGACAAGAAACACACCTCTCCAAAACCACCTACTCCGAGTCCTAAACCAAGCACACATCTACCTACGACAAGGAAGATTCCATTCACTACTACAACACTTAACCCCCCAATCGTCCAAACTACTCTACTGGATAACTCAACGACTGAAACATCCCAGCCATCCGACGCCGCCTCATTTCTTATACGTCTAGCCGAGATGGATGTTTCTTACTCTGACACAATTGTCCTTCTCCTCAACGAGAGTTTTGCGTGGAGGAATCCTGGAGATTCACTGTGTCTCAACATCTGGAGTGCAATCGCCGTCACAGAACTGCCACATTTTAACAACACTGCAGATGAGGTTGATTTTTCTCGTTGAAATTAAACGTTTTGCCTCATTTTTTCTTAATTAATGTCAGAAGCTGAAAAAATAGGGATACAGGGATAGTTGTAAAACAGACGCCTTCTGCCATGTTGGATTAGATTATAAAGATGCATAATTTTAGACACGGCCAGATGTGATAGTTATCCTTTCCGAGCATACTGCATTCATCCTTTGCACAAGTTTCCAGTATTTTTAATTGCTTCAATATTATGGAATCACTATAGTAAGACGTTAAAGTTTGTTCGTGAGACAAACGAGCCGTCGTAAAAACTTCCTTTATGTGGTTAGCTCCTAGCAACAAAGAAAGAAGCTGTTTGCGCCAGTTCTACCAAAGTCTCCCGCCATGTTCAGCTGCTTCGTTCTTCTTTTATTCTTCGGCTATTCAACATCAGTCTCTACCACTACTAAAGAGGATATACCCGATGTTGAAGTACACACTTCACCGTCTTCGATTGACAAGTCAGATGCCACAAAGGCATTGAACATATACCATCAAGCCTATACCATCAAGACTATTCCTGTGGGATTTTGTCGTCCATTGTTGGCCAAAACAATCAGCAATGCAACTTGTACCTCTTGGTGCAGAGACAATAGTCTGGAAAACTGTGGAGTTGCTAGAATTGATGACTATTTATGTTACGTTAAATGCAAAGGAGAATACCTTATAACAGTCGTACCGACGAAGCCTCCTTCTCCAATTGTTTGGCAAAAGACAGAAAACACTTCTAAACTATGTCAACCTGAATACCAAGATGACGAGGTCAAGAATGCAAACAAATCTTGCTCCAAATGGTGCCAAACTCAGAACCTGGAGCAATGTAGGACTTACATAAACTACACTGCCTGTACTTTTCAATGTCGAGGCTTGAAAACTTTGCCTGATTATTATAGTGATGCCACATTAAGAGAAGACACATCTATAACACATCCACACTCAACAGGAGACCCTTTCCTTGTGTTCAATCCTTTGATGTTTCTTCAATTATTGGCACAAGTAACCAAGGCCAACGGAACTGATTATTGGCACTGTTTGGGCTTCAGAAACTATTCAAGTGAAGAAAAGTGTTATGTCAAGTGGCATAATGAATGGCCAATTTGTCCGAAAACAACTACGGAAAAGGTAAGGGAGAGAGAGAGAGAGAGAGAGAGAAAGAAAGAAAGAAAGAAAGAAAGAAAGAAAGAAAGAAAGAAAGAAAGAAAGAAAGAGAGAGAGAGAGAAAGAAAGAAAGAAAGAAAGAAAGAAAGAAAGAAAGAAAGAAAGAAAGAAAGAAAGAAAGAAAGAAAGAAAGAAAGAAAGAGAGAGAGAGAGAAAGAAAGAAAGAAAGAAAGAAAGAAAGAAAGAAAGAAAGAAAGAAAGAAAGAAAGAAAGAAAGAAAGAAAGAAAGAAAGAGAGAGAGAGAGAAAGAAAGAAAGAAAGAAAGAAAGAAAGAAAGAAAGAAAGAAAGAAAGAAAGAAAGAGAGAGAGAGAGAGAGAGAGAGAGAGAGAGAGCAATTGATTTGACAGTTCAAAAATAGATTTTGTCACTAGTCCAAATGAGAAATGTTGTATTCAATTCCCGAAATGTGCACGGGACATCGTATAACCCATTTTATCTGAACATCTCCTAGCAACATGTTTTTTACCTTGTCCTAGGCTAATTATATATTCCTTTTGCATGCGCTGTTACTCTTGTGCCTCCTGCTTCTACTAGGGATTATTTCATCTATAAACCGACTGGTTGACCTACGAGTAACCTTCACTATTCTGACCACATATATAACAGATAACAACCAGCAGTACATGGCTAAATAAAGCAATCATGCCTCTTCCAAATAAGTATTATAAAAACTGATGTATTTGGCTGTTCTTGGAATGATGAGACTACAACATTTGACTGCTTCAAGTTTTGGAATGTTTCCAAGGACAACTGTTATTTCCAATGGAAATTAGAAGGAGCGGGTGTCCAAAATAGCTACTAGGAAGGTTATGAAACAAGTTGGCCTAAGTGAGAAGAGAGGGAACAGGAGAGGCATACAGGCATAGAGCTAAGCATGCTCCTCGCCCTCCGAGCTTTCCAAAGCGGCTGGTAAAAATGTCTCTGCGTCTCGCTTTTTCGCTATTTCGCTAATTAGATGTGCAGGTTGTTGAAATAAGGCCATTTTTGTAGTCGTGGTCGGCGGGCAGCGACTATATGTAAATTAACGTTACCTCTTGTTTTTGTCTAAATTTATGTTGCAATATGATCAGCTAACAAGTATATCAAACCGCTTTTATGCTAACCGACAGAACGAGGAATCGAACAAAAAGTCAAATTGATTTTACCTTCATATTAAGTTTAGGTAACAACCGAGATGACAACTACTTCAGTCGAGAACACAACAGCCTCCGAACAAATGACGAGTGAGCTCTTCTCCTTTTTGTCCTATTTATCTCATACACATCTTTTTTTCATTCTTTTCCCCTTGATGGCTCTTAACTTTTCTCCTGTGATGAGGCCGATTTTTCCAGGTACAACACAAGATTCAACCACTGTCGTCCCTCCAGAGTCGTCCACAGTTCCTCTTAAAACTTCGCAGCTGACTACAGAAGATCCTCGAACAACTGAAGAATCCACAACGACTGTTCCTCAATCAACTTCCACTTTGGAATCTTCTACCACTGGAAATGACGCAGCAAACACCACTCTTCCAACGACGACCGTGGCGTCTACAACTACTGCTGCTGACACTACGCAGACTACTACTACAGTTCCTCCATCGACAAGTACTGTGCCAAGCAGCACATCAACCTCAATTCCAACTTCTGAACCAACTACTTCGACTGTTCAGCAAACTACAAAGCAGTTGGAAACGTCGTCTACAAACCCAAGTACTCCTAGCACAGAAACCAGCAGTTCTTCAACAAGTTCTACTTCCGCGAATACAACCTACCCTTTAACAACGGTTACTTCAAGCTCAAAATCAACCACAACTACAACCCCTGATTCCACTTCCTCGTCTACTGTCATTTCCTCAAGCACTACTACAACCACCGTACTGCCATCTTCGACTTCAACTCCAATCAAGGTCGAAGATTCTACGAGGCACATGGGAACAACGAGTGGCAATAGCACAGTAGTCTCAACTGCGCTGCCAACAAGCAACAATATGGAGGAGACAACTACGCCGAGTAGGACGACAGTTAATACTTCGTATGAATCTACGACACTTATTGAGATAGTTACTAGAAATGAGGAAAGCACGGCAGTGGAAGAGGAAGTAACAACCGAGCGGGAGCAGATGACTAGTACCCAGCCGGTCGCAGACACCACCACAATGGAACTAGAGGAGACAAGCACAACTGTTGGAACAACCGAGGGAGGAACTTCCACGACGCAAGAGGAGAAATCCACCAAGAGAGAAGAGGACGAGACCACCTTACTTATGACAACAGAAACAACCGGTAGTGTTGTGACTTGTCTTCCTGTATCATGGATTTTTAGAAATGTCTACTACGGAGATCGAAAGCACCGAAGGGACAAGCGCTGAGGAGTTTACTACAACTGTCTTTGTTCCGACGACACACGAAATTAGGTGAGAGAAGGTATTGAAATCGGCTGATAGAGAGTTTCAGTACAAACGCGACTACAGAAACAGTGCCTACCACGCCGGAAAAGATCGCCACTACCACCGAGGATTGGAGAAGCAAGGAAAGGGGATTTTGTTTGCCTGTGCGAGTGCGTGTGTGCGTGCGTGCGTGAGGGGTTACTTGCGTGAATGTGTATCTGTGTTTCAGATTGCAGCAACCCTTGCCCAGAAGACTACGAAGAAGGAGAATCCTTCTGCTACGCATTGGTTCCCACTAGATTCTCTCAGGTTGAATCAGCCTATCCAATCCTATTTCCATCTAGGGCTACTCGACCTCTGAGACCTACTGCCAACGCAACAGTTCCGTCGATCTGGCAGATAAGACTGATTTCCTCAACAAAGTGAACTTTCCCATCTTCCAACAGATGTAGTGAGTCCTATGCCATTAGGCAAATAATTGTTGATTCAGCTCTGAAAACCTGACGACAGATGTATTCTTCTTGAATGAGTACCGTTCGGCTGAACAGAGGCAGACGTTTATGGTGGAAGTGATTGATCTTCTGAATTCAAGTGCCGGCTTTGCATCTCGGAGAAAAGTACACATTTCTACGAAGATTGAAGGAGCGAATGCCCTCTGCAGGATTACAAGTTGGTTAGAAATGTAAAATAAGCTGAGAAACTGCAAAAATAGGAAAACTATTAAGAAACGAAATAAGGCGTGGGTTTCAAAGGGTGTTGATTTAGAAAGCTGTGAGCCTGTCCGTTGTTCTCTCTCTCAACTGTACGACATCTTTGGCTACTACCTTCCACCTCCGCCGGAGGAACCCAAGTTTCTGATGAAGGGGAGAAGTACCAGGTAGGCAGGCCATTGTTAGAGAGTAGACCTGTAAACTTCCAAGAATTACTGATACAGCCCATACAATTGAAATTTTAAGAAATCTGATTTGCCAGTTTACATGAACTAGTGATTCCCTTGTCCTTTTAACAGTCAGATTACTTTAATCCGCTTGACCGCGTCTCTTCTGAACTTTGATCAACGAGATTTCCATAATCACTGGAGGGAGTGATTTGCCTGAACATAGTTCCGCAGTGAACGTAGAGATTGTCCTCATAATCATCACTTGCAGTTACACCAATTGCCATAGAAAAAAACTTTTAAAATGACTGGACTATCTTAGAGGCCGAGGCACCTCATGGCCGGTCATTAGAACCCAAAAAAAAAGACGGATGTTGTTTTTAGCCGTATCTCACACAAACCAAACCTTTTCATTGGTTTTTGCTTGTAGTAACATTTTGGGCCACGCAGTAACGAAATCATGTTGAACTTGGGTGATACCGCATGGTTTATAGTTTGATCCAAGAGTTTCTCCAGATCAGAACGTGACATGTTTGGAATTGTCGGCGACGATTAAACAGCCAAGGGTTTCAAATTGGTATTCGGCTATCGAAACGCTATCAATGCGCCAACATTCATGGCTTAAGCTACTTTGGCTGAAATTTAAAAAAAAAACGAAAATTCGATGGCTATGAAAATGTTTAACTAAGACGCGGGATCTCTAAGACTCGAGCCCTTTCGCCCTGGTGCGGTCCCAGGAAAAAATTTTCGCCTTCGATTTTGTTCTAACGTTGAATATTAGTTGTCCTAGACCTATGTTGTCGATTTGTAACGTTAGTTTTGGTCAAACGTTTTTACGTGCCATTATTACACTGTTGTAACCCAAAATCTTTTCATGCCCTACAATCCAAAATGAAAAAGACGCGAAATTTTATAAGGAATCGAACGATGTTAATTTCGAAAGAAAATAGTAAACATTGGTAGGTGCAAAATGCAAATTTGTGCAAAATTTGGAGTTTTTTTTTGATACTGGAGGCGCCAAAAAGTAGATAAATTGCTGAAAACACAAACATTCAATAACAGAATGCTACAACAAACACAGAAAAAGTTTCACCTCGAGAAATTCAGTTTGGGCCTGTTTTTATGGCAAAAAATGATGATTTTTCATCAAAACAGACCATTTAAAAACATTTCAACTGTGAATATCTATAGCGGGGTTCGAGATATCCAACAAACGGAGGTGTGGGTTCGATGCAGAAAAACCTGAATTTTTCGAATCTGAAAAGATCTCAGCCTGACTTTAGTAAAAACTTTTCAGGGGACGCAAAAAACCTGAATTTTTGCAACTTTTTTCGAGAAAAATTGAAAAATCAATATTTTAGGGACGAGATACAAATTTGCGACTAATAACAATTGTTTTTGAAATAATTTTAGCTATTGATTGCTTTTTGCAGATTTGCATTTGCTTGAGTTTTAAGCGAGATATAGATTTTTGGATTACAACAGTGTAATAATGGCACGTAAAAACGTTTGACCAAAACTAACGTTACAAATCGACAACATAGGTCTAGGACAACTAATATTCAACGTTAGAACAAAATCGAAGGCGAAAATTTTTTCCTGGGACCGCCCTATGCTCGACTCTTAGAGATTTCGGGTCCTAAAACACTTACCTTGAGACTTTACCTGTGCCGATGCTGGAAACTAGCAGTTTGAAGACTAAAGAAATATCTGCCTTTCTGTCTTTTATTCTCTCTGGGGTAATAGAATGTCCATATTTGTTCTGTATTGGGGTCTACCTCTATTTCGCATCAAATGGAGGTCAATCCCAGTACAGAGCAGCCACGGACTGGGAGGGCACTTTCTCTCTCTGACTCTTGCGATTAGTCTCCCGTTGCCATGGAAATCTGCACTTGCACTACTTCCACCCCTGGAAATTAATTCCAGAAGACCTACAATTGGATCAGAGAAGGCAGGGGTGGGGAATGCGGTGTTTTCTGCCGAAATGCACCATCGCCGGTCATGAGTCACTTGTTTTTCAGTCCATCTTGTTTGAAATATTCGAATCATGTGTTGTATTTGAAACGGAAACAAAATTTACATCACTTATAATACTCACAAACACGTGTGCATGAATCACGAGACAACTAAGCACTTTTAAAAATACAATATTTAATGTGGCTGAAAAAGAAACAAAAATTATGCAAAAACTGCTACCTGAGTAACTTTGAAGACGTTGTAGGTTGATTGAAAGGGTTTTCGCAATTCCAACTGTTGATGCCAACATTTCAAACCCACCACTTCTCATATCGTAGAAAGTCAAAGCCCGTGTGTTGATGAGTAAGTGAGTCGTGTGGTTGGGAAGGGTGTGTCGAGGTATCCCGGTCGGTGCCGGCCCTCGTGCGCAGCTGTGCCACTCCCTGCCCTTTCTTCGACCTTCGATCTGCCGAAAACACGAACCCTTCTACGGTCGGCACCGCCGCATTCGCCGTAAAGTACACGAGGAACGATCGATTATCATCTCGGATTGAAGGCATCATCGACGGTGACACTTACACTAGGCTACACACCATTTTATAGTATTTCGAAATGACAATAGTCATCCGCTTATGACAAATCGGGGTTTGCTCTGATGATGAACCCGGAATAGTCAGCGCGAAGATTGCGGTAAATTTTTTTTCATAGAGATCGTTTGTTATTTTTCACGATAGATTTCATAGAGATCGTTTGTTATTTTTCACGACGATCATGTTCTGAAAGATGCACTTTTCCAGCGACAAAAACAAACTGATGCACTTTACCGGATCGAAGCTCCAATTGTTTACGTCCAAAATGTAATCGCAAAATGGCACGTTGGGAAGAAAATGCCCAGATGCAGATTAAGAGTAAGAAAGCATCTGTGAAATGGAGATTCGAGATAAGATTGGCTAACTCATTTATGAAACCTTCGGCGCATCTTGACATCCTGCTTAAATATTCTAGCATAAATGTACAATAGAAAACAATTAAATGTTCGCTGCACACCAGTGTTTGTATTTAGTGTAAAAAGTGTATTTGAATCGAATTTCATCCAGCTACAGTACTAACCGGAAATACACACTACAATCAATCAAAGCAACAAAATACTGTATTTGTTTCTAAATTTGAAGGTAAAATCTTTGCGAGAGAGAGAGAGAGATGGAGAGAGAGAGAGAGAAGAAGAAGAAGAGACTACTTTGTGTGTTGACTGCGTGAGGATGACGCAATGCATTATCAACACACATCAATCGGTAACTTGGTTCAGATCCCAATTTGTAAAAGTTTCTATTTAACCTTCATTCTGAATGCCCTTGCCTCTTAAAAACTAGAAAAAGGTCCCTTTCCAGGTGGATTGTCTCTCTCCCTCAAGAAGTCAAGTTGAAGTGGAATGCAACAGTCGAGGCCAACTAGACCCCCATCCCTCCTTATTGGAATGCACCCTCCCTGGTAGAAATTAAGAAATATTTGTTGATTGAGTATTCAGAATACACCCAATGGGATGAGAAGGATGTCCCAGACAACAAGAGAGTGAGGCCTTCCTGTGCGGATTGTCAGAAAGAGGGAACTGGAAACTGTACGTCTACAGAGGGAGGCTTCCTGTGCAACTGTCAGAGTGGATGGACGGTTGGTTAATGCAAAAAGGAATTAAGTGTCTGTGGTTTCAGAAGAACACGTGCTGGAAGTGCAAAAGTGACAGCTGCAGTGCAAAAGTGACAGCTGCAGTGGAAGGGGGGACTGCAGATCTCTTGTAGATCAGGTTAGTTCACAATGAACGCAATTACCAAAAAAATAAATACAACTATTGTTTTAGTTTGAATGCGACTGCTACATGGGTTTCGCTGGAGAAATCTGTAACATCAACGCCTCCAGCATTTCGTTGTTTGGTGGAAACGATTCGGTAAATGATTCTATTTGGAGACTGCTCCTTCTAGGTTCCCCTCATCTCTGCCGAAGCCTTGGCTGCAATGGCAATGACCACCTCCAATGGACTGCAACTGGGACTAAAAGTGGTCTCGAAGATTCTTCTGGCTCAGCAACCAAAGGTAGGTCATCTGTAGATCAAAGGTTTAGTCCCATTCTAGGACCCTCAAGAGACGTACCAGGCCTTGAGAAGTACCATTCTCACGGTTGCCGGGATTTTCGTGGCAGGCTTCGGACGGCCGGCCCTCTTCCATCTGAACAACATCGCTTGTCGTCTTTTCTTTTGGCTGGTGAACGCCTGCTATGGATTTGGTTAGGAAGGATTTATAAAGTTATTATAGAATACTCAGGATTTGGATTCTTGTTGAATGAAGCGATGCAAATGGCATCTACGATGAATGGACTCAATAGGAATATCTGGAATGAGGACAGCTCCGGAAAGGAAAAGAAAATCTACAGATTCAAAGTAGGAAATGAAATTGTTTAGAAGGAGAAACGTTTTAGTATCGCGCCATGTTGCCTTTCCTGATCTACATACCTATTTTCTTCTATGTTTCGGAAATTGGATGGAAGCAGGTAAATCATGGAAAAGACAGAGAGATATTTGTTCCTCTAGATTTCGTCTAAATACACCTCCTTGGGTGAATGGAATACAGCTCACGTGGATGCCTGGGTCCTCATTCTGATCTACAACTTTACCCTCGTCGTTGGAGCCCTCAGTTTTTCAGAGTCCGCCATCCGTGCCTACTGGTTTGTTCCTTTGTCACCACATAATCCCTCACTTCAGGAACCGTCCCGAGCTCATCTCCGAAATGAGGCACTGGATGGAGACGAATGAGCCAAACGACCTCGATCGAGTTGAGAAAGTCTTCCGCAATGCCCCTTTCATGTTGGTCATGCCGCCTCTTCTCCTGATGGCTTGGTTCTCCATGTGCTTCTCCTACTACAGCGACTCCTTCTGGGCTAGCATGTACTTTTCTTTTACTGTATTCAGTCATTCTCCCATTCAGGGCCACTCTCTTCTTCTCCATGACTTATGCGGGAGTTTCACTTCTTCAGACAATCATCACCTCTACTGGAAACTTCAATCTACTCATCACCTACGTCTTCCGATTTGCTCCTTCCTGGTCTTGGCTGCCTAAATTGACTCCGGAAACTAGACTCACAAGGGATGAGGTTGATCTAGATGACAACTGTCAGGTCTACAGTTTGTTAAGATTCTGGCGCAAGTGGGTAAGAAGCCCCTGGATGATGAGAATTGGCCATTCGATCCGAAAGATGAGGATTTCTTGGGTGAGAGTGACCGCCACCACATGTTGAGATGTTTCACTGTGGAATACCTCAAGTTCAGGGCTGAGAACGGAATGAGTGTCGATGATGCCATCTTTGTAAGTTTACATCGGGAATTTGTTCAATCAACCTTGATTTTCAGGAAACAATAAGACCCCAATTGGACGATCTTCTTGAAGGCACATATCTGGCCAAACAAACGGCATTCCTCGTGGCTAAATGAAGAAAGGAAGTGAAGTCGCACGATACGATCCTCCTAAGGATTCCACGAGGAAAGGTAGGGCACCACTCATCCAACTGTAGGATCTATCGTTGTCCAATGCGAAAGACAGGAATATTATCTGTGAAAGAAAGGATTGTCCATGTCATCCATGGAAACTTCCCTTTTCCAGCCGAAGAACGAGCGGGAAGCGATCCTTCGCCAACTCTACCGTCCCTTCATGACGGCCTACCAGGAGCTTCTGGAGGAACGCATGGTGGTCTGTCGATTGCTCAGATGCAGAAGCTCTTGCTTTTCAGGAGAAACTGGCTCACCTGAGGTCTGTGATGGTCACCCAGAACCTTCCCCAACACACCGTGTCTCTGCCAACCGCTTGTGGTCTCCTCCTCACCGATGTCTCCTACAAAGCAACGGCTCCTTTCCTCAGCAGAGATCAGGAATGACTTGTTTCGAAATTAGACCATATTTTTGCTCTCACGATCAGCTCTGTCATCCAAATAATACTTGTTTTGCAGATTCCGGTTGCTAAGAAGAACTACGATGCCATTATCAAGAAACTGCTGGATAAGGAGAGTGAAGACGAATTTTTGGATTTCTGGTTGAACGAAGAACGACCAGAGTAATTTCCATCAATTGACAAAACAAATAAACTTTCAGCTTTATCGGACCGCAGAAATACCCCGATTTGAGGTACCTCCCGGCTGCCAGAGAGTATTTGGATCTCCACTACTACAGCAAGTGAGTCAGACTCTCTTTTTTAATGTATCGACGCCAACGTTTGTATGTAAGTCAGTTTCTTTTTAGGTTCTCCCAGCTTGGATGGAAGTACCTGGAACTGCTGCGAATCGAGTTCATGGTGGCCGAGTTCACCTGATCGATATGAAGAAGTTCTTTATTTTGTTTGGTTATTTGGGAAATAAAGGGATTTTCTGACTTCTTTGTTTACCCTCCTTTGCAGAAGTCGTCCTTTGTGTTGGAATTGCGTTGGAAACAGAAACAACTCGTTTATGATTGGCACGTCGTTATACGTCATCAAGAGCACTACGTCATCGGGTGTTATCGCAAAGGTTGAGCTTTTCGCAAATGTCGGACGAGGGGATTCCTGATTTGGCCAAGACGAAGATCCGCTTGGCGTTCGAAGAGACGAAGTGGTCGCACACTGGCTCCATCAAACCCATACGATTACAGCGTCTGGAATATACTATTTCATCTGATCACTGGCGTTAACCCGGTTCGTCCGGTGCCAATGTGACGAACATTTGTTCTCAAAGGGAAAGGCTGGCTATAATGCGCACTTGTGGCTGCAAGATCATTTCCCTCATTTCCTATCCAATCGCTTCAGTTTCCGGCTCTTCGCAGGCCAATGGAATAATAATGGAAGTTCATCAAAACTATTCAGATCAGAACTATGATATTAAGATTTGTAAAGTTTGTTAGACAAAATGAAGATTCAGTTTCCACTGTTTTATACTGAATAAAAAATGTGTCTAGTAAGGTGCAAAAAACTTATTTTCCCCATTTGTGTGAATGACACTCACTTGAACATGGCCTGTATAGCTCCTGTGGGCGTTCCTTCGTTCTCAAAAGCTTCCGTGATGACCTCGCAGAACATACAGGACATGATGTTATCCACGCCAGAAGGAGCAACGAAGGAGGCTGATGTCACTGAAACAAGGACATTTATCTGATTTGGGCAAATATTTGAATCCTGAGGGACTGTTTGGCACAGGAAACGTCATTTTATGGAATAACAAGGTGTTCAGGTTACGGGGAAGAGGTTTTTCGACAAAACAGAGAATAAGAGGAGCTGGGGAATAAAGGTAGAGCTGGTATTGTAAGGCTTATAAAAGCAGAAGTTGCTCTATTTTAATGTTGATAAAAATGTTATTTATTCTCCTAGAACAAACATTTTGCAAACTTTGATAAAGAATTCCTACAAAAAGCTTTCGACTTGGGAAGTCAATGAGCATCTGAAGGAGAGGATGGCCAATGGTGTTCGAGTGCACTGGCATTTTTCTTTGGTGATTCTGTTTCATTTATACTCGAAGCAAAAATACAAAGTTAACTTGTTTCACATTCACTAGGACACAGTTTATAAGTTAAACCGAACTATCAGCGCAAACGTTTTGAATTTAGACGCAGACAGCCATTGATGCTTAGTGAGCCAGCAGAAAAGCGTTTCATTACAGTAACCCTCAGAAGGCAGTTATCAAAGTGAAACAACCCTGTTATCATTAGTTACTAGTTCCCAATGAAAGTTGGTTCAACTGGAAGATGTAACAATCCACGAAGGCTTCAGTAGGACTCATCTGAAAGAGCGACTGACGGCTGAGACTCACCCGTGCCGAGGAGAGCGACTGACAGCAGAAGGAGCAGGACCGGGTGGGCCATGTGTGGAGTGGGCGCAGTAGGCCGAGAATGGGGACGCGTCGGCGAGTGCTTTATATCCGGTGCCCCACCTAGGTCTCAGATTCCCTGCCGGCCATAAATAGCCGACGCAAGCAATATGTAAAATGAACGAAGCGCCAATAGCAGCACAGGGCACCATAGGCACGGCTGCGAGGGATCGCGTTGCTTAACTATCTAACTAGTTTAAAACATTGTATTTTGACTATTGAAAATTACACAAAACTTTCTCTTTATATGCGTATCGCCAATGCTAGTATTTGGAAAATGTGTGTCAAACTTACAGTCCAGTAGCGATATTGTAAATTTTGAACGCTTTGCATTTCTCCATGAACAAGGATTGGGAACAAGTATAAATCCTAAGCTAATTTAATGCTAATTGATCAACATAACTAATTCACATAAGAATTTTGAATATCTTTGATATCAGTTTCCTCTCATCCTACCGCTTTTCAATCCACCAACCGGTCTTCACCATGTAAGCAACTCTAAACTTTAGCACAAGTTTCCAGGGTTTGTCGTGTAGCCCATTATCAACTCATCTGTCATCCCCTTGTCTGGTCGGTTCTTCCCCCACAAATATCAGTGTAGTTGTTCAGGGAGATAGCCGGCGGAATCTGTCTGATCTTCTGGGCTGTGATTGGCATTGGAGTCTGCTTCTACGGATGGTTCGACATTCATCCCACAGCCAACAGGGTAGGTCATTGGGGGATTCTAGGTAATCTGCGATTTCAGGTGAATCAGAAGGAGCGAACTCGCACGCCCGATCTGCTGAATGACGTCACTGCGATCGCCCCTTCGAGGGAGATGAGCGATGGACTGAGGGGACGGCTGGCAATGATTTCGAAGGAAAGGACGGACACCACGGAGAAGACAAAGACGGAGAGGACGATGTGTCTGAGCCAGGAGAAGAGGGCCAGCCAGGGGTCCCAGTCGGCCGTGGCCAAGGACCAGACGGACCAGGAGAGGATGAAGGCCACGGACAAGTCCAAGTAGAATCACACGCAAGCAGTTAATAAAGGATAAATCAGTTTATGTTGTAATTCACATTACATTTCAATATTTCGGCTTGCTGGGGGCGTTTCCCATGGCTTCTCTCTGTTGGCGAAGCTGATTTCTTATCTGCTCCATCTTCAAAGCAACCCCGTACCTAAATGCAATTTAAGATGTTACGGGAAGAGAACAAACAGATTGCGGTCTTTTTCGTCGCGAAAGGCCGAGGTTGTGACGAAGCAAATGAGCAAAATAAAGATTAGAAAGAGACGCATGGCTGGTGGAGAGAGAGGTGTTGGCTGCGGTTGATATAGGGCAAAGACAGATGTAAACAATGAAAAACGGGCGTCACATGGACGACAATCGGTTAGTCAGCGACAGCTGCTTGTCCCCTAGTCAGGGAAAGTTATGCAATGGGTTCGATCTCGATCTCAGTTTATTAGAATCAAGTTTGGCAAATGCCAATCAGGCAGACGGCATTCCGTAACTCGCACCCGGACGAAATCGGCGCCGACGTGGAACGGGGTTATAAAGGCAGCGCCGCAGACACGGCAGATAGCCCTTTTTTCAGTTTGGCGGCAAAATGTGCCGCTTTAATTGGTAGCGGGGCATAAAGGAAACGAGCATTGGTTGGAAATGTACTTTCAGTAATTTGTGAAGTTCACCCAGTCGTTACCCGACACTTTTGAATGATATTTTGTAGAATTTCTGACCTCATTTTAGTTTCGTAACAAATTCTCATGTCTTCAAGGGGGTCTCTTGATTTTGTTACAACAAAGCTGTCGAAATTCCATTTAACAGCTAAAATAGCAGATCAAATTGTCCCTGCAACGTCACATTTGACTTCCGGTTAAAGGCACGTGCAATCAGACGTCTTATGGGAAAGCGGATCCCTTCCGGTGGACGTCATATGCAGTGCAACGAAGAGCCAAAAGAAGCATGAGGGGCCGGATTTTGCTGCAAACGAAGTGTGTGTGTGTGTGTGTGAGAGAGAGAGAGAGAGAGAGAGAGAGAGAGAGGTGAATACAAACAGGGAATGAGAGAACAGACGGAATTCAGGCAATTCCTATTCATTTTACAGATTCGCCATCAAAATCTCTGTCGGGAAACCAACAACATACAAGAGGGCCTGGTTGCGCCCGGTAGTCACCGCTGTTTAAGGGCGTCATTTGGACAAACACGTTGTTTTTATTCCCAATGGTGCCGGCCTGCGGCTGTCTGTTCCCCATTTCTCTCCTGTCCCTCTCCTTTTCATCGATATGTTGTCAAAATGCGATGAATGTTGTTGGAAATTGTGTATTTAAATTATATAAACTTGTTTAAATATGGCGTACTCCAAGATAAACTAGTTTGATTCGCCAGAAGCCAATTTTTGTAGTTTACAATTCCATTTCCTCATTTTTTCCATTGGGATTTGTTAATAAAGATAAGTAGACGTTTTATATTGTTCTTTTGTATTAACAAAACCTGCTAGTCTGTCGTTCTACCGATCAAGTTTCGATCTCTCCTGATGTATTTTGTGGCTTTCGTAACTTTAGTTTTGCGAGCGACACAATCAAGGGTGTTTTCTGTTAAAGTTATTGTTTTTGGAGGATTTTCAGTTTTAAACTAGTAAACTAGGGACTCTTGGTTGACCTTCGTATTGTGAAAGACTGTCTTTTTAATCGTTGTCTCTGTTTACCCATTAATTTCTTCCTTTTTAGATCTACTTTTTAGCAGAATCAAATAAACGGGTACCCCAAAGATGTCTGGAAACTGGGACGATTCTGGTAAGCCCCATTTCTGCCTCCTGTAACTATTCTTTCGCAGACTCTAGCTCCGATGTTGAAGTCGTCGAGAAGCCCGTGATTATCCCACGCACCAGGCAGATTTCCGTGGCGAAAAGCCTCGAAAAGGTGGCTATTCTGGAGAATTCGGTGGCTGGATCAGTTAAGGATGACGAGGTTTGTTTTGACCTTGATTGGCCGAAAGTGAATTTTTAGTCTGATGATGACGATGGCTCCAGCATCGGAAGTGTGGAGGGATCCGAAGGATTCGACGACACTGGAGACATCCTCACCCTCGACTTTGATTCTACGACCAAAACGAACAAGGTTTGGCACGTTTAGATTTCATAACTTATAAATGACAAAACTGTAACACTTGCCTTTTTGTAGAAGAGAGTCAGTCCAAAGTGGCAGATGCCATTATTGTAAGACGGTGTTATCAGAAAACGATCGTAGACCTGTCAAGTCTTCTTGCACCGAGCTTCTACTTTTGATCTTACCTAAGGACTATTCTGTTTGTTTAAAGGGCGGAAGTTCCCGCTACGAAAACTAAACTTGCGTAATTCTAAATTGGGATAACCCGCTAATTCTTCTAATCGGACTATTCTCACTTTATCTTCGTTAAAAATGAAAAGAAGTCGTTCAAAATCCGTAATTCGTAAAAACAGGATGGAGGTGGGTTTTTCTAATTTTGTGTGAATTAAATTATAAGTATTTTTCAGATGATCTCGCAGTTCCCCTGCTCCTACAGGAACATCATTTCTGAATTCGCCGACGTCGAGATTTTCATAATCTCACTGGACAGTTTGATCGTGGAGTTGATGTCTCACAAGTACCACAACTGGCAGCTGGCCGGACAGAGCATCGTCCTCGCCACGCAGGTGTGTCTCTGCTTCTTTCGCTAACCTGTCTATCGTTCTCTCCCACTTTAACCTTTCAGATCGAGCGCTTCCTGCAGCAGTTCGTGAACCTCGGAGGAAGGTTCAAACTCGTCGTGTTCACCGATTTTTCCACCATCTTTGCCCGTGACGTCACGGTCGCCTTCGCCAGGGCATCGGCCATTGCCTATCTCTCTGCTAGCCAATATGCCAAGGTTTTTTCTGGTTGAGCGTGAAAATAACTTATTTGCAGGATCTTGTCTATTTTACGAGTCCCGCCGATCCGAACTGGGACAAGTTCCTCGCCGATTTGACGCCCTCTTTCTTGGTGAGGATTTGACATTTGTGTCCTGACATGTTTATTTTCAGATGATCTCTACAGACAGCTTCACGAAGGAGGTGTGCCCGGAGGAGGACATTGACATCACTCCCCAGCTGGATACCATTGGTTAGACAGCTCCTCCCTCGAGTATTACCCCTCTTTACAGTAATCCACGCCCTCTCCAACGCGGTTCCCGTGGTTTTCCTCTCTTCCATCGTCGTCAATTTCGCCACCGTCGATGCCTACTACATCTCCCCTAAACTGTGCGTCAAGGAGAATTGGGACAGCTTCCTCGCTGCCTACTGGGATTGCAACAGTAAGTTTTCATTTAGCGCCAGCCTTTGAATTCATAACTTTGAGCCATTACCTAATATTTGATTCCAGGTGAATCTCTGTCAATCGCCAAGAATCCGTCGGTTAAAACGTCTGATTTCACATCCTCCGCCGAGTTCTGGGTGAACATCATCAAAGACGCAAGCAAGGAGTGAGTTTTCCTTCTTTAGGGTCATCTGTAGCTTTCGTTTCAGGACCTCTTCGGAGCACTTCCACTCCCTGGCCTGTGCCATCCTTCTCTCTTCCCTCGTTTGCGACCGTCGCGGCGCCGACCGCATCTATCTGCCGGAGAAGAAGGACGGAAAGCGAGGCCTCAATGTGATCCGCGATCGCAGGGCCCTCCTCAATACCGCCGTCTCCGTTCTCGAACGGGCCAACTTCTCAGTACTGCTTATTGCCTTCTTTTTATAACTAACCACCTAATTCAGGGTGCGAAGTTCTCCTTGAAAGATTTCTACGACGGCCGGATGGTCTTCACCCTCTTCGACTACATCGTAGCCAATGAGCCAGTCCTTCCCTACAGACTCCAAGAGGAATTCGCCAAGTTGCACACGGCCGCTGGCCTCAGCAAAGCGTTGGCTGTGGATACGGCCGAGAAGCTCTTCGACCCTCTCCCGGAGGTAATCTTCAATTTCACCCGAACTGGATCTGCTGTCATATTCAAATCCAACCACTAAACACTTCCTTACACTTCCTTATTGCAGGTGGCTGACCCCCTGTCCTCTCTTCCGATTCTCTACAGCGTCAAGTCCAGTCTCATGGACCAGTTCGCCCCCGAATATAAGAAGGCTCAGTCGACGAACACCATCCCCGAAGGTTCCAAGATGGGTAAGATTCTCTTTCTATGATCTATGACTACTGTATTTTTTAGACTACGCCCAGTTCTTCGCCCAGGAGCTCGGATGGAAGTTGAAGCAGATCGAGGAGGACTTTGCCAAGAAGACGGATGAAAAGCCGGAGGAGCAGACATTCCAGTACAGATGGCAGCTGAAGAGGGCCAACAAGGGACGCCAATTTCTCAGCCGATGGTAATTTTGTTATTAAAAGGGTATTTATTGGGTATTAGGTACGAAAACTTCGCAAACTCGCTGGAGGGAAGGGGTTCCAACCTGTTGGTTGACTTCTCGAGGGCTCCGAAGGGCTACGCCACGAAGGAAGAGGACGAGGCTGCCGATGGAAAGAAGAAGGCAGGAAAGGGCGGATGGGCCGGACAGAAGGGTACGGTTACGCTTGTTTCTGTATTAAATGGTAATTCAGGAGGCGGCGGAGGAGGAAAGAAGGGAAAAGAGCCGGTGAAGTCGAAGAAGGATCTCATCCTGGAGGCCAACAAGAAGGTCAAGGACCAGAAGGTTCGTTGGTTGTACTCTAATGACCCATTTTTTACATATAGGTCATCGAAAGTGAAACTAAGAAGATCACATTCGCCACCCAACAGGGCAAGTCCGCTACCGTATACCTGGGAAATCTCTACAACACCCTGGAGCTGCCGGAGACGAAGGCCCTCTGCGTCTATGAGATAACTGTCCGCGAGGCCAAGGAGTTCTTGACTGATATGACCGGCAGTGACAAGATGATGCTCAGGTAAGCACCCTCAGGGTTACGATATCTTACTGCATGTTTCAGGAGGACGGAGTGTGTTGATCTGGTCGGAAGGGTCAAGGACTGCTACGTGAAGCACTGGAACTATCTGACGGACAAGCAAAAGGAGCAGATCGTGGATCTTTGGGTGATGATGGGCTTCGAACCGCCCGTCGGCTTCAAACCGTCTCCCGAAGCGAAACAGAAGAAGCTGGATCTGGGAATGAACATGCTTTACTATCAGCTGGAGTATGGAGGACAGCTGATTGACATCCAGTCTGACCCTCAGAAGGACGACCGAGTCACTGGATTCGCCCCCGACGCCTGGCAGAGGAAGATGTTGGATTCCGTCGATAGAGGTGGGTAAATCTCGTGTGCAACACAGTTGTTTGTATTTCAATCACACAAGTATTAAATTATAATTTAATTACAGGAAACTCGGCTGTGATTGTGGCTCCCACCTCTGCCGGTAAGACCTTCGTCTCCTACTACTGTATCGAGAAGATCCTCCGCTGCAGTGACACGGACGTGGTCGTCTACGTCTCTCCCTCGAAAGCCTTGATGAATCAGGTAATTATCCCACATTTCGTTAACTCCCTAATTCTAGGCCTGCGGTTCCATCTACGCTCGTTTTAAGAACAAGCTGATGATGCGTGGAAAGTCTCTCTTTGGAACCCTCACCCCCGACTACAGTCAGAGTGCCCTCAACTGTCAGGTGAGGACATCCCTCCGTTCCTCCTTAAAGCCATCCTTTAGGTGTTGGTCACCGTGCCCGAGTCGCTCGAGGTGATGCTCCTCTCCACGAACCCCGTGGTGCAGGAGTTCGTCTCCCACATTAAGTACGTAGTGTTCGATGAGGTCCATTCGATCGGAGCTTCCGATGAAGCGCACATCTGGGAGCACCTCCTCCTTCTCATCAACTGTCCCTTCCTCGCCCTCTCCGCCACCATCGGCAACGGAGAGAAGCTCCACACGTGGCTCAACACGGCCGAGTCCTACAAATCGGAGAAGAAGCGAAGGGTGGGAGGTCCCTGTTGCTGGTTGGAAATTGTATTTTTAGGTTGACATGATCATCTACGGAGAGAGGTATTCCGAGTTGGAAGTCTCCATAATGAGCATCAATAAACCGAAGCTGGACATCTCCGGAGACAACGGTTGGTATTCTCAATGAATTGTGGCATTTGAACAATCAGAAGGTGATGTGCTTCCGGAAGGAAAGCTGATGCAGCCGCTGATGCCGTACGGAGTGTACATGCCGGAGAAACTTCGAATGTTTGGAATCCCCGACGACCAGCAGCTGACTGCCCGTCAGATCCTCCACCTCTACAACACCCTCGCCAGTGTCGACGATGCCACAAAGTCTGTGCATAACTGGAGACCTTTGTAACTGTGTTGTTTGTAGGAAGGAATTTGAGCCGTGCCATTACTTTGGCTACAAACCGGCCGAGTTCGTCTGGCTGTCCAGGACCAAACTGAGGGAAATGGAGAATAAGCTGAAGGAGCGGTTCCTCGATTGGCTGAAGAACGACAATGAGAAGATGAGCCAGGTGCTGACGAAGCTGGGAGGAGGTTCCGTCAAGGAACAGCTGGACAACAGGGCCGTTCCCTTCAACAAGGTACTGTCTCTTGGACTGTTGGGGGAAAGATGTGGTTTCAGGAGAAGGTGGCTGAGCAGACGATCGTGGCTCTGATGGACGAGTTGCGCGAGGAGAGCATGCTGCCGGCCATTTGTTTCAATGAGGACCGTCACGTGTGCGAAGAGCTGGCGATGAAGCTGGTTGTGGCTTTGGAGGATAGGGAGGCCGAGTTCATGGAGAGTGCAGAGTTCAAGAATAAATACGCCATCAAGGACGAGGAGGTGGGTGGAATAAACGGTGTGGAGGTAGTTATTTGGTTCAGAAGATCATGAAGGCGGCGAAGAAGAAGCGCGACGCTGCTGAGAAAAAGAAGAAGGGAGACAAGCCGGACGAGGAGCCTCAGGAGGACCTGGACGACGACGATCCGCTGGCTGCTCAGAGGGCCAAGCTGAAGCAGGTCCTTCTCAGGTAGTGTTCCCTTAAAAGACATGCTTATTGGTGGTTCAGATTCAAGCTGCGTGGTCGTGGAAGCGGAGACCAGGAGCTGTACGACAAGATGGTCGAAAGGATGAACAGAAATGCCAAGACGAGGGAGAGTACTAAGCTTCTGCTAAGACTCTTCGAGAGGGGAATCGGATTCCACCACGCCGGATTGAACATGGTCGAGAAGGGAGCAGTGGAGGTCCTCTTCCGCTCCGGTCACCTCGCCATCATCTTCTCCACCTCCACTCTCGCCTTGGGGTTGGTTCTCCTTCTGGAAGTTGTAACCCCCCGTTTCAGAGTGAACATGCCTTGTAAGACTGTCATGTTCGGAGTGGACAATCCTTCCCTCACCCCTCTCCTCTACAGGCAAATGTCCGGTCGTGCCGGTCGTCGTGGTTTCGATCACTCCGGAACCGTCGTCTTCATGAGTGTCCCCACCAGGTTAGACATTGGAATACACCGTGATCATGTGATTTCAGCAAGATCCGCCGTCTTCTGACTGCTTCCCTGTCGAATCTCCAGGGAAATCCTCCCTTCACCACGTCCTTCCTCCTGCGACTGCTGCGTTTCGTCCATCAGAAGGACGTAATGAGCGCCGAACGTTCTGGAAAGGCCATATCTACTCTTTCCCAAAGGACTCAGGTGAGTAAAATGAGGAAAACCTGTTTAATTCGTTGTTCAGGTTGCCCTGTCTCTCCTCCGTCACTCGTTCTCCCTCTACACCAGGGTCGAAGCCGAGGGCGGTGTTTTGGGCAAGCAGCTCAAGATGTACTTTGCCTACTCCGTTCAGCTCCTACGTCATCTAGAGCTCCTCGACGTCAATGTAAGATTCCATAGATACTAATTTTTAAAATTTCTCTTCAGTGCGCCGGAAAGAACCTGGCCGAGTTGGTGGCCTTCATGCAGGAGAACGAACCTGGAAACCTGGCCTTCATCCACCTGCTCCACAAGGGTTGCTTCCACAAACTGGTCAAGAAACACTTGGTTGGTCTTCCTCGTTGGAGTCGAACCTTTTGCTTTTAGGAAGATCGTCCGTTGCTGAAGGTGAAGATGCTCAACATTCTAGCGAACATCTTCACGAGGAAGCGACTTCCGCCCTCATTCAACCCCGACGACAAGAGCTCCTTCCCCTCCCAGATCGACGGAACCAAGAAATTCCAGGTGGCTTTCATGATTTCCCTACCATGCAGGCATTTTTCAGGTCTTCCTGTCCGGCCTCCCGTCGGATATGCAGCAGCACCTGGATCAATTCAACAAACTGGCCACCGACATGTATTACAAGTTCATGGCCTCCTCTTCCAACGACAAGAAGCTTGTGGTACGGGATGTGGTCTAAGCTGTCTAATAGAGTGTTTAGGACCCCGCCTTTGCGCTGAGTGGAGTGGACAGCGTCAGCGACCATTCCCTCTTCCTGCGGGATGACCTCGTCTCCCCGGTCTTCAGCGGCTACTCTCACGACTCCTGGTTCCTCCCGGTGATCAACTTCAACCACCACGACCACAGGGGTCGCAAGGTGGGGAATCCTCGGGAGCATAGACAAGTCCGCTTTAGATCTACTACAACGCCTACGCGGCTGACTTCTTCGTGCACGAATCCAGGAAGATGCTGAACTCTGTCAACCAGCTCGGCGTCGCCAAGATGTGGTTCCTCATCCACGACTTCACTGTTGGTTTAAACGATTTCATCCATTTCCTGATTGGTTCTCAATTTCCTTTATTAACTTTTATTTGCAGGAGGTTCTCCGCATGCTCTCCGAGGGAATGGACCAGATGGCTCGTCCCCACGACCCCGTGTGCGAGGTGCTCCGCGAGTTGTACCAGGAGTACGACGGCAAGTTCCGATCTGCCTTCGGCATGAGCAAGCACAAGGACTAAGGCTGTTTATGGTGATACGGTTAGGCTTCTGACGGTTAGTTCTGAAATCTCCCTGTTCCTGGTGTTGTGTGACGGCTTCTTTTTCGTAAATTGTGCTCTTTTATACAACAATTATTGCTAATTCGCGGTCTAGCACTAGTCTTTCCGCCTTGTTGTTATGGCTTGGACGCCATTTGTTTCCCTGTCTCTTTTTGTTCCAAATAAATTCTTATAAAATATTTATCTTCCTCTTGAAAACCCAGAAAATGGAAAATATCACTCAATGAGACTATGTACACGTATCACAGCGTTGCTTCGATGTCGGAGGGCAAGAATTTCATGAAAGTTGGCTCTTCCTAGGGCTACGATCAGCTTTTGGGAGGAGTTCCGCTGAATGTGCGAGGCCTAAGCAACCATTCTCACTCAGGTGGACTAATAAAGTGGGCGGAACGGCTCCCGGGGGTCGGGGAGAGATTCGAGCATCGTTTCCCAGTAATATGGCGATGCGATGCAGACCTAGGAAGGAGCAACAATTCAATGGGCGATTGGGAACGGGGGTTCTTCAGTGCATATCAGTTATATTATGAGACTAAATATTATAAAGAGAGGATTATTCGGAGGGTATTATGGAGACAAAACAAGGAGGAGACGGCGCGTGGCTGACGCAGCCGACGATGACTAGAAGACTCAGCGAACAGACGAATGGCTGCAAATAGGCCGTTAGGGAGAGAGAGAGGAGAGAGATCAGAGATGGAGAGCGACAAGGAAAGGCTAGGATGAATTAAACGAGAAGCACAGGCGAGAGGAAGGGAGAAAGAAAGTGTGAACATGTACAGGATTCAGAAAGGTGAAAGAGAAGAATAGGAGACTTACCTAAAGACGAATGGAAGACGATGACGGCACGACGGAGGCGGCTACGGCATCAGAAAGAAGGCACACTTGTGGGAATGCTGAAATTGCATACTTAACGTTATTCTCACAAAACAATATTTGTATTTTCCTTGAATATTCTTTATCTAAACACTTTCTTATTTTTCTTAGGCCTTTAAATTCAGTTTGGCTAATTTGCATTCCCACCAAAACAGCTTTTGCATGTATTGCAAATCGTAATCAGTTGTTAATTTGAATAACTTGAAGTTTCATTACGCAGCGTGTAAGTCTCCTTGTCATTTAACTCCGCCTCTCTCCTCACTTGCCAGCTGTTCTTCCTGGACAGCGGTCGAAGGATGTTCAACCCTTCCGAGGACGATGTAGGACCCCTCCCCAACCCTCCAACTTGAAACCTTTCAGAATGCCAAGAAGACGTCCTCCAGAGATCAAGTGCCAGAGCCTTTCCTGTCGAAGGAGCCCACCTTCATGGAGAGGGAGAAGCCGGGGACGGTCAAGACCCAAGATGCCTCGGTGGACGTGGTGGAAAAGTCGGACAAGTCCTACCGAGACGCCCCTTCGATCGACATGCGATCGGTGGACAAAAGCATGGACAGCCGCGAGCCACTTTTCAAAATTGGCACCTCCCTCATGGCGGAAGTGGACAAGGACCAGTGGTACCACGGCATCCTTCCGGCGCCAGATGTGGACGATCTCCTGGCCAACCAAGGAGACTTTCTGCTCAAACAGTTTGACAACGAAAACAGGGGATTCCAGGTTAGTTGTTTCCGCCTCAATGTTAACCTGTGTTGCAGATCTCGATGGCCATCCGCTGGGACAAGATGATCTACCACATCCCCATCTACACCATCGACATTGGCGGGAGTCTCAACTACACCCTGAACAACGAGGTGTTCGCCCGTACTCCCATGGACGTAGCCAGGATGCACATGACGAGGGGACTGCCCCTCTACGAAGGAGTCATTCCCATCAAGCCCATCGCCCGCCAGGCGTGGGAGTTGCGGAAGGAACACATCCGCCTCATCAACAAGATCGGAGAGGGGGCCTACGGAGAGGTGTGGAGCGGAATGCTCCAGGTTCAGAAGACGGCCGGCATGGTGGACGTTGAAGTGGCTGTGAAGCTGGTTGGATAGGACAGAAGACAAGGAACATGATGATTCAGATGAAAATGACGGAGGAGACGAAGCCTCAGCTGGAGAAGATGCACCAGGAGGCCCGGCTGATGAGGCAGTACAACCACAAGAATGTGGTTCGTCTGCACGGATGTCTCTTCTCGGAGGCCGACGTCTACATCGTCATGGAAATGGTCAAAGGAGGCTCCCTCGATGGCTACGTGAAGAAGAACCCGCAGCTGCCGCCGCTCCACAGGGCCAGCTTTGCCTACGACGTGGCTGCGGGATTGGCATACCTGCACAAGAGGAACTGCATGCACAGGTTAGAGAGAGAGAGAGAGAAAGAGAGAGACAGAGAGAAAGAGAGAGAGAGGAAGAGAGAAACAGAAGGGATCCAGGGACATTGCTGCAAGGAACTGCCTCGTGGAGGAGAACGGAAAGGTGGTGAAACTCTCGGACTTTGGCCTCTCCGTCCACGGAAGGAGGTTCACCGTGCCGCAGGGAGAGAGAGTGCCCATCCGCTGGTCTGCCCCTGAGGTTCTGGTGCACAGGATCTACACTCGGGAGAGCGATGTGTGGTCCTACGGAATGCTGGTCTGGGAGATCTTCAACGACGGAAAGGAGCCCTTCGTCGGCCACGACACTCCGTTCATCCGGGCGAATGTGGGTTGGGAAGAGAGAGGGAACACTGAATCTCTTCAGATCGGCAAGAGGTCCTTCCGTCCTCCCGTCGACCACATCAAGTGGTACCCGGAGCTGAAGGTGCTGATCCCCAAGTGCTGGGAGGTGGAGACTCCGAAGCGTCCCACGATGGAGAGGATCGCCGACAACCTGATGAAGTACTGCATCCACGAGGTCGGAGATGACCAGAAGAACAAGGAGCGAGTCATCATCAGAAGCAAGGAGGTGCAGCAGAAGCAGGCCAAGATGCGACAGGCCAAACCTGCCCCCAAGGCCAAGGGACCCATCAGGATTGGGCAGTCGCTGGCGCCGGTTACCAGCAGCAGGAGTGGCACCTCCCAGTCGGGAAACACTAAGAGCGCCAACTCTCAGGTGCCTGGCAAACCTTCCAAGAAGGGAACTAAGAGTGAGTTTTGAGGTGTTGGGCTGATTGGTGTCTTGTTTCAGAGGAAAACGGATCGAAGAGGGCAAAGAAGGACAAGCCGAAGAAGAACACGATCAAGGGGAAGGCTGGCAAGAAGACGTCCAATGAGAGCGTCGAGTGAAAGCCACGAACGGATAGCTACGCAAGATAACAGAAAACTGTAACGTATCATGAACCGTCTCGTTTGATTGTCCTGTGTTTTTTGAGGAAAGGTTTTGAATTGCCATTTTTTTTGTTTTCATCATTTTGGGTTGTTGTTTTTGGTTTAGTTGACTTTATGTTCTTTTCGGGATGACGTAAATGAAGTGCGTAACCGCGAATTGCGTGAGATTTTCATTCTCAACACGCTTCTTCGTGATGGCCACCTCATTTTGTCGGGAGGTTCATGTCAAACGGTAAATTGTAAATCTCGCAACTGTCGCTCAAAACATGTTTGACAGGCATAATTCCCATTGAACGCCGATTTTCCCACGTGTAATCTATCCCGCTCCGTTTGTTTATCAAACGACTGTGGAATCACCTGAACGGTCCGTTTGGGCAGCTGCCTGGCGACGCCGGCTGAACAACTACGACGATTACATGCCTGAAATCAGAGGATTTGAAGAGACAGCGGGAAGAAGAGAAATGCAACTGAAGCACTGTTGCTATGGACTTTATTGGGAAATCTGGAACGGAACCAAACACGGGCATTGTGAGCACATCGATTGATAGGAGAATGGCGATTCACATCGCACTGATACGCGAGAGAATTCAAACAAGGGGAGCAGAGAGAGGATGGGGAAGGGAGAGACGGAGACGGCCAAGATTAGGAGGTTAACCAACTGGGAACTAGTGGAAACATGGGTTATCAGAGAAAAGAGAGAGAGAGACAGAGACAGATAGAGTCATCTTTGTTCAAAAAGACCATCGATGTGATTTTTGAACGTTGTCGTGGTCCATAACCACATGTTACAGCAACTGAGATAAGCGGGTGTCCCTTTGCAAAAAGTACAGCTAAATGTATGTTAGAAAGGGGAGCATTTGGAACATGCAAGTGGCAAGAAAAGGACAATGCTGTTGGGGAAGAATAGAATAGGACAAACGGCATAATGACCTTTCAAATAAGGTATGGTAACCCGGGTATTACAGAGAGAGACCGACACAGACAAAAACATATGAGAGAGATTAAGAGAGAGAGAGACAGAGAGAGAGAGAAAGAGAGAGAGACAGAGAGAGAGGGGGGAGAAAGAGAATTTGTTCAGTAGGTACATTCTAAGCGACTATAGCGTCGCGTGGGCGCCGCAGTCCATCGCTAAACGTGGCGACGGGGGCGGGGCCATACGGCTCCAGGAGACCGTATAGATTTAGTTTTTAGGCAGGGTACGTTGCCTAAAGCAAGATCTTGATATTATTCTATCTTTTGTGCGTAGCAAAAAGACACTTACTTGCCTTAACGAAAGTAGACTTAGACTGCCCTTGGAATGTTTAAGAAAAAGACAACGGCGAATACTTCTTAGGGTACCATCACTATTTTCAAGATGTTTTTAATCCATACAAAATGAACAGAATCTATGGATTGGATTAATCCATGGACCAGGGTAGGCCTCATCATCTTTTGCCAACTGAATCAACCAGTGAAGGTGAATTAAAAGTGCCCTGGCACGAGGAATTGGTGAAAGAAGGGGTATAAGTGCGGTTTATCTCTGCCAGAGGAGTGGCTTTGACGATAACGACAGGGAAAGACGCGGCCAGAAGCGCTCGACTACGTGGCGCCGCGTCATCATAGTTGGTCGCCACCGGTGAATCAAGCGACGGCGAAACGAATTCCGAGAGAGAGAGAGAGAGAGAGAGAGAGAGAGAGAGAGAGAAGAGAGAGAGAGAGAAACAGAGAGAGAGAGATTGAGATAAAGAAACAGAGAGAGAGAAAGAGAGAGAGAGAGAAAGAAGGAAAGAGAGAGAGAGAGAGAGAGAGAGAGAGAGAGAGAGAGAGAGAGAGAGAGAGAGAGAGAAAGCATCATCTCCAAATGTGCCGCCTCTCATAAACGCCTCATGCGTGGCTACAAAAAAGAACGGCGCCCATAATTGTCGCTCATCAAAAGGATAAATCGCAGCTATGGTCTCCTGTAACCAGTCCCAGTTTCATATAAAGTTTGGAGAAAAAGTATCCGCTGGGTTGAATTGGCAGAAAGGGAACAGCGGGTAGTCGTGGCGGGAGGGAGTGTGATTGTGTGGGTTGGCTGGCGGCCACCGGCTCCAGTAATCCCCGTACCGCATATTTTGACACGTCGACCGACTACTACCGATTGCACAAACAGTCCAACCGACGCGTTTCGGCGAAACCCTGGGGAGAGGAGGAGTCTCATCTGACTCTGCGTTGAAGGAGAGAACTTCTCTTTTACAAGTTGTAGTCTACAAAGGAGACATGGTTTAGATTGGCTGAGAGGTTCTTTTGGACAAGTGTACTCAAGGCATCTGATATCTCTTGTCCCAGTGTGATAACCCAAGAACTTTACCCTGCGCGTGGGTACTGTAGAGAGTACATGCCCATTCGGTCTGTGCCCGCGTATGACCCGTTATCAAAGTGCACAAACAATATTAGCCGGCGAAGCAGGGAAGTGATAAGAGGGAGCCACCGAAGGTGTCTTCTGCTCCTCAGAAGATGGGTACATAGGGAACTTTAAACAGGATAAAACACAGGTCTACTGGGTGAGTCATCCCTGGGGGAAAACGATGGCCTTCGAGCGGAGGAATCCGAGCTGTGGAAGACGGGAGAGGAGAGAGGCCGCAGGGGAGGAGACTTCTGAGGCGGGTTTGTAGCAACGGGCGGCAGAGCTGAAATGGGGAAATGAATTTAACGCAGTGGTTTCAATAAATGGCATGAGTTGTAATCTTCACGGTCTGGCGCAAATATGGAGAGTCTCCTCACTCCAGTTTCCCTAGTATCTCAAACGAACCGAAACAAACAAAAACACTCCAGAAAAACTGTCATTAGGGAGATGGGATTCATTTGGCTAAATGCCACATGTGTTACATCACCGGTGTCACCAACTATGCGCCAACCGGCTCAGGGAACTTAGCCAGTGTAAAAAAGGCGCGAATTCACATAATTCAAAATCAACGTTCAGAATTTTAAAGAAGGGATATTAATTACATGTTGTACTCTGCACCTAGCTCCCAGCGACAAATCTCTCGAAATACCAAAAATCTTAAGATTACCTCCGACTTTCCCGCGGAATACTGTAGTTGGTGCTCTCGGTTTTGCTCTTGTCGCTGCCGATCTGACCTGAAATCCAGGAATTGTAAGATTCCATTGTTTGATTCAAGAAGCCATTTGTCCCTTAACCCACCGTTCCTCTCAATCCCCAGTCTCTCTAGGAACCGCCCGTTGATGGCTGTCGTCTCCCAGTCCAATTCGAGGGCCTTTGCGTCTTGGACGAATCGCATCGAAGCCCACAAACTGCGGGCCCTTCCCGTGAAATCCTCCGATTCGGCCGCTTCTTTCAATTTTTCCACGTCCCAATCACGAAAATTTATCACCTAAATTTAAGGTTTCAGTAAAATTGTAGATTACCTGAGAATCCAACAAGTCTGGTTCCGAATCGCTCGAAAAATCCCAAAATGACTGTGTTTCTAGGATTGTTTCCAGATTGGGAACCTGTAAAATTATTTAAAAATATTTCAAAATATGACCAAAAACCAAAATCTTCTGGCTGACCCAGTAAATGTAGTGAATTACCGTACCTGAGGGAATGGTGGATCTGTCGGCGTGTTATCAGAAACGGGCGGACCAAATTTGCCGTCTTCAAAGTGACCAACAATGTACCTTATGATTTTAAAGCATACCTTCTCCCTTGGAAATCGAATCCGGCTCGTCGAATGCGGCGAAATCGCCAAAATCGTCGTCCAGGGTGGAATCAGGAGGTCCTTCCTGAAATTGGCACATAAAAAGCGAAAGAAATCCAATTGATGAATCACAGAGCAAGATATTGATAGAATAGTGCAAAACAAAAACGTTCAAACATACAGTTTTCGCAGCGATTCGTCCACTTTTCTGCCCATCTTCCAGCGAAAATCGATGAAAATCGCTCGAAAAGGCTCCTATTTCGAAAGCGGACCGGTTCGGAGGGGTCGAACGGCCAAAGGGGCCTTCCCATACGTTGCCTAAATAAGGGTTATGGCCATAAAACAAAGGAAAGACCTGCCTTCGCCAGAATTCTGCGGTTGGTATGCAGCACACGAGGAGAATTCGTAGACTTCTCCACAGTCCGAATTTCTAGTGAGAGGCTGAAAGGACATATTTCACCATCAATAACCTAGAAGAGTATCTAAATAGCTAAAATGGGCTTACTTGTTGGTGAGATGAGGCGAAACAATCAAAATTTCCAAAGTCATCGTCTTCGTCGAGATTACTTTCCATTTCACACTGAAAATTAGTTTTGAGTTGAAAACTTTGAAAGTGAAATCCAAGAATAAGTACAAGAATAAGGGAAATGTGCCTGTAAATGACAGCCGTTAAGAAGCGGCTGGAAATCCAATCAATGGCTACAGTAACTGCGCAAGCGTTGCGGGACCCAACGCTTTAAAACTCTGCTTTTCTTAAATACCTTCGAGTTACATAGTCAAACATATACCTTTAGATTTTACATTTCCATTATTCCAGATGTCAGCCAAGAGTGCAAATAGGAAGAGTGTCGGTCAGAAGAGAAAAAGTGGAAAGTTCGAACTCGAAGCAATCGTAGGACATAAGGAACTGTCCAGTGGCAGAGTTTACCTTGTTCGGTGGAAAAACTGGAAAGAACATGACATTTGGGAAAAAATGGAGAGCGAATTAGACGTAGTTTTTAAGATAACTGGCAATGAGAGAATGTTTTAGACTGCACCTGACATGCTTCAGAAGTATAAGAGAGATCATAAGCTGGATGAATTTTCCCTAACCGAGGAGAATAGTAATCAGGTGAGACCTCATATCTCTCTATCTCTATTTTCCTCATTGTCCTTCCCTTTCTCTTGTCACATAAATGGTTCAGCCCCAGAAGAAGAAGCCTCGTCTTGAAGAGAGAGATAATTCAAACGTCGAGAGGGATGTTCTATCAGTCAATAATCCAGGTACAGAAAACTTCCAATGATATTCTCATCTTAGGACACTGCAGAAGAAGACCCAAAGATCAAAACTATTTCATGTGTTAGCGGCTTTCTCATCAAGGTATTCAAAGTTTCTCTTGAATTGGAATAACATACATCTTTCAGAATGGGACTGTGGAAGCCGTCGTCCAAGCAGAGGTTTCCGAGGGAGAGACACTTTCCAAACCGGTTGATTTAGACACTGCATTCGAAATAGACCCTAAGGTAACCAAACAATTCGAATTCCCATCTCTCTCTCTCTCTCTCTCTCTCTCTCTCTCTCGCTCTCTCTCTCGCTCTCTCTCTCTCTCTCTCTCGCTCTCTCTCTCTCTCTCTCTCTCTCTCTCTCTCTCTCTCTCGTTCTAAGTCAACCCTACCCATACACTCCTTTCAGAAGATATTCCTCGCAATGAAAGAATTCATGACCCAAATGCTCAATGATGAGCAGTCCAAGATTAAGGAACAAGCTGCGCAATGATCAAATTTGCTTTAAAAAACTTCTTTTCTGTAAGTATAAACTGGTTCTCTGAAATGAACATTGTAAATTTTTCCAATACCGTTGCTTCGAAAGACGTTTTTAATTCAACACTTCAGAAAACGTTTTTAAAACTACATTTTATATTCAGTTTTTTTGTGGGAAATACTTTACGTTGACTGTGGTAGCCTAGATCCAACATCTTGGTTAGTCGTATTCTACAGTTTTTCCATTTCATTATTAAAATTGAGTATGTAATTAATGTTTTGTTGTCTGATTATTTGTTGTGGTTAGCTGAACTAAGAAAAGGTTATGAAATAAGTTATGGCTAATTTAGCTGTTGAATCTCGTTTTTTTTCAATATTTAGCTGTTTCTTTAGGTTTAAAGCTTTAACCGGACATTTGAGCTGCGGAAAGGACTTATTTTCTAGCCAGACAAATTTAAAAGGTCCCGCGCGGAAAGTACTGAGGATCATTCCCTCTGCCGATCTCTTGCATCAAGGCGGCGGCTGGGTTTAATTTAAAACTTTTAATTTTCTTTGCTTTTTCAGTTAAACTTTCGGCTATTTTTCGCATTTTAAAGCGTAAAATTTAAAATTTTCATTTCTACCCTGCTAATTGAGTGAAATAGGTATCCGAGAGTACCAGTGACATCCTTTTCAATTTTTAATATCTTTATTAAACATCGGATACAAGGTTATTACTTATCGAAAGTGCATAGTGTGAATTGTGCCAAAAAACGAATGTTATTGAAAATAGTTATCTTACGCAATTAGTTCGTGCTCGCTTTCTTTTTAGCGGTCTTTATTATTCTCATCTCCGTTACTTTACTTTTAAACGACATTTGTCAAGGTAAGATGAAGTGCGTCGCCTTGGCCAACGCTGTCTCCCGCGCCCTGCTCCGTGCGGCTCCCGTGGCCGCCCGCCAGGCTCAGCTCCGCGGAATTTCCATGACTCCGCGAGGCACGTCATTATTTCTTCGTTTTACGACTGCTATTTTCAGTTCTCTCGGTCACCCCTGAACTTACCCAGGCTCTGACCCGCGAAATTCAGGCTGAGCAGCAGCTCTCCCAGGAGAATCTCGGAGGGTCCGCTTCGCCCTCCCTTAATGGATTCAAGGTCACCAACAACCAGGCCGAGGTCCGTCTTACCAAGCAGCACGGGAGTGAGAAGTGGGTTTCGTACTATATTAACTTTTAATTCGTGTGATATAGCATCCTCGTTGTCTTCAATGTCAACCATTCCGTCGATATGGACGAGGGTTTCGAGGATGAGCCCCAGCCCGAGGCCGCTCCCGTGCCCGTCGCCCTCCCTCCCTTCACCGTTGAAATCACCAAGGGACCCGAGCGTCTTTGCTTCCACCTCGAGCTCGTTGAGAGCGTCGACGTTCAGGGAGAATGTAAGTCGTCTTCATGTGTCCCTCCGCAAACCATGAATTTAGACGACTTCCGCGTTGAAGAGTTCTACGTTGCTCCGGCCGCTAAGGACGCCAGCGAAGATGTCCCCGCTGAGGTCTACGCCAGCAGCGGAAAGTACATCGACCCCGTAAGTGTTTATTGGGAAACAAATGGGTAGCTGATATAGGAATTGTGGTTAGCAGAAGTGTACGCAGGACCAGGAGACGCATATGTCTCCTCTGTAAGATTTTAAATACAACATTAACTGAATGACGTGCTATTTATTTTATCGCATGAAATTTTGATGCGGTCACTGTCAAATTCGCATAACTGGGTATCTGAAAAAAACTTGTATGTTTAGATATTTTATAATCAGAAAATTATACACTGTATGAAATTATTCACATGAGTACATTCCGTACACCTTCGAAACTTTCATTAATGTTTTGTTTCAGGATCTCCACGATCTCTTGTTCGTGCGCTACTTGGAGGAACGTGGGTTCGACGCTCAGTTCTGCAAGAACCTCGTCGCCTACGCCACCCACTACGAACACTCTCAATACGTCGGTCTCCTGAGCAAGATTAAGTCCTTCATCGGCAAGTAAACCCGGACTGATCTATCCCATTTTCCTCTCCGTTAGTTTAGTTTTCCCGTAGGATGTTATCGTGTGACCTGTTAGCGGGGAGTCCCCTCGCATAGTTCCGAATGTTATCACCTTCTTTGTTGTTTTGTTACGTTTAATAATGAACGCAAACCGTCTGTTCCCAGCCAGTCCTCTTCGGTGCGGGCGTTGAGCGCCACTTAAGGCCAAGGTGGCCATTTGTCGAGTGGCGGCACCCGGCCCCGCAGCTCGTCATCGATCGATGGCGAGCTGGCATTGAATGGACACCCTCGCCATTCGCGCGCGTCCCCAGTCCCACTGCGGCCGCCGATGCGCTATTTCAACCGAACCTTCGCCTGTGGAAGTCTAACAAGGATACTTCCGCAGAGAAACAAGGGTTTTAATTGCCCAGTCAAGCACAATTATACTTCCTGCTTTTTATTTACTAGACAGTCACTTAACCAAATCAAAGCTGAGGAGTCTCGTAGAAATCCTTCGTAGCAGTTCCAATCACAACATTTATAAGCGGAGTGGTGATTCCAAAGCGTTTCGGACTAAAAAAACCTGAAATAGTAATTTTGAAAACCTGTTAGATGTCTTTCCAATGTAGTTGACCAATGGTTTTGCTGGCCCGTCGCTTCAAATTGCAAAACTGACCCATTCATTGTTTCTTCCTCATTTCATGGGTTCTTCCGTTAATACGACAATTACAGATAAATACAGAATGAATCCCCAAGTGTCCGATTATATCGTGGAGTATTTCCTGGCGAACAAGGGAATTCTCCTGGAGAACGCCGGTTCTCGTACGCTGGAATCTAATATGCTGAGGAAGACTTATACGCAAAGGCTCGTGGAAGAACTGGCTGCTAAATTCGGAGTAATTTCGGATGTTGTGAGGATAAAACAACACTTTGACAATAGGAAACTGAAGATTGGCAAGAGAGGACAGGACTACATGAGGAACCAGATGAGGAGGAGGTGGGGCATTCCCATTGACAAGTCTCTCTCTGTCTCTCTCTCTCTCTCTCCCTCTCTCTCTTGCCAACATTCCGTTTTAGTGTGGATGGTGCCCCTACAGATGACCCAGATAGACTTCCCTTCGACGGTGAAGTCGACAAAAGACTGTGGGCGTTCATTTCTAGCGACGACAGTCGCCGGGAGGGAAGCCCTCCTCCCCTGCCCTCTCTCCGCATAGAAGCTCCTCCACAAAACAACAACCACCACTTCCGTGAGCCTCCGCCGAGGATGACTCCCGTCGGATCTGATCCGGTCGCCATAGCGATGGATTTGCTCGCTAGACATAACAAAGAGCGCCAACAGCAGCCACGGCCACAGCGACCAATGGTACAGGAGAGGCCACAGCAGCAGCAGAGACCGCCTGTGGTGGTGAAGGAGGAACCAGACGACCCTCCGACGACACTCGAACAGGCTCTGCAACAGCAGAGGCCCATAAGGAGCTACTCGCCATGGGGCGAAAATGGCACGGATAATGCGACCAGGGTGAGGACGAATAAAGTCTTTTTATTATTATATAAGCGCAAGTAGACTGCATGCATTTATGACAATTGAAACATTCAATAAAAGAGTTAAAAAACTAAGTTGATCGCGATGACACAGTAATCACCCAGTTCTTAAAAGGCCGCAGCTGGCTGTCAGCAACTCTTGGCGTCGAAACGTCTTTGTGTGTTCGTTGTTCCGTTGTAGTTTGGATTCGCGCTGCTGACAGCTGACGAATGGCGTTCGCCGCTTGCAGTGGTCATTTGCAGCCAATTTCTCACGCGACCAATGGATCCATGGGATGAACCCTGTACCAGCGAAGTGGGTTTTTAAAATTAAAGTTGAATTTAAAGCTATTTAGGATTTCATTTAAAGAGCATTGGTCAATTTTAACACATTTAGGACCCTAATTGCTGCTGTTAGACTTAATGTTGCCACAGAATCCATTAATTTTGCCATTTTAAAAATCTTATTTTGTTGGAAATTGTCTTAAACAACATTGCAACAATAATTCTAAAAGCACTTGATTTCGTGCCACTTGGCGCTATTTTAAATTGCGCTCCACGGCGGGAAGATGTCTTTTTTTTGTAAACCGATCGATAATCTGAAGCGTTCTTCTCAATCTCAGCCCCTATTCTTTCAGGCTGCAAAGCAGATTCTCTCGCCAGAGGTTTCGGACTACATCTTGACCTTCTTCATGGACAACCATCAGATTCTGCTGGGGAACGCCAGCTCCCGCTCCCTCGGAAGCAACCAGGAGAGGAAGACGCTCGTCGCCCGTCTCGTGGAGGAGATTCAGCAGCACTTCGGGGTGGAGACGGACGCCGTGAAGGTGCGATGCCATTTCGACAACCGGAGGTCCAGAATTGTCAAGAAGGGCTCCGATCTCAGGGCACTCAGGTGGGAAACTAGTCGTTTTAGTTCTTCTGGTCTTTTCCAAATTTCTGAAATTTCCGGTTTTGCCGCATTCTTTTCCGTAGATTATTGTTATTCCTTTTTTCAGTGGAGGACTGGTGCTGACGCAGAACATGGCCCAGAACATGTTCGATAGTCCGGTCGAAGCGAGGGTGTGGAACTACTTCGAACCGACCATGGCCACCGGCGGCGATAGCGACGACAGCAACAGCAGGGAGGGCGCCCGGATGGTGGTTGGTTTACATTCCTATTTTGTTATATCTGTACTGTCGTTTTAGTTCCAACCTGACCGGGTGAAGGAGGAGAGTCCCTCGAATGACGACGATTGGCTGGCCGCCGGAGCCCGCATCCCCCAGCTCTTCGACAAAGGGAAGGTGCCCAATCCGGTGGTGGGTTTTGTCATATTTTAAATTTACAGCTTTGGAACTCGTTTCCCGATTAAATCTTTAAAGTAGAATTTTTAGAGAAGAATTACTCCCGCGCCGATGGCGATCTCTGGAATTCCTACGTTGCCATTGCCACTCATCCAGCCGGAGAGGAAGAGACGCCGTCTCAGTGGAAGCCAGGTGGGATCTCAGACACTACGGGGTATCCCGGAGTGAAACCGTCTTCTGGAACAATTCAATTAATGCATTATTTAGGATCCATCTCCTGACGGTTTTACCCCGCGTCACGGTTGGTCAGACGAGGCGCTCAGGGAGAAGCAGATGGATTTGATCCAGGTCCGACTGACACTGTTTTCCTTTTCCAAAATGTCTTTTTTCAGAAGCAACTAAACTTTTACGAGCACAACACGAGGTTGGTGCAAAAGATGACCTGCGCTGTGGACCTTCTTCTGACTCGGTTAGGAGTGCCTCCGGCCGAACCTCCGAGGGAGGAAGCCACCCCTCCAGAGGAGGACAGGACGCCTAATGTGGAAATGCAACAGTCGCCAGAGGAACAACCGACTCCTGATGCTCAGACGACACCGGAGAACCAGACGCCATCAATGGAGAATGGGACGGACTCACGGAACGGAGAGACGCCGACGGAGCCGGGGAGGAACTCTTGAATTCAGGGCATTTATTGTTTATTTCGGTTATTCACGGGTCTATATGTCGCTTTGTTATATCCATGAAATAAATCTAATAGAAGTTTTTGGAGGAATCAATGGGTGAGGCAGCGGAGTGGTATATACGTGGATCAATTTCGTCCATGTACGATCTGGTGCATCTGATGAACTGGTGTAAGCGCAAACACACATACACACACACACACACACACACACACACACACACACACACACACACACACACACACAGATAAAAATCCGACGCCCCATTTCGACGCAAAACCTATTATTTATGAGTCAATTTCCTCTGGGATAATACTCGGAACAATCCGGATATTGTTTTTACGGATAACATGTTCCGCTTCTCCCTGTTTTCATAGACTTCGGTTTCTTATGGCGACGCCCTTCACTTTTTATCTCTGAACATTCGTAATAACCAGTTCCTTCATTGTGACAACTTTGCTTCAATTAAATTTTAGAAATGAACGTTTTCCGAGGAGATGCTGACAATGACCTCGTGCGGGAAGTAGAACAGCTGCGTTTGGATGCTGCGATCGTCAGGGAGAAAGTATCGGTCTGCATGAAGGAGTCAGTTTGAAAAAACAATTTAATGAACTGAGTTAAGTCTGATGACCTACTGTCAGCAAAACAAAAAGGACGACTTTCTTCTGTTGGGACACGTTCCGGGAGGAGAGAAGAACCCTTTCGTGGAGAAGAAGAAATGCAGTCTGTTTTGAGATTCTCCATCAGACGAGAAATGAACCACTTTAAGAAGAAGAAAACCCTAGCTGTTGTTTTCTATGTCTGGAGAGACAGTAAGTGAGCGAGATATTCCACTCTGCCGCCTCATCTTCTTTGAAACGAGGCACCTCCTTGACCATAAACTGATATGGAAAGAAAAAGTGAGGGAGTACATCTACAATTAGAGGGGCTGGCATAGAGGCACGTACATGCCCTCTTAATCCCTTCATTATCTCGCTTCCTGGAGTTCTCACTGAGCCTGTCATCCGGAAGGTAATCACTGACAGGAGATGAATATGCCGTTGCCTTTGGTTACACACAGTCATTCATCGGATGAGCCTCCTGAACAAGGTGTGTTTCACAAGCCACTTCTCTTACAAGCCCTATTTTAGATGGACGGTGAACTAACTGCAGACGAACGTCTAGAAAAGACTAAACAAATGGTTCTGCAGTTGAGAAAGGAAGCCCAGATTGAGAGGATGCCAACGTCATTCTGTGCTAAGGAGTGGGTTTCTCTCTCTCTCTCTCTCTCTCTCTCTCTCTCTCTCTTTCTTTCTCTTTCTATCGTTCCTCTTATTTGTATCTTAAACTATTCAGTTTGATTCGCCACGCTTTGGAGAACCAGCCGACCGACTTCTTGCTCAACCGGCCTCCGACCGAACCAAACCCCTTCGAGGAAAAGAAGACCTGTGGACTGCTATGAAACTGCTATAAACAATGATATAAACAATTTGTTAATCAATTTCTATGAATTATTAACTAAAACACAACACCCACGCAAATTGTCTGTTGACGTCTGAAGGTTTCAGTTTTCCTCTGTAATTGGTCCCGTGTAGAGCGTCTGTTTTCTGACGAAGGGAAGTAAATCACACCCTTGATCATGAGACATTTAACAATAGTTTAATTAGAAACCTGGGTTTGTTTTAAAAACAACCTTTTGCAAAAAGGAATAGTTTAAAGAAGATATGGGAAGTAAATGAATGGCGGGCTAGTTAATTCTACATTATGAGGTATTATATCAATAGATCCTACTTATTGTTAAATAAAGTTTAGCTTTAGCTATGATTATTATAGTGTGTCGTGGAACTGTATAAATATAATAGTCATGGTCAAATTGGCCGCACCAGATGACTTGTGAGACAGAAACAAGGAAAAGAAAAGAATTCTTTTTCTCTGGCCGTTCCCTTTCTGCCGCGGAGTTCACCGTTTCTCTCGGCGTCGTTTGCATAATTGCCTCAGGCGGAGGCATTCGTTCTGCAACGGTTGCCGAATAAAAAACGGATCGAATATGCTAAATTAGGGAAGCAGAACCTTAATCTAGGGAATTGCAATGAGGTAATTCGTCTACTAGGAACTAATCTCACGTCAGCTTATGTAAATGGGAAATGCAGAAGGATTACTGTAGACTCTCTCTTTCCTTTGCACTCTCTCTCTCGCTCGCTCTCTCTCTCTCTCTCTCTCTCTCTCTCTCTCTATCTATCTTTCTATCCTCTCTATGGTTGTGCCCTTTAATTCTGTTTCTCGTAAATCACATAGTCTTTTTCTGCATCTTCCTGACTTTGTAAATGTAGGTTGTCCAAACTTCAGAGCCCGGTAATCGAATCCCATATGAAAAACTGCCGCAAAACGCCAAAAACCGGGCTTTCGCATGGAAAGTGCCCTGTTTTCGTTCATTTTCTTTGGCCGTTGACATTGGACAAATCGAGCGGATTACCCTCTGAACACGCTCGTCTTTCATCCTCCGCCGAGTGTTTTCAGCCGGTCCGGTGCCGCCCCCAAAGCCCCGCCCACCCACCACCGCCAGGGCCACCGAACATCTCTGGGTGGTCTTTTTTAAGCCTTTAAATCGCTTAAACAACCCAATTAATTGTACCTTCTTACAGTACCTATGCCTCCATGAACATCTACTACTGCCTATTCTTTGTGGTGATCCGGGTCCTTCGTAAGTTTTGACGTTTTCATATTATTATTCATATTACGTTTTCATATATTAGGGGTTTTCTTTGACGATCAGGTTAGACTTTAGAAAGACCAAGGAAAGTTTAGAGGAAGAAATAATAGAAAAAAGATATTGAACGAGATAAAGTAAACCGGAATGAGACAGAGACAGACACAGAGGAACGAAGGTACGCAATGCAAAGCTGTTCTTCTGAAAAAGGCCCGATGCCGCAGTTTCCGGTAGGAGAATATTGCATTTGTGCGCATTGAAAGTTCAAACTTCAAAATCCGCGAGTTTTCATAAATCCCGAGGCTCATAATTTGTTTTGACCCGGGATTCCACTGGTTCTGAAAGAACCAAGAATCGTCTCCATTTCTGGCATTGGCTTCTTTGAGTAATCTCCGTTGCCTGTCCTTTAAACAAAAGAAAAGTCACAAACAAAGCCACAAACCGAGAATTTCCCGCAGCTGGGGAATTCGGTAATGAGCTTAATGGAGGACATGAAACACAAGACACACACGTGCACACGTGCACACACACACAAACAGAGAAAGAATGAAATTTCTATTTCAAGCAGTTTATATTCGATTCTTCCTTTTCCCATTTCCCCCTCCTTCAGCCGACTCTTCCTGATTCAGTCGTGGGCCTCGGGCCGAGCGAGAGAATGATTTGATTTGTCGGTAGCGCCCTGATTTCCTAGGTGGTCCCGCCGGCTGTCATGAACGAGGTAGACGGCTGGAGGGAAGCAGGAAGTTATCCCGTTTAGGCCTTACACTAGGGTTTAGCTTATTTTCAAGTATAGAAAAATAAATTTAACTGAAACAGATATTTTTACTATTTGAAGTTTATCCGAGGAGATGTTACATTTTCTATTTGTATTTTATTTTATACGCTGAATTGCACAGGAACACATTTGAAACAATGTTGGATTCCATGGCTGAGGGATAAGACAGTATTGTATCAAAGTATGGTTGGCTCAGAAACCCTTCTCAAAAACTGTTTATTTAGATTTTCGGCATTCCAAACAGCAAATCCCAAAAGATCATTTTAGCAATGCATTCAGTTTTCTTTGCGATACTCCATTCCATTAATCAGATGCTTATGCAATCTGCGGTAAATGAGGTGTTCTTGTGCTTCTAATTGTGACAAAGTGTCTGGAACTCTAGAGAAAGGAAACACTCCCAGGTAACGATTCGCGATGAAAATTTCAGTTAACAGCGGGTTTAATTTTTAAAACAACGGCAGTGCACCTTCAACCCAACAAGTTGACCTTTGATTGACGTTTCGTTATTAAGGAAGAAAAGTCATGAAGAATTAAAAGTTGGCCAACCCCCATGTTGAATGAAAATGGTGCGATGGCTGGAAACAGAGCCTTCCTCGGATGTTTACCGGCCGCCGTGTTGGATCGCGTTTCATCTCATCCTCGGCCGCCAATTTCGACGAGTCTTTGTTTTTGAGAAAAGACGAAAGAGTCCAATTAGACGATGGCTCCGATCTCCGAGAGAGGTCCTGCACGGAAAAGAAGGGAACAGGCAATGGCCTAAAATGAGTATGTGTTTCAGGAGCAGAAAACACGTTGATGCTGTTGTACAACAAACTCATGAACGGATATGAAAAAGAGGTTAGAACACTGATTTGGGAAAATCGATAAATGATTTCAGGTGCGACCGGCGCCACGACACGACGAACCAATCAATGTCACTTTTACATTCTCCCTCACTCAGATCATCGACGTGGTGAGGGAATTGTGTTATTACTTACTGTGGTCTTACAACAACAAAAAACTGCATATTAATGGAATTTTCGGTTTTTGGGTCAAGGGTCTCTGGAGAATTCGGTTATTCCAGAGATATCAGACTTATGTCAAGTAGGGAGAGACAGGCGTCCGAAGAGAAACTGACAGCCAAAGGGAAAACATGAATATCGCACGTTTACAAAGGATCTTTACTCCAAAAGGGAATTAAAAGAATCTGAAGATTATTGAGATTTCCAGATTTCCCCTAAATTACGTTTTCCCCTAAATTACGTTTATGTTTCTGTATGCGACATCCACCATATGTTGGTTGTGGCCAACTCATGCTGATTGTACCCGGGCCATGAATTCGAATTATATTTATATAGGTCACTTTTGTGGTTTGTTGCCATAAAAAGTTTGTTGTCATGTATTTCTATGGTATGAAAGAGTGTTTTATACCTAAACAAATATAACGGCCATCTCATTCCATCCATCTTTTCATGGGTTTGTAATAACAAACTATTTTGGTTTACCTACGCTCTCCTTTGTTAACTTTAATTAAAGTATTTATCCAGCAGAGACTAACTAAAATTGGTTTCAGATGGGTTAAAGGAAATTTTCAATAGAAGGGTAAATTTAAAAAAAAAGTATCTTATTATGTTTTTGAAACATTTTCAGGATGAGCGGAATCAGATTCTGACGACGAATGCGTGGGTACGGCAGGCGTGGAATGACTTCAAACTGGTGTGGGACCCCCGTCTATACGACAACGTCACTCGGATCCATCTGCCGTACGAGAGAGTGTGGCGACCGGACATTATCCTCTACAACAAGTGAGACCTTTGACGACAAAACACGACAATTAAATGCCCCTCAACTATTAATGCGCCACAAATTACGCCACCTCGAGGGAGACTTTTCACGAGGGACATTGTGGAATGGCCAAGGTTTTCTAAATTTGTCTGTTTGCACAGAAAAATTGAATGACTGCGACGGAAGGCGGATGCTTCGTTTTTGCGAAAATTGAACCTCGAGGGGGAAAATAACGCCGTTTGTTGATGTTGCAAAACGGATCAGAAATCAGGGGAGGCAGAAAAGAGAAAAAGGAACGAAGAGGAAAAAACCAAAAATATCTCTCAAAGGGACATCAATTAGAGCGCTGCTCTAGTGTTTTTCGCTGTTTAACCTACATTAATTTGCCAGGGCTGTAATGAAAGCGTCGTCCGAAGGGCAGGCGGTCGCTAAAGAAGGAAACATTTCGAACCAAACAGCACCTGCCCTACAGCTAATGACAGCCGAGGGCGGCGGAAATTTGTAAAAGAATCCTTTGGAAAACTTGCAGCATAAACGTCTTGCAACAGAGGGGATGCATAGTAAAGCTTATCTAGGTGCATATGTGTATGTTTATGTGTGTACGTGTGTACGTGTGTTATCTTTTGTACTCCTTTGTATCTGTTTTGTGCATTTACACGTACTTCTAGCACTTGTTTTCAAAAACTAGTGAATTTTCAAAAAAGCCACGAGGGCACAATTTCCGATTGTGGAATATTGCATTTCGGCGCATCCAAAGTTCACCCTTTGAACCTGTTCTTCGTAGTTGACTAAAGTTCAAATAAGAATAGAAGGTGTTATAAAATGTCGCAAAGTGGCTGCTCCACCACATTGCAATATTTCAGTGCGGATTCCCAATATACAAAATCCGTGATGTCAACCGATGTGATCGTCGACTATCTGGGCAACGTCCAATGGGCTTCGGCTGCTATTTTCAAGTAAATTTCCCCTAAAAGAGTGATGCAATGGTTTCAGGTCTTCTTGTCCTTTGGATGTTAAACATTACCCATTTGACAAGCAAGTATGCACGTTGAAATACGCCAGTTGGGCATACGACGGAACTAAAATAGACCTTTTACTTACTTCGGAAAATGGTGAGTACTATGCGGTGCTTCGAAATGATTGTATTTAAAAATTAAATCTCTAGTTCAAACTCTTCAAATCATTCGAAACTCTGTTTTCCTTGCGAGACCAAAACGAATCAGAGTCTGAAATTCGTAGTTTCTTTCTCCTTTGTTCACCTTTCTTCCCCTGGGGTCTGTGTTCCACCCACTCCCTGGGGAACACAAAAAGGGGCCGACGAAAACAAACGAAAGACGCTATATTTTAGCGAATGGCCGGAAACACGAGGAAATTCGGAGAGTCGCACGCTAATTGAGGGGAATTGCATAGTAAGGGCATACTTATGGGACTGTCTCTATTTTGCCTCTGGGTAAACTCATTCTTCCCTTTCAGGCGATGAGAGCAATTACATGATGAGCACAGAATGGCAACTCCTGTTTATTCGGTAGCTTTTCTTATTTCCTTCTATTCCTCTCTTCAGAGCAGAAAAGAACGCCGTTGTCTACAGTTGTTGTCCGGAACCTTATCCTTTCGTAGACATTCACATAAGCATCGAAAGAAGACCAATGTTTTATGTAAATTTTTCGTTTAATCTATGAAACATCGAATGTTTTCAGGTTTTCAATCTCATTTTGCCATGTGTCCTTATCAGTGGAATTGCTCTTCTTGGGTTCTACATGCCTTCGGATTCAGGAGAAAAAGTGACTCTCGGTTAGTCATTTCGAAGACGTTAACTCTCTTCTTAGGAATTACCTCACTCCTCTCAACCACCGTGTTTCTGATGTTGGTTGCCGAGGGAATGCCTCCAACGTCGGAGGCTCTTCCACTTATCGGTAGATATTTCATTTTAAAGCTTAATTTGAAGCATTTAGGAATCTACTACGGAGTAACCATTTTTATCGTTTCTTTAGCTACGGCAATGACAGTTTTCACGGTTAGTTGACCACAGTTAAAAAACAAGGAGGTGATTCTAACATGTGCCCGGTCTAAGTTACACCTGGGAATGGCATCCTTGGAGAGAGAAAAACATTCTTAAAAAATTTGGCTGTTTTTTCAGCTCAATGTGCATCACCAAGGCGTCCACGGCAGTCCTGTGCCTCCTTTCCTCCAAATAATGGCCTTCCGCGTCATCGGCCGAATCTTATTCGTAGACATTCAGCCATACCACTCCATCACTCAACACGTCCGCTATGTCTACCAGGTACTCTCTTGTTTATGGGCCCTAACCGTCTGCTTCAGAAGGACAACCCGCGGATGTCATTCATAAGTCAACTGAGACCAGCGACATTGGATGTGGAAAGAGCGGCTCACGAAGACTCGGAGAAAGGACTGCTCAATGGGGGATCTCCCAGGACGAAGAAGGTAGGCCACGCCCACTTTTATGTGCGGCAGTCGGAGTCTTATGAATTTCAGTTTGAACGTGCCAAGAGGGCCTTCCGCCACTATAGGAAACTCGATGTAATTCAGGGGTTTCAACTTTATGCTTTTCGCTAAGCTTCTTGCATGTTTATCAATTACTGCAGAATATATGCTTCTACTAGAACTATAGATAAAGACAAACAATATGGTCAAGCTGCGATTCTTATTTTTTTAAAATTTCCTTTGACTGTAGAACTGAAACAGTGGTATCAGAATCTCGGCGGTTTGAAGTATTTTAATGCTTCAAATCTTAAAATGGCTTGTGTGCTAAACAGTGCCTACAGTAACCTGCGTTACCATGTTAGAATCAGCATTTGCTGTTCACTTAGTTTTCCATTGCTTCACATGCATGTTTCACTCGGCTTTTGTGTGCTTTCTTTTCCATTGATCGATAATCGACTGATTTCCCTTTCCTCCAGGTCTCCTTCTCCTCTCCCCTCCACGACACCGCCCCCAGTCGGTCCAGAACCCCTCCCAGGCCTTCTCCGCGACGGGAGGGGATCGATATGTTCGAATTGGAGTTTCTGAAGGTGATGAACATGGTTCATGGCACCATCGAAAGGAATGAGATGCGAGTGGCGGAGAAGGATCGACGGGACGCCATGCAGCTGGAATGGCAACAGGTCAGTCGAAAGAAGCGCAGCAAAGGGTCTCCTGTCTTGAAATGAGCAAGTGTTCTTTACTGATTCCGTTTCGTTTTTTCATTCCGTCGTTTCCACATTTTAATGCGCTACGAGTGGGAAAACAGGAGCGACTGGCGCTCGCAATAACATTTCCGTCGGCAAAGATCCGCTGCGCATTCAAAACACGACGAGGCCCACGGGGCCTTTGAAGCCGTCCGTCAACCGGCGTTCAGCTCTTAATTCATAATTCATTCGGCCACCGGGAGGCGTCGACGACGCCCACGGGGGCAGAAAAAAAGGCACTTTGACAAACGGACAGGGAAGGCGAAGAGTCTTCTAAGTGCTTCCCCCAATGAGTACTTTTCCCAACCGGAAGTGAATCCAAGAGATGTGCCTTTGCAATATCCAAATGATCAGTGCAGGGAGTGACTCATTTCAGCCGCATCTTTTAATGGATTCTTTGCAGGTGGCCATGGTCTTGGACCGATTCCTGCTGGTGGTCTTCCTCATCGGCACGGCCATCTCCACTTTTATCATTCTGTATCAGAGGGAACTGGGCATCTTCGAATGATGAGCATAATCACCACCGACAGTGCTTTCCCTTTGCGATCCATAGCTAAACTGCGGGTAAAGATTTATGACTTTGTGAACACAAATGGGAGAGGCAGACAGGCTGGGTCTGATAATTTCTTCAAGTCGGCCCGTCTAAAGTGTGTGGAAACGAGTCAGAGAGATGAAATTCCTAATTCTGTTTATAAAAAAGAACAAAAGAAATTTATAAAGAAAGTTTTATAATAAAATAACAGAAATCGGCGACTGAGGAGAGCTTCAGTACTTCGGACGCTTGTAGTCGCCCCTGAAAAAAAAAGAATAAGACTCTGAAGGCTGAATTCCACGGACCCTTCCTTGGCTGCTGCCTTGCGCTTCTCGTTGATCTTCTCAATCTGTCCCAGCTCTCGGTCCAGCTTCTTGTTGTCCACGCTCTTCCTCGTCTTCCTTCCGTCCTGCGGCTTCACTCCGAACTGGTAGGCGGCCTTTGGCATGGCCTCCCTTCCACCCTAAAAAGAACGATTTTCATCGATGGATGAATCGCTCACCTGGAACTTTTCGTAGTCCTCCTCGTTCTCAAAATCCCAGCGTTTGATGCCGGACTTTTTGTTGCCCAAGTCCATCTTGGTCATGTCCTCTTCCTCGTCCGAGTCTCCCCAATTGCCTCCCAATTCGGCCAATCCGCCAGGATAGCACTCGTCGTACCTGAAATTCCTTTGTATTTTCTAGGAAACTCTTCCTCACCCTCCGTCCTCTGCCTCCTTCCTCCTCTTCTCCATCTTCTCCTCCAGTCGCTTCTCCTTCTCTGCCATTTCCTTCTCCTTCCTCTGACTCTCTCGCTCCTTCTCCCTCTCCCTGTCTCTGTCCTTCCGGTCGTAGTCGTCCCTCCTCCTGTCCCTTCTGTCGTAGTCCCTCTGCTCTCTCTCCCTTCTGCTCTCTCCGTCTCCGAAGTAGCTCTCCGTCTTCCTTCTGTCCTCCCTCTCTTCTTTCCGTTCTCTCTCCCTCTTCGGAGCATAGTCAGCCTCGTTGTCGAAGATGCTCTGACTCTGGTACTTCTGAACGTCCTCCTCCGACATGTCCGGCTTCTTTTTCTTCTTGTGATCCGCCCTGAGGTAGGACAGAACCTGAAAACAACATTTAAATTACGTTTCTCCGTTGCGATTTGGTCCAATTCGTGCATATTTAGCATGTATGGCCCGGCTCCTACTAACCTGAGTCAACTTGGAGATCAACATGTTGTTCGCGTTGATGTTGGAATTGGACTCGTTGTTGGGACAGTCAATCAAAGAGCTAAAAAGAAGAAGTTCACAAAAAGGCAAGGAAATACCGTAGGAGAGTAGTAGGGACTTCGGACTCGGTTTCCTCCTCCATTTCCACGACGTAAGCCATTCGGCCCTTCTTGAACAGGTCATTTCTGAAAATAAGACAATCTAAGCAACATCGAAACTGAGTTATTTCCAAGGGTTTAGGCACTTACCTGACCGGCAGATCGTTCTTGAAGAGAATGGCCTGGATATTCTTGACCATTCGGTTGTCCGATGGCTTGGGCGGGGCCTGTTCAGCCTGGACCTCAGCCTGCTTCTGAAATCTCTCATTCAACTCAAAATGCAACGAAAACCTACAAAAGCCTTCTCCATTTTCTCTCCTTCGTCCTCATCTCCCTGCGTCCTGTCGATCTCACTTCGAACCTAAAAAGGTCTTCTTAAAAAGGAAAAAAATAGGGCGAACCTTGTGCAGAAGAGAGTAGTCCAACCCCTTCACCAAATGAGTATGTTCCATGTCTCCTCCGAGGAATTTCGACTCCTAAAAATACCAAAATTTTTCTGATATATTATAAAACAACCTCAATGGCCTGCATCCTAGCGTAGGCCTTATCCGTGGCTCCACGAGAGTCACCGGGAACGGCGCGATAGGCTGCAGTCAATTTGGTCATCTCATCCGTCTCCTGAAGCAAAACAAATAAGGCAATTTTATGAATTTCCTACTTCAGTTCCTTTGTCTCGACGTTCGGCAGCACGATCGCGGTAGTTCTCCAAGATCTTCTTCAGACGGAGAGCTTCCTCATCGGCTTCCGTATCCTTTTCCTAAAGAAACGTGAATAAAAACAGAAAATAGAGAAAATCTCACCGCTTTCTTGGCCTTATTCTGTTTGTTCGGAGGGAAGAACTTCTTCTTCTTGTGCGTGAAAGTGTGGTTTTGGCTGCCTTCGCTGCGAGCCGGAGTTTCCGCAACTCCCGTCGACCGCCTCGGGGTCTCTGCCAAAAGCTTACGGAAATCTTCGTTTCTCATAGCCATGGCGATTCTGAAAAAAAAATAGAATAATGTAAGGGTTTAATATATTCAACAAGAATATGAAAAAGATTTGCAAAGGAGGGAATAAAAGGGGGCTGAAAGCTAATAATAAGAATTAAATAACATTAATATAAGTTTAAATCACCAGGTTAAAGGGAAAAAGCAGAAAGAAGAAAAAAAGCGCAATTTCAAAATAAAAGCGACTGACACCGAATTCTGCAATTTCTTAGTTTTGTTCACGATAAAATCGAAGAAGACGTGATTGCGTACTTATTTCTGTTTGGGAAACAGACCTACAGTATACCCACGCTGCTTTTTTGAGTCCGCGATATTGCGCGTCCCAAAATACTGGCACGTTGCCCATTTGGCTCTTTACCTCCCTTAGACCACCCGTACTTTTGAAAATCAAGAAATATGAATTGTATCGTATTTTTGTTAAACTTAATTTTTTTTGAAAATATTTTTTCTTTTTAAAACTTCTATGCCCTTTCTTCAGACAGATAATCTGTTAGAACGTTTTCTAATTTAATTGGTTAAGGAAGAAGAATGGAGCAGCAATCGGCCCCCGTCCGTCACTCAGTCTACGTCGGCAACCTGCCCTACAACACCACCGAGATGGACGTCGGAAACTTCTTCTCTCAAGTCGGCCAGGTGGAAATCTCTTTTCTTTGAAGAAGACCCTAAGGAAATTCTATGAATATCTTTAAAAATGTATTATCGAATACTTTCTTAGTAGAAATCAACCTTTTTTATACTTCCTTGAACCAGCCGACTGGCCCAATGCGCTCTGGTATTCGATGCTCTGGCCAGGTGTCCTGACCGTCCCGACGGCCGAATCGATTCCCAAATGTGGGTCAGTTAGGTCACCGAGCCAAGGGGTCTCCGCGATATCTGATACCTCTGACAATGGCTGGGGTTGCCCCCTAGGCACAGGAAGCACCCGAAGTCAAGGACTCGGAAACTAACAAAACTGATACGGAATTCCCATTCTAGAAAGTAAAATTATATTTTTTGTGATTTGCATAAACTAGCTGTCACGAGAAGTCAGCGCAACGAATTTAGCGTTTGAGCAAAAATGCTTCAATTTCGCCGTAAACCAAGATGTCTCTTTTCCAACCATCTCTTGTGTTTCAGGTCACCAACGTACGCATCGTGTACGACCGTGAGACCGGCCGAGCCAAGGGCTTCGGATTCTGCGAGTTCGCCGACCAGGCTGGAGCCCAGAACGCCGTGAACAACCTCAACGGAGTGGACTTCATGGGCCGCTCCCTCCGCGTCAACTTTGCCAACAAATAAGTGCACTGCCTGGCCATGTTCTCAGTCGGATGAAGCCCGTTTAATTATTCTTGTTTTGTTCTGGGAAGGGGTGTCTCGATTTATGTGTGGTTATGTAATGATAATGATGAGTGATGGGCGAGGAAGACAGAAGAAAACTTGATTGCTCGATCTGGGTGATGATGGTTACCTAACGATGGGTCGATGACGTTAGAACCCTGCCTATGACCATTCCGTGTGACAACTCTTCAATCCCCATACGTCCATTATAGAATCATTAGGTTCATTGCTAACCGGAAACCAACATAAAACAAAAACAACATATCATTTCAATCAATCAATATACAGAGACCCGACAGACATAATTATTGAGTATCTCTTGGCTTGGCTGCAGAAGCTTCTCACTTGATCTCCGACAGGTTCAGGTATGCCTTCTCGACGTGGACCTGCATACGAAGACCGGACAGCACCTTTCTGAAAATAGGGGCTGAAAACGTTTCTTATTTAGTGGAATTATTATAAACCCATTAGTTCGCTTAGGTCACAAAATACGTCACAGCCAAATCGCCTAGACCTCAAGATGATGTGGCGACAAAATCAAAATCATCTTCCAACCGGTAGTTGTCTTGAGTTTCTTTTGGGATTAAAGTGAGACCAACCCGTTGAACTTGACGAGGAAGGCCTTGGCGTTGGAGTGGTCGGCGAATATGAGATGGACGATGTCCTCGTTGTAGCGCCAGCACTTCTGAACCCTTTCGATAGATGAAAGCCTCCGTTGACCTACCGTGATGGGCCCAATCTCTGCCGCCAGCTTCTCAATCTTCTGCTGTGCCGTCGGCAGATGCTTCATGTTGCGGATGACCACACACAGATGGGCCTTCTTATCGTTGGCCACCTCGCGCTTCCCTTCGGATTTCTGAAAACAGGAAGAGTTCACATAACAAGTGCGTTAGCAACCTTGGAGGGCTCCGGCTCGTTTCCGCTGAAGCGCCGCTGTTCCTTCTTCTTCAAAAGCTCGTCCCTCCGTCTCTTCTGCTCCTCGATCCTGTCGAGGTACTCGTGGTCCACTCCAACGGCCTTGGCACACTCCTCCGTTGCCTTAAACCGCCTTTCCCTTCCATAAACAAAGCAACCGACCCTCTCTCCCCTCCTCCTCTCCGACCGGTCGTTGCCACCGTAGTCCCTCCTGCCGTCACGGCGTCTCTCCTCCCTCCGATGGCTCCTCCTATCCCCACTCCTTCTCCGCTTCTCCTCTCGTCTTCCACCGTTTCCTCCCCTCCTTCTGCGAGGCGACCGAGACCTACTCAAACACTTGAATTATCCCATCTGAAGAAACAACCCCACCTGCTGCCACTGGAACTGTAGCTGCTGTAGGAAGAACTCCTCCTGGTTCTCTTCAGGGTCGGATTGAGGAAGGCATTGACCGCCTGGTCCCAGTTGCCCGGATTTCCCATCATCGGAGGACGCATTGGCATTGGCGGCGGAGGCGCACCGAAACCAGCAACGCCATGGTTGGGAGGCAGGGCTGAAATGGTCAGAATTGCTGCGGTAATTGGATAGCATACTTGATGGGAGGACATTCACGTGTGGCAAAGCGAACACTTATTTTGCAGAGAACTAATAAAAGTGACTCACCGACGAGAGGAATCCCATTCGGCAGCCGGGGAACGATGGGTCCAGTGGGTCCTGCGATGAAGGCGGATGGCATGGGAGGACACATGGTGATTGGAGCGGAGCCAGGCATGTTGAGACGGACTGAAAGGGATTGTTAGAGAGAAATAGACGGAGTGTGAGAGAGAGGGAGAGAAAGAGAGACTCACCGAGGGGCGGCTGTTGGTTGGGGATAAAGTTGGGGTTGACGAGAATCTTGCCGCCGTGGGGCGGAGGGCAGACCTGCATTCCGAGTAGACTGGGCAGATTCTGAAATGAGCCCATGAGGGGAACAGCCGGTAGAATGTGAGACCAAGGAAACATTCTGCCAAAAGGAACTCAAAATGAATATTCTAATATTCAATAAAGGATTGCGTATCTATTCAAATGCAGCCAAGAGGGAGTGAAACCTGTGTAGAAAACAACCACAGTCGTGTTCGAAATAGGCAGAAGTGTTGTTCTGCCTGGTACCGTGCCATGTTGTTTCCGCCGAGAGACATGTCTCATCCGCAACGGACCAAAGATGGTTGCGCACCATCTCTCCACCTCTTACTCCTTCGTATTCACTTACCGGTCTGTTCTGGAAGCCTCCTCGTCTGCGGAAGTTGTTGTTATTATTGTTGTAATTGCCTCTGCCGGAGGAATATCCACTGCTGGTCGTCGAAGTGTTCGACACACTCGCCGTGGCCGCTACGGCAGAAGTAGTGGAAGTCGCGCTCGCAGCGCCGCCCTGAAACACTTTGTAGAAATCTTCAGTGGCCAAGAAGTCCTCCCCCAGTCTCCATTTCAGACGCCTACCTTGCCCGGCCGTTCCGAGGCGAACTTTGATCTCTCCGGCTTCTCCTCCTGGTCCTCATCCTCGTCGTAGTCGAGTTCCTCGCGGTCGAAGGTGGAATCGGCGACGTGTTCCTGAAGAAAACGCCGGCTTATTGGGGTTTCTGGGTCTCAGAAGGAACAGGGCTGATGCACTTGCCATTCCACAAAACAACCAATCCAAGAGGCCGGCCGGTGGTCAAATCTACGCAACGCGCCAGCCAAACCAGACTTTAAATACTAAGACTACCTATTCTTGATCAGGAAGCCACAGCAGCTGATGTGGATCCTCTAATTCACCCCACTTGCAAATGAACCGTGGCCGAAATTCAACGCTGAGCACGGCAGCGTCAAAAAGTTTAAAATACGCGACATACCTACAGCATGCTCAATTATTTCTATGGTAACCGAGGACCGCTTGCTTACAATGTCCGCTCTAATTTGATTGTTGAAAAATCATTGAAAGTTAAATCGAATGGATCGCCTCCAGAGCCAATCCTCTCGCCTTCGCAGCTGCGCCCCCTCCTTTACACCTCGGCCTTTCCGCCAGCCCCAGTGGAATTCTTCCGGTACCAATTTATTGGCTGAAGAACTCATCAACAAAATCTCCGTTTCGATGACATAAATGAATTAACGGAGACCAATGGGCAGAGCACCACATAAAACATACAAATAGCCCGCGGGAATCACAACAAATCCTAAGGAAACCGTAAAATTCGGACCAGAATCGGGGAAATCAAGGGGATAAGACCGAAGAAAAAATCGGATTAGTAGGGGAAATCGTGGGAATAAAAATTTGGAGACTGGGGAGAAAAGAGACAGAAAAAAGAAGTATTTGTAATAATACCCGAGTGAGAAAATAAAAAAAAGGAGGGGTACGAAATAGAGAAATCGAAGCAAAGTGGCGAATTTGTTAAGCGACTACAAGGCTACGAAATCGGAGGATGGGTGGAAATAGTCATAAAATGAGAAAGGGGCCTACGGGAACACCACAAATGTGAGCGAAACCTACAAAAACGGACCGAACCAGTCCAACTTACTTCGACGGGGTATTTCTCGTCCTGCACGACGTCGGCGCCTCCGAGCAGCGCCTCCTCGTCCAGGTCGTGGTCCTGAAAGAAAAGAATTCGAAAGGGCATCATGAAGGTCAGGAAACGCCCAAATACGACTTAAAGTACTGCAAAATGCATTTTCTCAAATAAGGCCGGCAAGGCGCGTTTCGAAAATTCTTACTGACGACAGTTTAGAACAATCAAACATATTTTCTAAAAATACAAAAAAATGATATTGAAAGACTTACGATGCTGAGGTGAGTGGTGTGGCCGAGGAGCTCGTCCTCGCTGAGAATCGTCGTCGAAGACGGAACATCAGCTAATTCTGACGCCATCTGCAAAATATAATTTAAACCCGTTTAACATGAATAAAAACAAATTTACAAGCAAAATAATGCAACAGAAATGAAGTGGAGAATATGTCAAATATCACAGGGTGGAACGAGAAAAGCCAGAAATAAGCGGAGGAATCCGCAGGACGCGGACTCCAGGGCCGGTTTTCGAATGGCCGCTGCGCCCCCAGAAATCGATTAGCGCTAAGGAGCGGGCTCACAAAGCGTCATTTGTAGGGTGTTGCCTCAAATACCAGAGAGAAATGGAATAAAATCGCTATTCCAGATTTCAAGAAGCAAAGAGTGGCTGATTTAGAATAATTACATCAATATATTTGTTTCTAAGGAGGTTCCAGAGTATCATACGTAAAACGTGAGAACTATGGGTTGCAAAAGGCGAGAACTACAGCGGGAAGCTGACTGATCATGTGAGCAGCGAAGGCGACGCGGTAAGCTAGTACTTCAAAATGTTCCTTATATTTTTGTCCCTTAGATATTACTGCCGGCCACAGATAAACAGATAAAATAGCTACAATGACGATCATCATACGATTTTTTGGCTTCCGGTGCACAAAAGAGCTGTGCTATGTGTGGGTAAACAGCCAACTCACTTGACGGCAAACTGTTTGCTCAAGATGGGCTCCACGAGTAGTTCTACCTCCAGTCACCTATTTCTTCTTGTTCAATTGATCAACTGACCGACTACCAAGCGAAAACTCCAAAAAGGGAGAGAAATGTTATGTTTGACATCAAAACGGCGGGATGAATCAGCGAGCAAACCGAAAGAATGCTTATCGGTCGAGAGTCCCGTGACGCTCAGCAGATATCGTCATTTTTCAACCAGGAATTGATCCTACCACCCATTTTTCTAGTTTTCTACTGTTTTACAGCATAAGAAAGTGATTTACAGAAAATGACAGCTATGCCCCCTCCACCGCCGGTTAAACCACATCAATTCTCATCAAATTCTGAGGACGGCATCGTGGAAGAAAGTAAGTGTGACGAAATTCTCAATCGAGATCCAAAAGAAAAGTGCACCAGAAGGATTTAATCGACCCTTTTTTACTGAACGTGAGGGGAAATTTCCTCCCTCAAAATTAGACTTTCTGACGAGAAAAATGCTATTGTAAGCGAAATAAAATCGATGCAGCGGCGGAACTGCTAATAACAGACCCTCATAGAGCAAAACCTTCTTGTGGCATTAATATAAATAGGCAAAAAGCGACATGTCATATGTTTGAATCAGCGAAAAGTGCGCGGGCCGTGGCGATCGATTCCGCCTCCGATTGTTGTTATACCCCGCCCTTTCACCAAAATATCGCCGAAATATGTCTAAAAACGGTGAGTAGCCATTTTTAATAGGAAATTCGATACTTTCCGAAAAGAATGTTATCTTACAAATAATCTCCACGATCTTCACACAAAAACTAGTCCAAGGTACTTTTAAAGAATTTCCTAGATCTAACGCCAAATAAGCTACAAATACTGTGTCTTATCATAAGTTTAAGCAATTGCTGATAACGAGGCGCTTTCGTACATGTACAATTAAACACAACCAATAAATCGGGCAGTAAAAACAAAAAGACAGCAAAGTTTTTTACAATTAAAATTATGAACACTTATTACAGTACTCAACTGTACCACCCTAAAATATTGTACGTATTGCGTATTTAAAGTTATAACGCGGGAAATTTAAACTAAATTAAAAGAAATCATTTGGATTACAGATGCATTTTCTGTATCAGCCGCCAGGGCGCTCTTCGAAGCAGCGAAGAGACCGGAAGTACAGAGGGCAGCCACTACAGTAGCGAAGAATCCAGTTCTTCGCAATGCAGCCATCAATGCTGCCAAGGATCCTACTACCCGGAATGCTGTAAGAAGAGACAACTATAGATCTATATAGTGCGCGAGAGAAAGAGGGAGAAAGAGACAGAGAAATAGAGAGAGAAATATAGACAGATAGATAGACGTACATATAGGTAGTACGATCGTACACTAAGAATTCCAGGCCCTCTCCGCCTTGTCTGCCAGTAACTCGGGAGCCAAGCCAGCTCCTCCTCCAAAGAAGCCAGTGTCAAACGACGCCCCGCCCCCTCCTCCCCCGCATCGCGGCGCGCCAGCGGCCAAACCGAAGCCCGTCTACAAGGAACCCTCATTTGAGTGAGTACCACAATGAGAGGATTCCAAAACACAAGCAGATTGGCTCCTCCGGCACCCTCAATCAGCAGCTACCGTAACCCTCCCGCACTGCCTCCAAAGTCATCTCCCACACCCAGCTATCCTTCAATGCTAGATGAACTGAAAAGTCTTCATATAAATACCTCAGGACCTTCCTACAACAGCTCATACAACAGTTAGTTCCTACACCAAAAACACTGCATGAGAGATTGGTCGATCTGCACTTTGTGTTGTCGTATTCCACAGTTGGCAACTTCTGCGAAAGTCAAGATTCACTTTTGCTAATTGAGACTGTTTGAAAAGAAATTTCCTTGTCTGCATGTACGTGTTGTGTCCAGGTGTCGTGTTGCCGCCCAAGCCATCCCGTCCTCCGCCACCGAAGCCTCAACGGACACCGCCCGGTCTGCATCTTTTAATTGCACCTTTGCCTTTTCCCTTCTTTATCTGAAGACGAATTTTAGCCCCTACAACTGAACCACACGCTACTGTACTCTACCCCTTCGATGGGACACAACCGGATGAGCTGAATTCTAATGCAGGAGACACTATTCTTTTGAAAAAGGAAGTGGATGATCAGTGGATTTACGGTAAGCATCAGACAGTCAACAGAGATAGTGAGAGAGGAAACAGGGAGAGAAACAGACAAAACATTTTAGGGTTGAACACTCGCAGCGGTCGCCAAGGAATAATTCCAATGGGTTTCCTTGAAATAAAAATCCCCCTTGCTCCCACTGCTACCGTAAACCGAGGGATAGCCCTCTACGACTACTTCTCAAATACTGCAGGAGATCTCCAGGTACTCCTTCTTCCTCTCTCTCTCTCTCTCTCTCTCTCTCTCTTTCTCTCTCTCTCTTTCTTCGTGTATTACTCTTGTTCAGTTTCGTGCAAAAGACTCAATCTGCATAATCGAGTGGGCTAGTCCAGAGTGGCTCTTCGGCCAACTACAAGGCCAATCGGGTATTTTCCCTGCTAATTTCGTCTCCTGTCCAACTCTTAACGCTGTTCCTAAAGGAGCCTCCTACAACAGGTTTTTCATTTAAAAAATTCACGATATCTTCATTTTCACAGTGGACCAATTGGTATTTTCACGGCTGTCTATGATTACAATTCAGGCGTTGCGGGTGATTTGGTATTCAGAGCGGGTAGGCAATGAAATAGGAAAAGGAACTCGGAAGTGTTTAGATGATCAAATAGAAGTCTTAGAATATGTTGGTCAAGATTGGGTCAGGGGAAGGCTCCACGGGCAAGAGGGAATTCTTCCATTTACGTATGTCTCCTCACAGTCTCCGAAGAAGGGGCCGGCGGGATTGGCTTCGATTGCTTCGATTGGAACCACGCAGGCTAGGGTAAGTTAACGGATCAGCAGAGTGAGTGAGTAAGTAAGAGTGTGTGAGAGATAGAGAATGGGAAGTTAACTCAGCCTTCGTAGGAACCTCCTCAGAAATTCACAATGCAGAAGGTGAGTTCCGTCGTTCTAGTGCCTTCGGTTGTAATTTTGGCCTTTAGAGCCTTTGTTTTGCCCCATTAGACTCCAAATTCACAACCTAATTACGATAATCCTTTATTTCAGCTGTACATGGCATTGGAAGACCACCACTCGGATGATCCCAGTAATCTTTATTTTTCCAAAAACGACCGTCTCGTGATTGTAGAAGAGGTATTTAGTTTGCCTCTCAAGAACACAGTTGATCCATAGGTTGATGACCACTTCTACCGCGGAAAGCTCGAGGAATTCAGGACATTGCCGGCCGGTCTCGTTCCGAGGGCCAAGGTTCTCGAATTGTGAGGAACGCTCATGTCCTTTGAAATACAACTGTGATGCGAGAGAATGAAATGTTTGCCAATTTAATATTTAGTTTCACAAATAGTACAGCTAAAGTCTGAAAAAATACATTAAAAAAGACAACCACACGAGACGGTTTATTATACGTTACAGTTTTCTGTTATCGATCGAAGTCGTCCGTGGCTCAGTTTCCCTCGACGCTCTCAGAAGCCGTCTTCTTATTCGACTTCCCAGGCAGCCTCTTGCTCATGTTCTTCTTTCCCTGCTTGTCCTGCGACTTCTTCACTCTCTTCGACCCACAATCCCCTGAAAATCACCATTTGTCAATGTCTTTGTAGAACCCTACTTTTAGTGCCCTTCTTCTTTGTCGGAGTCTGAGAGGTACTTCTTGGCACAGACGAGGCAGCAGTCCTGATGGGTCCCTTGGCCTTGGGGGCAGGTTTCGCCTGTCGCATCTTGGCCTGCTTCTGCTGCACCTCCTTGCTTCTGATGATGACTCGCTCCTTGTTCTTCTGGTCATCTCCGACCTCGTGGATGCAGTACTTCATCAGGTTGTCGGCGATCCTCTCCATCGTGGGACGCTTCGGAGTCTCCACCTCCCAGCACTTGGGGATCTGCACCTTCAGCTCCGGGTACCACTTGATGTGGTCGACGGGAGGACGGAAGGACCTCTTGCCGATCTGAAGAGATTCAGTGTTCCCTCTCTCTTCCCAACCCACATTCGCCCGGATGAACGGAGTGTCGTGGCCGACGAAGGGCTCCTTTCCGTCGTTGAAGATCTCCCAGACCAGCATTCCGTAGGACCACACATCGCTCTCCCGAGTGTAGATCCTGTGCACCAGAACCTCAGGGGCAGACCAGCGGATGGGCACTCTCTCTCCCTGCGGCACGGTGAACCTCCTTCCGTGGACGGAGAGGCCAAAGTCCGAGAGTTTCACCACCTTTCCGTTCTCCTCCACGAGGCAGTTCCTTGCAGCAATGTCCCTGGATCCCTTCTGTTTCTCTCTTCCTCTCTCTCTCTTTCTCTCTGTCTCTCTCTTTCTCTCTCTCTCTCTAACCTGTGCATGCAGTTCCTCTTGTGCAGGTATGCCAATCCCGCAGCCACGTCGTAGGCAAAGCTGGCCCTGTGGAGCGGCGGCAGCTGCGGGTTCTTCTTCACGTAGCCGTCGAGGGAGCCTCCTTTGACCATTTCCATGACGATGTAGACGTCGGCCTCCGAGAAGAGACATCCGTGCAGACGAACCACATTCTTGTGGTTGTACTGCCTCATCAGCCGGGCCTCCTGGTGCATCTTCTCCAGCTGAGGCTTCGTCTCCTCCGTCATTTTCATCTGAATCATCATGTTCCTTGTCTTCTGTCCTATCCAACCAGCTTCACAGCCACTTCAACGTCCACCATGCCGGCCGTCTTCTGAACCTGGAGCATTCCGCTCCACACCTCTCCGTAGGCCCCCTCTCCGATCTTGTTGATGAGGCGGATGTGTTCCTTCCGCAACTCCCACGCCTGGCGGGCGATGGGCTTGATGGGAATGACTCCTTCGTAGAGGGGCAGTCCCCTCGTCATGTGCATCCTGGCTACGTCCATGGGAGTACGGGCGAACACCTCGTTGTTCAGGGTGTAGTTGAGACTCCCGCCAATGTCGATGGTGTAGATGGGGATGTGGTAGATCATCTTGTCCCAGCGGATGGCCATCGAGATCTGCAACACAGGTTAACATTGAGGCGGAAACAACTAACCTGGAATCCCCTGTTTTCGTTGTCAAACTGTTTGAGCAGAAAGTCTCCTTGGTTGGCCAGGAGATCGTCCACATCTGGCGCCGGAAGGATGCCGTGGTACCACTGGTCCTTGTCCACTTCCGCCATGAGGGAGGTGCCAATTTTGAAAAGTGGCTCGCGGTGGCTGTGCATCCTGGCTACGTCCATGGGAGTACGGGCGAACACCTCGTTGTTCAGGGTGTAGTTGATGTTTCCGGCAATGTCCATAGTGTAGACGGGGAGATGGTAGATCATCTTGTCCCAGCGGATGGCCATAGAAATCTAAATACTGTGTTTGAGAGGCAGAAAAGGAAATAAAGAGAGCTACCAACCTGGAATCCCCTGTTTTCGTTGTCAAATTGCTTCATGAGGAAATCCCCCTGATTCGCCAGGAGATCGTCCACATCAGGAGTCGGGAGGATTCCGTGGTACCACGGATCCTTGTCCACCTCCTGAAGTGCGTTTTGCTTTGGCTTAAATATAACCTTACTTCCATGAGAGAAGGCGTTATCTTGAAGACGGGTTCTTTGTTTTCCTTGCTTCCATCGACCGATCGCATGTCGATCGAAGGGGCGTCACGGAGGGTCTTGTCCGATCGCTCGACCATGTCCACCGAGGCATCTTGGGTCTTCTTCTCCCTCTCCATGACAGTTGCCGGCTTCTCCCTCTCCATACAAGTGGGCTCCTTCCGCAACTGCTCTTCGGAAGGCATCTTTGCAGCCTTCTGAAAAGAAAGTATGAAAAAGATAGGTGGCCGTCGGAAATACAACATTCCCTTAGGAAGGAGGGCCATGGATGGAGCACTCACTTCGTCGTCGGAAGGGTTGATCATTGTCGAGTCGACCGCAGTCGAGGAGGAAAAGCTGCAAAGTGAGGAACTATGTGTGCCTGAAATGACGCAACCAGGGGGCGCAACGTAGCACACGCGACGTAGATTACATGTTGATATTTTAATGACCGTGTAGCCACTGGGTAAACTGTGTCTTTGATGCAGAATACCATTAAAACACTAATTTCCTTGACTTGATCACAGTATGACACGGCCACTTTGAAAGATGACGGGATTTCGAAAACCGTTACATGCGCATAGTTACCTTAGCCGCATCTGAAACGCATGCACTCCAAAGGCCACCTCACACCTCACTCTGCCCGCGAGGGCGCAAGGGAAACGAGTGTTAGTGTGAACGCCAATTAAAATTTCTATAAAACCCTTGAAATTTGATTAGTTGGTGGTCCTCCGCTGTCCTTTGATTGGTTGAGTTCAGAAGATGAATTTGTAGGAAAGGAGGAGGAAATAACGGTTAGAGTGAAGAGATAAAGACGACATTTGTCTTCATGAGAATGGTATGTGACTGAATGTGAGAGGGAAAACATAATTCTAAATGTAAGGGTTGTTTTTTCTTTAAAGAAAAATGAATGGGCAGAGACTGATTTACTTTTGTAATCGATGGAAGAAAGTGAGCAATCGAAAGTTTATTGGAAGAGCTAGTTCCATATAATCCTGATAGATAATTCTTTCCCTTTGATTTGTCACTTGGCCTTTCTCTTGACCCTCATCTGCACGCTCTTCCCACTGCCCTCGGTCCTCTCCGTCGCCTCTCCCTTCACTTTGCCCCTCCTCAGAATCGCCTTCGTACTCTTCTCCGACCCCTCCGTCACTAGAGTGGCCCCGTCCTGAGTCTTCTTCTTCGTCTTTCCCACCCTCTTTCTCATCATGTCCGGATTACACACAACCGGAGTCTTCTGCTTTGTCAGTCTCTCCAGAATCTCAGCCGCCGCCTTCATTGTGATTCGCTCTTTTGGCTCCTTCTTCCAGCAACTGTCAATCAACGTCTTGGCTGAGTATCTTTATTGGATGGAAGGGGAAGAATCAAAACCTTCTTTGGGCCACGCCTCTGGAATCTCTTGAAGATCGTGCTTTCCAATGCGTTCCTTGACCCTGGAGAGCTTGAATCCTTCGTAGAGCTCGGAACCATCCGAATAGATTTCAAACACTAAAGTAATTTACTGGCTGAATGGGATAAACTTACAGAGGGCGCCGAACATCCAGCAATCACTCATAGAAGTGAACATTCCGTTGTTGAAGGATTCATAGGGGAGGTAGCGGATCGGAAGGGTGTGTCTTCCTTTGATCTGGTAGAACTCTCCCACTCGGCTCAGACCGAAATCAGCGATTTTGAGCTGAATGTACGTTTTTCTCTGTTCCTTTTCCTCTCTTACCGTAATCTCGTCCTCTCCTTCCTTCGGCCTATGCAGAAGACAGTTCCTGGCCGCAATGTCTCTATGGATCACCTTCTTCTGATGAAGATACTCCAATCCCCAGGCGGCCTGAAGAGCAAACTTGTTCTTCCGAGCTTCCGAAGATGGCTCTTTCTGAAGATGAGAAATGAGGCTTCCCATGTTCACCTAAACGCTCTTTGTTTCTGAAAAGAGGTTTCTAACCAGCTCAATGACCAACATAACGGGGTCTCTCTCGATCACAATCCCGTAGAACTTGATGACATTCGGATGTTCAATGTTCCTCATAGCACGGGCCTCTTTGAGAGTATCTCCCAGCTGAAGCTCCATTTCCTTGCTTTTCCACCAGACCAACCGTTTTGTGATCTTCGTCGTTGGTGGTCACCTTGACAGCTACCTTGATCGGCCTCACAGTTTGGTTCTCCTTCACAATCACCAAATCTCCCTTGTAGACTTTGCCAAATTGGCCGGAGCCGAGGACGTCATCCTCTCCGTACTTGACCCATTCGTGTTTCAGCTCCCAACAAGGCCAAATCAGAACCGGACGTTGAAGTTGCCTTTGGCCGGCATGTGAGGCGAAGGAACGTTGTTGTACACCTGATAATTGCAACCGAGAAACCGAGGGTTTCCCTCAATCCCTTGACCCCCAGGGGAACCCGAGAAATCTTTCTCGCTTCAACGCCGCCAAGCGCGCTTCTACACTGTAATAATCCAAAAACCAACTGGCCAGACCTCCGCTCCCAATTCTTAGAATCATATGTCCTCTTTGAGTTTCCTCTGTAGATGACTTAACACAAACAACATTCATTGCCTCACATTGCAACAACAGGAAAAAGGCCTTAAAAAACAGGCTACCAACGCTGAAAGACATTCCTTCACTGACGAATAATAACGCAATATTGATGCCCTGAAACTCAAAAAGGGGTTTTTTTTTTAAAATTATTTACTTTACCTTTCCGGTGGATCCTCCTTTTCTTCAATTTTCTCTTTCCCTTTAACACTGAATGTGATAAACTCTTCGCCTGTTAGAACAGAAGCATCTTCAGGGAGTTTCTGTTTTTCTGGAGATTCTTTAACTTTTGGGACGTCTAAATTATAGTCTCTCTAGTTTTTGTAGGAATGCTTACATGTATGTTCTTGTCGTTTTCTTCGACAGGAATCACAGGAATAAGTTAGAGGGAGAGACCAAGAGTCATCAGACTTTGTGAATTTATGGAGGGTGGAAAACCCATTGAGCAGCAACCACTCCGTTATCTGAAAGCTAGGGGTTTAAAATAGAAGGTGAGTGAAAGAAGGAAGGGAGCTGCCTCAAACCTCAGCCCGTCTCAAACCCATTGTCGTCTCTCACTTCCGGATTCCCTCTCTTCATATTTCCACTCACCCTGCTTCTGAGAAAAGTCACATCTTTCGGATTCAGTTGTTCTTTGTGGGCTGGTTGTAATGTGACAGCCAGCTGGTATAACTCATGTGGGGCCAATTCAAAAAGCGTGGTCATGTCGGAGGAGATCCCTCGTCTTCTGTAAAAATCCATATTCAGAAGGGGTGATTGAGGGATGAGAAGTGGCTTTGATGAGAGGGAACGGACTGCAATTATCCACGGCGCTTGGATGATTAATGATGAGCGCCTATTGACATTTGCAGGAGGTAATGGATGAAAACCTACACGAAAGGGAGCTTTTCAGTGACAAAAAGGAGGCTAAATACGGTAAAGTTTGAATTGTTAAGACTAAATGCCCGGAATTACTAAGCAGAATATGGTCCTGGAACGACACCTCAACATTTTCTGTTGGCACCTATTTTTCTAGCCAAGTACCCCTCTCGAAGCTAGGCGGCATTTCTGGACACTTGGCTAGTCAAGTGGTGTTTCAGGTTTTGTGGGAAAAACGATAGGATAACAAACGATAGGAAGGCTTACATTTCTGAAAAATGAAAGGGCGAGGAATAAATTCCAAATCAAGAGTCGAAATTAAAAGTGCTCAACTTTGCTTTAAGAGATTTAAAAGGACCGCCAGCTTCCTTTTACAAATAAAAAACGCTGGTTTGCATATTTCAATTACTATAATTTAAAATAAGCAACGGCATTTCCCAAGAGGCCCGATTAGCATATAGCCGAATATTTGAAAAAGAGGCTGTTTAGCAGGCTAATTGCTGCAATCCTATGCGTACCTTGTTTCTGATGAAAGAATGGAAGAAAGTCGATGCGGAAATTGAGAACTTGCTAAGTAAACATACAAGTAAAACCAGAAGTGAGATAAAAGCGAGGATTTGTGAAATCCGTGGATATACAGTGGGCGTGATCGTCTGCAGAGCGACCACTTATGTGACAGAAGCACGGGAAAAGCAAATAAGTTAGTGACACGGCCTCTCATAATAAATAAACCACGGCTCAAACCTGTCTGATGGGTTCGAAACAAATAGAAAAAAGGGATTGCGAAAGAATAACATTATTCTTCCCATTTTATTAATTCTTGGTAATAGACGAAACACATTTGATTTCGGGGGAGGGGGCCACAGGCCTTCTGTGTGGGAAAGGGACTTTACGTTTCCCCAGGGGAGGGGATGGAAAGTCCCAGTGGGGGGGGGGGGGGACGCAGAGACCTCGTGAGGGTCCCTCGGCTACCCATGTGGTTACATCCCCTTTTGTATTTTTTGTACTTTTATTTAAATCTATTTTGAAACTGTTTAATCCATTTCTTCCATTCCACCCCAATAAATCTACAGTTGACGCGTCAAGTCAAGTAGCCGAAAAATGTTGGGAATGTGAAGATGAATATAAGCAAGTGAGCCTTCTTCTTCCCTTACTTGCTTGTTTGCAAAAGTCAAATCGCGTTATAAAGTTGGGGGTCCAATCAAGTCTACACCACCCTAAATGCCATTTATGCTAAATGCGGTCATTTGCGTTGCGTACCCTGCTATGGAAATTAGCGTAAGCAAAATAAGCATAGGTGAGGGCGAGGTGGCTGGCCGGAATCATTTGCAATGGAGCAGCTGCACTTGCCGGTCACAAAGATCGGGTACTCTGCCGACAAGAAGATCATGGAGACACGCCAACAGCTGGACGAGGTGACTCTCTCTCTCTCTTTCTCTCTCTCTCTCTCTCTCTCTCTCTTTCCATGTATCATTTTCAGTAAGCTTCCAATTAACATAGACTCTTTTTTCTTCATCTCAAAATAATAAACGAGTTCAATTTTCCAGGTGATGGATGTGATGAGGACGAACATTGAAAAGATGGCGCTGCGGGCCGATCGCCTCGAAAACCTGGCTTCTCGTGCAGGTGAGCATTTACAAGCCTGCTCCGAAGAGAACAGTCATCATCATCTAAAGAGCTGTTGCACTCTACTACTTCATTTTATACAAATGTTTCGCGTTCTCAAAAAGTGACGCACCTTTTCTTATCAAAAGTGCATACTTCGTGTTTTATTTTTTACCGCTGACATTGCACGGAAGGTGTAAATGAGCTAAAATTAAAGTGTAAACGGCTAGCAAATACTCCACAAACCTTTAACAATTCAAAAGCGCAATTTCCCTTTAGACATAATAACGGACCGTTTAAATGTATTATCAATCCTAATAATCAGTGTTTAATGAACTCTTGAACAGACTTAACCTATTTGTCTTTCAGAAGTGCTGGACATGGTGTCCGGCCAGTTCCACCAGACGTCGGTGGAGGTCCGTCGCAAGAGCTTCTGGCAGGCCCACTTGTACAAGGTGGTCGCCCTCGGAGTCCTCTTCCTCTGCGCCGTCTCCGGAATCGGCGTCGCCTTCCTTTGAGCAAGAAACCCCTCGGTGTCCTTAATCTGGAGCAATAAACAGCGAATACGGACTTTTTTAAACTTTCCCTTTGTGTCTAAGATAAAACCAAGAAAAAATGTAAAAGGTTCACGTTTATACAGCAAATTCGCAACGAATGAACAAGGGAGACGGAGGGTACAAACTAAAAAGTGAGGATCGTGGGAGCGGCGCTAGAACGAGGGGATGGTGCGGCCGGGTAGCCGAGGTCTGCGGTTCGTTTTGGTTGTCAAACTAGGAGAAACTAAAAAAAGACTGAAAGAGAAACCTCGTCTGCCCGAGCACGCGCCTCAACAAACAAGGGATCACAACGGAACAACAAAGAGAAGATCTGGCGGGAACCGTATCGCGACAACACCGCCCCAACGACACAAAACGCGCCCCACGGCGAGTACCCGTTGGCCGCGGGGTACGGTAATGGCCGAGAGGGGACGGCGCGGAACTCGTGGGAGAGGAGCGGAGTAATCCCAAACTCGATGTGAGGTCCAGAGTGAGAGAGGGCGCGACGCGCGACCCGGCGCGAAGCGAAACAAAAGGGAGGAGCACCGAAGGAGAGAGGCTGGGGCGAGAGGAGCCAATCCCTGAACTAAACCCTAGACTAGACGGTGCCCCGAGGGGGAGGACCCGCATCGATGGATACCGACGGAGGATCAGACGAGCAGGGACCGGGACTCGGCCGGACTCTGGAGAGACGTCCGAGAGAGAGACGGTCCACAGAGGAGGAACAGAAGATCGACAACCCGCAGAAATCAGAACCCGAACCGCACCAAACGTCGCGGATATTGCTGAAAAGGAGGGATTAGTAGGAAAAAAGTAAGATGAAAGGTACCTTGAGACAAAAACCACGACTCCCCGCATTGACTAGCTGCAGCGCCCGACGATCCGAGTGAAATACTATGCCCTACACCCTCGGTGAACATTTTTGGAACACGCCGTACTGAAAGAACCACGTAAACATGAAGATAACACAAAACCTGGCTAAAAGTGTGCCGACGGTGACTAATCGAACTCCTTGTCTTCGAGGAAACGATACTCGAAAGTGAACGCCTCCTTTTTCCGTTGAGACCACTTCTCGAAGTCGAAATACACGTATGTCCCCTGGAGAATTGGATTAAAGGACCGATGGGGTACTGTACCTGTTCGTAATCGTCGGTAATCTGCTTGGGCTCCTCGTGCCTTTGGAACCACGTGAGGTACTTTGTATGGAAACGCCACGACAGCTTCTTCAAAGCCTTTGCTGCCAGCAGCTGCGCCTTTGTTCCTTCCATGTAGTAGAAGATAAAAAAGAGCGTCTCAGGCGTCAGCCTCAAGTAGTACTCCAAAGTATCTCCGTTCGGCGGAGGAGCCTAAAGGAGAGAATTTTGACTTCGATTTGACTAAAGGAAATTTTGACTAAAGGAGAATGATAAGACTAATTGTTTAGGAACTTTCTTGCTAAAACCGTAATTTGTATCTTACCGCCGGGTAGTGCGCAGACACGTGGCAACCAATCTTTGGCAGGTAGGTGCGGGGCTTTTCACTCTCAAAAGGCAGCACAGACTTGGAGAAAGCCATTTCCAACGCTCCCAGGTGGACGTCGATCTCGGGAGACGTAGGGGCCCTGCCCAGCGGAGAAGCACCCAACCACGCGGGGATCGTAGCCTGCAAAGAAGGCAAAGATGAAAAGTACGGCAGGCCACTTACCCTCTGAGGTTCGTTGTTTGGGGCCAGCTGGTTCTGCTGAGAAATACGCAGCTGCCTCAGGGCCTCCTCGGCCAATTGCTCTGGCGGCGGCATCGCAGAGACGGAAGAGGTGGTGGAGGGCGTGGAGACGGCATCCACCGGCGACGGCTCCAAGGCGGCAGAGATCGACGGCTGAAAGAAGAAAACAGGTGAATTTGTATTTGTTTCAATGAAAAGTGTAAATGACAAGTGAAATCTTACCGAATCGGCGACCGGAGGTCCGTTCATGACAGGCAGAGTAGGCGACTCCCTCGCGTGTTCATTGTCCCATGGCGTCTTCACCTGAAAAAGAGATGTATTGCCTTTCTAGAACTGCAATGCAATAGGACAAGGCTCAAGGCAGCAGGCACAGTCTGGCATAAATCGCGTGACAATCTCGTGTTTGGATAGAACCAGTCTGAGAACGCCAGTTCTTTGGCAATAAATCACCAGTATATGGTTTTCTTGCCAGGATTATGAACAAAACAATGCTAGTTTGGTTTTTTCTCGCTTTCTTTTACGAGCTGAAATTCATCTGTCGCTACAGTTCCTTAATTCACAACACAACAACCGCAGCACGACATGGACTGAACCTCTTTTTGCTGTGGCGCGATGACCACCGCTGGCTGTTGTTGCTGTGGCTGTTCTTTGGCCACAGCTGCTGCAGATGGCTGCTGTGGCTGTGCTTCCACTGCTGAGGCCTTTTCGCCCGCCACAATCTCGGCCACAGTGCGCGTGCTATTCGCGTAAGAGTCCACAACTACCGGAGGACTCGGGGCCACAGGCGCCACCACAACCTGACAATTCCTGGGTTAGAAAGGGGGCAAATGAAGAAAAAGCCAACCTCTGGTTGTGGTTTCGGCTTTTCCTCGATGGAGACGGAAGAGACGACGGGAGAGGCGGCGACTTGCGAACTCGGCTGTCTGCTGAAAATAAAAAGGAAACAATCTGAGAGAGGGAACTTACGCGACGGACGGAATAGGGAATGTGGCCTTTCCGCTGTTGGCGTTGGCGGATTGCGGAGGAGTGGCTGTGGCCGTGGGCTGCACTCGACCGGCCGCAACGCTGTTGTAAGGGATTCCGGGCGGCGGAGGAGGCGGCGTGGCGTTGGCTACAGACGGAGAGCTGAGGGCGATGACAGGAGACTCCGTCGCACACTCCCTGCAAACAATGGTGATTAGTATTTAGTAATTGGGATTCCCGTCTATGAAAAGTGATTAACCCATTTTTAGAGTTTTTTTTGTTTCCTGCAGGCAATACACTCTCACTATTGCGAGAGTTGTTTGGCTGATTTTTGAATAGGCGATAATTTTAGTTCAACAGGGAATCTTTTCTCGGCGCTCTAGGTCTTTTAATCATTCTCTTCAAACAACTGCACTCAATAGATGATCACGAGGGATTGAAAGGCGAAGGACGTCCTTCGGTCTCAATCAGTCGCAAGCGTATTTGATTTTGACGGAAAGGAGATTCCCAGAACAAAAGTGTCCGAGTATTCCGGAGGCTAAAGGGGTGTAAGAACTTATGATAGATCCCAAGGCGTAATGTTTATGTGGACAATCAGAGAACGAAAATAATGATGACAAATCCTTGTATCGATTGATTATCATCAAAGAGATAAATGATAAAACAGTTCGATTCATATGTCGCCTCTTGTAACCAAGAGAACAGGGTCAGAATTCTCAAACTTTCGCTAGATGACTGAGCATCAGGATCAGCTGAAAGACCAAAGTATAGCAAATGCCCCAAGTGGTCTGCGGAGAAAGTGGAGCACTTGGAAAGCAGAATTTGGGATAAGGATCTCCGCGAACTAGTTTGTTAGGCGAGTTTTAGCCACGTGACAGGTGTACTTTGGCTTTGTGGCAGTCGTACAACACGAGGGAATGAAGCCGTTGGCTGAGCGGGGGATTGAAAACAGATCAATGTTGTCGATGGAGGCCTGAGGGAAAGGTGCCAATTTCCAGGCGAACAACACAATTGTTAGGTAGAACAAGCGATCGATGGGCAACGATGAAGCAGGCGTTCATCAGAGCAGGCGCTGCCAGACAACCCAAAAAAGTGCGCCAGTAATGAGGATCGCTGGCCGATGGACGAGAGAGGCCGCATTCGAAATGTGCGAGGGATGAGAGAAACGAAGAGGGGACGGCGGCGCCCGAACCCGCCGAACGGGCTTTTTCGGTTGCGACGTCAGCGAGAGAGAAAATACAACACGCGGGTCTTCCTCCCGCGAGAGCCAACAGCCAACTGCAAGGGCAAAGCCTTTTGCAATTACAAACAGGACCTTCCGTGGAAATTCCAGAGGAAAAGAGACCGTACCGGGGAATTCGTCGGAAGAGAAGCACAGCGCGTCGTGCATCCATGGATACCGCGGGGATACAAGCCAACGCCTCCCGGAAATGACCAACGCATAATTTCCGGCATCGGCCGTCGTTAAATGCCTTCTTGTAAACAAGTTGTTGATAAACACTTGTACAGCCAGCTGCATTCAATTAGAACAAGGAATCTGTGCTATCGCATCTTTCATTGTGATTTCAAAAAAATGGTCGGTTATTGATTTTGTCTGATGAAAAAAAATTGAGTTTCATAATGATTTCAAGTTGAGACATAAGTGCAGAGCCTACAAATTTTTCGTTTTTCATGCTTGGCTAGCTTAAAATGGGGTTTTCTTTGTGTGCGCTACCGATTGATTGACTTGCTTTCATCAGACATCGCGTTGAGACCCAAGAAAGCCAAAATTGAGTTGCATAGCTTTGCATTTAAATAAGATAGCGATCGAAAGCCATTTTTGCAATTTTTCGATGTGCTATCGCGTTGGGATCTAATGTTAATGTTAAGAAAGACTTTAGTCCGTTCAATGGCAGTTGATATCTTTCCTTGTATGCGGATGGACATTTGTGAATTCACCATATTGGATTCTTTCGAGCCTTTCGGGAGCCATAGTTGGTTACCTTAGGCTTCTATCTGTTGTCTGATTATAAGATCTGTAGACATCATTTCCTGTAAAGTCCTCTCCACTCACTTGATCAACTTGGTGACTGGTATCGTAGGCGAAACGATGGCGGGTGGCACGGTCCTCCTGGGCGCAGGACTGGAGGGGGTGTTGACGGTGGCATCCGTGCTTCCGTGCCTCGATCCCTTGGATTCCTCGCTGTCGTGCGTAGACCCATTGTCGTGGCCATTCTCCCTCTCATCGTCCACGGATCCCATCGCCACCGTTCCCAACTGGGCACACAAATGACCCAGGTTCAGTTCATCATAGCAATCTAAATCAAAGAAATTAAAGGATTGGCATGCCAGAGTACCTTCAGGGTCCATGGTCATATAGTCATCCTCGTCTCCCTCGTAGTCGGGCGAAAGGGCTTCCGTGAACATTTCCATCTGGTCTTTCAGGACATCCAAGATCTTCTGGGCCTCCAGCGACTCGTTGTTCACCATTCGCATGATGATCTAAAGACCGTAATTAAATAACTTTACACAAAGATGCACGGAAGCCCTCTTTTTCTGTTTCCGAGGTCTCGTCATCACTTGTTTTCAATTCCTGTGTAATTTGATAACCCCCTCCCGTGCAGCGAGATAAAAGGACACGTGCGCTGTTTAACAGGACTAATCGCTATCGTTTTCACGAGGGAAGCCCAGTGGCCAAATGGGAAAAGCGCGTGAGAAACCACAGTCAAGTGTCACATACTCAACACTTGAATATGGCTCCTATTGTACGTGGTCTCTTCTTACTTAAAAAGTCATTTTGGGACGCCTGCGTGGCTTGAAAAATCTCTTGGAAAAGGCAATATTCTTCGGAAAAAAAGTTCTCCAAAGAGCTCTGTAACGAACCTCCAACTTGCCAATGTGGAGCTTGAGCCTCTCGAGCCTTCCATTCAACCCCTCGATTTTCTTCTCCTTCTCGCCCTTCTTCGCGTCGTCCTTCTTTCCCCGCCTCTTCCCTCCATCCTGCGAAGACAAAGACTCGATCTGCATCTCCGTCCGGTCAGATTCGTCGTTGAGAATTCTCAATTGCGTCTGGAATCTCACTGTAAAATGAGAAAACCATGCTCCCACCTGCAGCCAGTCGATGGTTTCGGACTTCTCCTTCTCCTTGGGGTCCAGCTTCTCCTCGGCGCAGAGTCCCTGTTTGCTGTGGGGTTTCGTCTTGTTCTCCCTCTCAATGTCCTTGAACTGCTCCATCCGGTGTTCGATGATCCGCCGGTAGTCGTTCAGCCTCTGCTTGTCCTGCAATCGCAGAGTTTTTGCTGTTTAGACCCATTAATTAATTCAACGACTGAATGCCTCTAAAAAGAGATCCAAAAGCGTTTCTAGAAAGGAAAGGCTAATAAAAATGGAAGAAAAGAAAAAAAGAAAGGCTAATTTAAGAGTAAACTGCTCACCTTGATGTCAGAACTCGTCTGCCACACTTTCACTTGGTCTCGCAACCTCTGCAGTTTTTTGATCTCCTTCTTCAGATCATCCTGGAACAAATAGTTTAAAATGGACTTTCAGACGACCTCTGACGTTCGAAATTAAGGGCAACCTAGTTTTCTCGCTGCAGAAAACAAATATAATAACTGCCGCCAGATAACTTTTTCTCCTAACTACGTCACTCGGTCATAAGATCCCAGAAGAAAAGAGATGCCCACCTGGTATTTCTCCCGCTGGTTGTCGCTGTTGGCCTCCTGTACCTTCATCATAATCTCCTCAAACAACTCGACCCCCTCGTCGATCTGAACACCAAAATAACAAAAGAAAGAGAAAAATCCTACCTTTTTGAAACATTTGTCAACCTCGGCGAAGAGTTTCCGTTTCTCAGCCATGATGTTCTTCTGAAGGTGGTGGTGTAAGTAGAAAAGGCGGATGAACACCGCATGCGCAGCCGAAACTCTGGGCTGTCCTTCTGAAAATACAGTTTTCTGAAGGGAAGCAGGGACCATGGGTGATCATCCGGAAATCGACGTAGAATTTAGGCTACGGAGCATTTTGGGATTTGAATGGAAAAGAGAAATAATGAACTCACTGAATAGGGGGATTTGTCGGTGCTCTCCTCACACACAACCAAGGCCCCTCCGACGAAAAGATTTCACTATCCGGGATTTACACAGAACTAGCTGAAATGACTTGGACTCGTACCAGCGAAGGATCACAAGCGAATATTCAAGCGTTAATTGAGAACCCAGAGATAAAGAAAGGTCTTGGCGTCAGGTCAGATTGGCTAATTACAGGAATAGCCGATCGATAAGTGGCCATGACCGTACAGAAATAACAGTGGTCTGTGGCTATTTCTGGTTTCAGCGGTTGCCAAGGAAAGGTTTATAATAAAACCAAAACATTCCGCGTAAACTGCGATGCGGCCGTCGTAAATATTTATGAATTTGAACAATTCGATTCTTGAAAAATCACGTGGGACGGTCAATGGTACGTGACAGTTGGAAAAGAGACTTTCTGGAAGAAACCTCCACTTTTGAATTTTAAGACATTTTTGCGTTCTTAAATCAAATAAACCTTTCTTAACCTATGCATAAAATATTATTGCAGGAGAAAGGGTTAAAATTATGAAAAATTGCGCAGCAAACCAATCAAAACGCAAAAAGTGAAATTTTCTAATCAAAAATTGGAAGATGTGGTATGCATTATTTTAAGAATAATGAAGGGTTCTTTGTAAAAATATGAAATTGTTGTTGAATATTTTCTATTCTGATGATTCCATTCGGGGAAAACAACGCCATCTCGTGACCTCCGAGGGACACGTTTCACAGCTTTGTCCATTGGATTCAATCCACCGAAGGCTGATCTCTTATTTAATTTGTAAATTTAAAATATGATTTTAAATTGGATTTCCGGTCGATGGTTCTTCAGGAGTGAATTCGGGAGGAATGGGAGAGGCGTGAGGGGAAAGCGGACGACCGTCGATTTTGCTAGGCGAATTGGCTGCGTACCTCCTCCCCCGCTAGACGGCGCGATACTCAGCCAAGCACGGCCGATTCCGTTCAAATAAAGCGGACCCCGGCCACCCAGACTCTCCCGGGGTGTCCCAGCAACCAAGGCTACTGTACCCCCAGATCACAATAATCCTTTTTAATATTGTATTTAATATAAAAAGAGGGAAAGAGAGACTGAAAGGAACGTGAGAAGATTTGAATGAACTAAAATTGCACACATTTAATTTAATTTCCACTTATATAAAACAAATGATTTATATATATTCTCTATATGTTATTGAGAGCGAGAGTGCATTTTGAAAATTGCGTCATTATTTGAAAGAGAGAAACTGGATTTGTCACTTGCAAACTATCCGCATTGAAACAACGATTGTTCTTGTTTGATGTTTGATGACGGAGGGGGGCAGCGAGAGAGAGAGAGAGAAATTGAGAAAAGACACAAGGAAAAAAGGGTGTATGAGTAGATGAGTGAGTGATTGCTCGTGTGACCTTTTTTTAATTTTTAAAAACTTTCTAGTTATTTTTAAAGAATGAAATTCAGAAAATGCCGATCCTTTCCCTGCAGACAAATGTGCCCCAGGAGCAGATCACAAATGATCTGCTGAAGGAGATCTCCACTATTGTCGCCAAAGGCCTCAGTAAGCCAGAGAGTGTAAGTTCTAATCTTCCAGCAAAAATAATAGAATGTGTACTTTTCCTAATAAGAGTGAAAGGGAAAAGATAAGTTCTGGGAAGGAAACGGCGACGCATTAGTCAACCATCCAATCTTAACGGCCGAGTATCTTGATAACGGGGTATTTTCGACAAATGGTCTTTGATCTTCTGATTTTGTTTGAAAAACGAGGTTTCACCAAATGGAATAACCTTAATATCTGTTTTAGTACGTGGCTGTGCATATCCAAGGAGACCAGAAGATGTTCTTCGCTGGACACGACGCCCCGTGTGCCTATGGATGCCTCAAGTCCATTGGAGGTGAGAGCACCCCTTGGAATTCAGGGAAACACATATTGAAAGGGGAAATGCACAAACAGGATAGTGATCGCCGTTGCGAAATGACCCCGTAATTACGGACGTCGGCCTGTTCTGTCACTGGCACAAACCTCCCCTGGGAGTCTGGGAGGGGATTCTGAGAATTCCGCAGATTATGGATTTCAGGCCTTGGTTCGAAGAACAATCAGCATGCAAAGGCTCTATTCGCAGCAATTGGAGGGGCACTGGGAATTCAAGGAAACAGGTGGGAACTAGGAGTGGGACGGAAGTCAGAGTGGACAGGACAATGGAGTCCGCGCGGTATCCAATATCAAGTGACGGAGGGGTCAGAGAGCGGGATTGATTTTGGACGAGACGATTATGGATGGGAGACGCACACGAGAGAGCAGCCCTGTTCACCCAAGGGAGAGTGAAATTTAGATTTCCCAAACTATGGGGTAAAGAGATGATCAAGGGGGTCACATTGGCACACGGAGAGACATAGTCAGAGACAGAGAGGGATTGTATTATGGACCATTCTCTCATTTCTATTCCAGGATGTACATCGAGTTCGTCGACATTCCAGCTTCCGACATCGCCTTCGACGGCAAGACCTTCGCCTGAACCGGGCATTGAATTCTTTTCAATATGTAAATTTTGTAGTAAATGCTACCTCCACCGTATTCCATGACATCAGATGTAATCGGAGATAAAGGTATTCTCCCGTCGGATGACGCGAGAGACAGTCTCTGCACGGTACGACGGAGTTTTCCCACGACGAAATGAGTCAGAGAAGACACCGCCATGCATGTGTAATGGACGGCCTATCTCCATATCTGACAGCCATCATCTTCGACCAAACAACGTTCCATTCCCTCCTACCATGTCTCCTGCATGTTCCTTTAATTTACATATAGAAGGAATCCGGCTGGAAAACAGATAGCGTGCATATGCAATCCTGATCTTCGTGTGGGATTGCAATCGACAAAGCATTCTTCTTCTCTTGTTCTGCTTTCTTTCCCTCCTGTCAATAAATATATCCCCTTTACTTCGTAATAAAAATCTTTATACACCGTCTTCACACAATTCCCAACCGGCTTGTTTTAAGATTGCGAGAAAGAAGTTCATTCATGTTCTCTGAATTACCATTCTCCTCTTTCTTCTTTATAATTTCTCGATGTATATTTGGAAAAACTGCACAGAACGGTGGTTCAGAGTTTGTCACTCAAACTATGCAAACGAAGCTTATGAAATGGGGGTTATTTGAGAACCCCTGCCACCTGTCCTCCCTCCTTCCTTCCGTTACCCAACTTCCACCTGTCGTTACAGCAGTATAGTCCTCATAACCACTTGGAATGATGCGCGGCTGTCAATTATCCACATCGTATTGTGACCAGCCGGCTGGCTCCTTTATTGGCGCCGCCGTCCTCGTTTTTTGCCCTTTCGCAATGCTGTTCCGCCAAAGTGAAGAGATCTCTTCCCGCCTGCTTCCGCGTTTGTACTTAGTTTTGCATTTAATTCCATGAATTCTGAGAACTGAATCAATGAGTCAATCCTTTTTTTTCTTTTATTTCAGAGATCGATTCGTCACTTTCCTAGAAAAAATGTGGGAAAATAAGTGAGTAACGGTGGTGCAATCGTTCAATTACTCACTTTTTTGCGGAACATGAGATGAGATCAAATGATAGGTCACACAAACGGGTTGTTGTGGTGAAAATGATAGCCATTTCTGTCAATCTGATAACCACAACAGCAGCTTATTCACACCTTAACTCTCTAAATGAACTTCTGATCCGCTACAATGTATTCATGGTTTCCGTTCTCTCTCTCTCTCTCTCTCTCCCTCTCCCTCCCCCCTCTCTCTCTGTCTCTCTCTCTCTTTTTCTCTCTTTCTTTCTTCCTCTGTCTCTTTCTTGCTTTCCCTCACTAACTCAACTTCTATGTCTTGGCCTTTCCGCACTTCTTCTTCTTGGAGAAACTAATATTCGCAAAACAAACTCTTGTGATTTCATAAGCATGACGTTTTCGGCTCCCTTCTGCATCAGTGGCGATTTGGTTATCCCCTCATTGTGCTTTTGGGCGAAGAGGACCACTGCGCATCCCAAATAACCCTTGCAGATTCGTAAGGAAACCCCTTTTTTTAATTCAACACACCACGGTTCTTAATGCTTACGTTCGTTTAAATTGAACGGTGTCCTATGCTTCGTTGAACGGAGAGCTGTAAATGGTCTCGACACGAGTCGTTGCCTCCCAAACGACCCGAGGACCATTTTCACCCCAATTATGCATTTTACACTGACACACCGTTTTTAACCCTTCGGTTTTGGACTTTTACAGCGGAACCCCGCCTTGTTCGATTTGGCTCGTGTTTCGTTGTTCTGTTTGATACATATCACTGGCGTTTAAACCCTCTCTCAGATTAAAAAAACAATTTTTGTTTTGATTCGAATGTTGAACGGTTGCATTTTGATTAATTACCATACGCACTACTTGAGAACTGAACTATTTCTGTATAAAACAGATAAATTTTCGTGAGTTCAATGGTTTCCATAGTCCAAACCCGTTGTAGAAGTCAAATTGAAGCGATATTCTGATTCCAATTGCTGATTGTGCGGATGAGCCAACCTTCAGAAGCCAAATGGCTGATTCAGACGACAATTGGCCCTTAGGGGATGATTCACAGGATGAGCAATGCGTGGTGATTCGCGTTATCACCTACTTTAGCTGCCTTTTTATGGATAACAGTGGAAAAAATGGAAGAGTCTGTAGCCATTGTGTCTTCGTGTCTACAGTAGCCCATTTAAAACGAACGTTGTGCAACCGTCTTCCGTTGTCCCGTTGTCTTGTTCAAATCTCGCGCCTCCGGGTGTCTCATCTGGCAGTGCGTCCTGGTCGTAAGCCTTTTTCATCTCCTGTGAATGTCTCCGTGGCCCAGCTGGCATCGAACAGTGCTCACAACAACCGTTGTAACGTTCCCACCCAGTTCCATTCACTCGGAACATTTTGAGGCCCTTGAAACTTGGAAGTGAAATGATAAAAAACAAGCGAGATCTACTTGTATCCTTCAGATATCACACCTGCGAGTGATTGTGTACACATAATTACAGATTTTATTTATGGCAAAATATGCAAATACCATTCTTTAGTTTTTCTGTTTGTAACCTTTTGTTTTAGTCACAAAACAATTATTAGAGTATTTTCCTATAAAAAATCAATTTACGCCACTGGATAGCCCATAAATATTGTAGCCTCTAGGATAATTACCGGAATCATGAAGCTCTGTCAGTCTCAGGTTTGCGGCGTGCAAATATACAAATTGAAAGGTTTAATTATCATATCGTAGATGGATAATTAATTGCTGGCGTGACCATCCCAAGAAATTCATTCTATTTCGTTTTGACAAATGCTTGGTTCTTCATCAGAAATGAGAACAGCCCCTTCCAACCGGTTGATACCTTCTGTTGTTCCCTTAGGGAATGAATCAACCCTAAACAGCTTTGGTTGTCTTATTCCCACCGACCCCATCCGCACATTTCATTAGGTAAACATCTCTCAATTAACAATAACCGAGTACACCCCTCTGAGTGACTGCCGTTCCACTTTTACACTTGTTTTTTGGCCGAAATCGTTTGTCTCCGCCGAGGGCTGTGGTCAAAAAATAATGTCCGCATCTCTTTTGCCGTCGGTCGTACTTTGCTTTTTGCTGTTCTTTCTGACAGATACTCTGTTTTATTCTAAATATACTTCAGGGTTTGAAAATGAGAACGGGTACAACTCTGTGTTTGATTCTTCTTCAGGTATTGGTCACTTCTTCCTTTGATGAGGTAAGCTGAGAAATGAAATAAAGAAACACAGACCGAGAGAGATTGATTTAAAAAGGACAGGGCACTTCAGAAAAGAAGAAAATAAAGAAAAGACATAGAGTGAGGAATACATACATAGATGCATTGAGAGACAGAATGAGGGAGAGGGTAGGGGAAAGACAGATTACGGTATGTTCCTGTCCCTTGCATTCCAACCATATCTGTTCCCCGGACGGCAACTGTTTCTCTTCCTTTGTCGGTTCGTCCGCCTGGCGTGTCTGTTCCCCAATGGCCCTTCGCCTGCCGCGTGGCCACCAGACGTCGCCTCGGCAGCGCAACAATATGGTGACCCGGATCCGCCAGAAACTGTAAACTGCGCTAATTGACGTAAACACCAAGGAATTATGTCACACTCTGGATCACCAAGAGAACATACACAAACAGAAAGAGACAAAGAAAGAGAGATAAAATGATAATCTGATCGATCGTACGTCAAATATTCACTTTAACGCTAAACATAAATGTGTTTCAGCTGAATTTCTTAAAAGAATATGGGTATCTTCCTAGCTCCAGCAACGCGCAATACGGCTACGATGTGTTAGGCAACGCACTGAGGACTCTGCAGGTATGAAACCTTAATTCAAAGAAAAGCAACAGTTTCAGAAAGCATATGGCTTGGAACAGACGGGTGAATTGGATGCTAAAACAAAGGCTGCCATGAGAGAACCCCGTTGTGGAGCGAAGGATGTGGTCACAACAAGGACGAGGAGGAAGCGGTGGCAGGAACCCAAATGGGACAAACGACACCTCACTTATGGGTGAGTTGCTTTATGGAACCATTTACTTCGTTACGGAGTAGTTCAAATATCTCACCCCAGTCTTTGTCAAAGGTGCGCTCGAAACAAACCAAGATTGGTTTCAAGCGACAAGGGTTTGAGTCCAACCATTCGTCCTAGGATTACCTAACCCATTTCTTTGCGTTCCCAAGGGCCACCAACTTTCCGCGTGCGTTCCCTTGCGGCCGTTCAAGTGAGATCAATCGATGTGTGAGAGTTCGACAGACGAATGGCCACAGCTGGCAGGCAGCTGCGGACGCTGTAATGCACGGAAGAGCTCCATTCCGGACACTGCCGGATTTACCCACAAAGTGGCCAATTAGAGAGTGAGACAAGTGCAAAAAGAGGCTTGGCTTTTGTGGAAAACTGTCATGAAAAGGTTAGGATGGCGGTAAAAAAGCCGGACAACACGGGGAACACACGGTTGTCAATAAGGGAAAGCGAAGGAAAGTCGCTTTTAGTCCCAATATAGGCTATATTTAATAGGTGGAAAAGAAATTTAGTTGTTCGCATAGTAGTCCTTTGGACTCTTTGATGCCTTGTATAGAAGTGCAAAACAAAACTGTTCGGATTATTCAGGAGGTTCCACAAGGTGATCCCATATGGCCACAGTTCTTTAATACGACGGGCCGTTTCATCCTGTGACCATGACTCAGCCACTATGCACAATTCCGTTCGTAAACAGAAGATGTTCTTTCTGAAATGGATGGTCACTGATTAGTTAACATAAAAAGAGCAATATGCAGAAAGACTACTGTTGCTTCTTTTGATTTGGTTGGACACCTCCATAAGCTGTAATTATTGTCTTTTGGAGAAATATCTAACCCCGAGCGACAGAAATTGTCGGCTCCAAGATCACTTCTGAAGGTTCTATCTCACGCGTAGCTGCCAAATAGGCCCTCCAAAAAGCTATCTTCCAGTTGCAGTCCGTTTTGCGACCATCAGTCCTCTGTGGTTGCCCTTGCGGAATTCCCTGTATATTGGTGGTTGGGGTCAGTTTACACCGCTGGCTTAGTTGGCCCGTGGCCAGGCGTCTCTGCGTCTCCGCCCCCTCGTCCGCCCCGCCCCTTCCTCCTCCTCCCGCTGGCCACCGCAGATTCCTCACTTCATCAGTCCACCTCCTCCTGCACAGTCGTCAGTCTACAGTACTCCTCGGAGACGACCGGGCGGCCTCCACTCCCTCAGAGGGTTGTTTGATGCGTCCAGGAACATCACAACCTCCTTGAAGGAGTCGAGGTCGTCTGGCAAATTTAGAATCATTTTTCTTTTATTGTCTTCATCTGATGTGCGGAGAAACAAGCTAAATGTAGGGATACGAGACGAACATATACAGGTTATGTGGCGGTAGGAGGGAGCCCATCCCGGTTCACTGAATGCATACAACACAAACGAAATAGGGATAGAATTTATGTATGTCCGGAGGTTTATCCAATTTTAGTTTTATCCTCGACTTCATTTAAGCCTTCCTTTTGTTGACTCCCTGACGGTCCTTAAGGCTATTAAACTTACTGTAGCTTGTTTACCGTAGAGAACTCCCTTTCATTGACAGTCTCACGGTCTCTTTGTTATGTGGCAAAGATCAAAATAGAAGAAAAGCTCAGAAGAAAATTTATTCAGCGAAAATTTTGAAAATTTACCTAAAATTTTAGGCATGACCGAATGAAAGACGCGCAACGCCGAATTTAAACCAAAGACGTGGTTACTGTAATTGAAAGAGTTCTGATTCAGCTAAGTCATGGCAAGGACCGTAAGAAAGGAGGATACGTATTGGAATCAACACTTAGTGTTCCTTTGTGATAGGAATACCATGCTAATTGCGAAAAGATCTCTTCTTGGCTTTCTGCAACCTCTGGTTACTTCAAGAATTTAAATGCTCAATTGCCAAGGACTTTCGATTAAAAGGGTTCTTGCGTGAGGAATCGCAAAAAGAAGTCTGAATTTGAACTATTTTTTGGACTTGTAGTAATTGCTTCCCTGTTTTGCAAATAGTGTCCGTGGCCACGTGATGTACTTGGGCTGATGGTTTCCACCTCCGGTACAAACAAGGTACAAAAAGTACTTTTTCTGAGAAATGAAGGCTGGACGGAAATATTTGTGCAAGAGAAGAATAAAAAAAAATAAAGATTGGAATAATTTAAAATCTACCAGATGTTGCGTAAAGTTCCATCCTCGGCATATCCGCCTGGGTCTACCATTTCCATGAATACCTTCGAAGACCTTACACTCCTCCGCCTTTACTATATTTCCTCCTCATTCGGTTTGAATCAATTAGGAGATGGGTTTGGTTGCTGTATGTCTAGGTTTGAATTCGTGCGCGCTCTCTTGCGTCATCCGCTCTTGCGCAATCTCTCAAAAACTTTCTTTCTTGTGCCGCTTTGAAAAGAAATTCCCATTAGAGTCTTTCTTCTGCCGCAGATGGCTCTTCGCTGCGAAGACTGCGCAACAAAGGGAATATGAGAGTTTCAATGGAAGGGTGCTTCTGCCTTTGAATAAAGGCTACTGTATAGTTTCGAATTGTATAGCTGTAAGCGTGAGAGAAAGATGGAGTGAGAGTGAGGGAGTGAGATGAAGATAGAAGTTTAGAAGATAAGCACGTTGTACATGTTATAAAACTCTGAATAGGATTTATTTGTAGTTCATTGACTGAAAAAGTTAAGCTGTCATATATTAATTGCGCGCAGCGCGAAGCGCTGCGCGGTGGTTTGGTTCCTCCACTGTCTTGTGCGGGGGCGGCCAAACTTCAATTCGGCCGAGCTCCGTTGGAAATCAATATTTCCCAATTCTGACAAAAGAATGGTATTCAGCATCCAAAACTGAACCGATTCCCACTTTAGAAATTAGCATATTGTTTTTGCTATGCTAATTTCCAGATAGCGGTTGGTCAGAAAATATGGCGATGTCTCCCGTACATCTGATATCGTGTCAGTACGAGCGAATGGATGAAGCTACCAAGCTCAAATTTTAACCACATACCGGAACCTGTTGCAGGTCGCGGCGCGTAGACTTTCAGCCAAATCTGTCGAGTGGTTTTGGCACACCACTCCAAAAATAGGGTAAAACGGTACATTTTTGTCCGCAGCGGCTTAAAATACGCATTGATATGAACGAAATTTCCCACGCTAAGCCAAATATATCTATAAAACGGTTTTCCGACATTTGATGTGTCATTTCCACAACATTTCACGGTACGCAGTGGGGCTACACATAAACGGGGCTGTCGACGTCTCTTGCACCGACTATATAGTCCAGAGGCAGCGTGTCCAACTCTCAATCTGATGGTCCGAGGTTCGGTTCCTCAATGTATTAGTTTTTTTGCTTTTAATATTACCTTTCAGAAAATGTAGTACAGTTTACAATTTTGCCAGCCATTTCCGGAAAACATTAAGTTCAACGTTTATGCCACCTTATATTGGTAGCCCGAGCTGCGGCATTCGTTCAAAATCCAATTCTCTCTCCCTCTCTCGAAAGAAAAAAAGAAATCGGCGACCTTCGGCCGCAGTTGAAAGAATGCGGCCTTCGGCCGCCATCGAAGACAAGCGGCCTTCGGCCGCAGTTGAAAGAAAGCGGCCTTCGGCCGCAATCGAAACCAGACGGCCTTTGGCCGCAATCGAAGACAAGCAGCCTTCGGCCGCAGTTGAAAGAATGCGGCCTTCGGCCGCCATCGAAGACAAGCGGCCTTCGGCCGCAGTTGAAAGAAAGCGGCCTTCGGCCGCAGTTGAAAGAAAGCGGCTTTTGGCCGCAATCGAAACCAGGGGGCCTTCGGCCGCAATCGAAGACAAGCAGCCTTCGGCCGCCATCGAAGACAAGCGGCCTTCGGCCGCAGTTGAAAAAAAGCGGCCTTTGGCCGCCATCAAAACCAGGCAACCTTCGGCCGCAATCGAAGACAAGCAGCCTTCGGCCGCAGTTGAAAGAATGCGGCCTTCGGCCGCCATCGAAGACAAGCGGCCTTCGGCCGCAGTTGAAAGAAAGCGGCCTTCGGCCGCAATCGAAACCAGACGGCCTTTGGCCGCAATCGAAGCCAAGCGGCCTTTGGCCGCAATCGAAACCAGAGGTGGTTTGGTTATCTTTTTGTTTCTTACGAAATAGCTGTAGGTTTAAAAATTAAGATTTTTCACAGCGATTTCTTTTCGCTTTTCATGAATTTCAATTCAATTACGAAACAATATTGTTCTCTTTTTATCAATTCCTTAATCCAAACCACCACTCTCTTTGCGATTCGCTTTTTCATATACTATAAAAATAACATTTAGAGTGAGTGTCTGGTCAAAGCACCTCTCAGCCGGCAGGGTGGAACAACTCTTTATGAAGGCCACCGCAGCCTGGACTGACGCAGCCTATTTTACCTTTTCGAGGGCACATCATCCAGACATTGCTATACGTTTTGGGGTGGGATCTTCCACTTCTGAAATAAACGAAACTCAGGAGAGAAAACACAACTGCTCCTATGCCTTCGAACCAGCCGTCCTGGCTCACACCTTCCCTCCGACCGACGGATCGATGCACTTCAATGACATGCACGTCTGGAAGGACACGGAGGTCAGCGACGCCAGGGGTGAGTCACTCAAAAGGCGCCAAGGGAAAGTGCATTTGACAAAACAACGGTACCGCAGAAGAGACAGCAGGGCTAAACGATTCCACTTCTAACAACAGGATTTCACCATGGCTATGGGTCACCCTTGGCTCTCGGAGTCAAACATGTTCCCAGAATAGATGATTATTTTAACTGTTCAACGGTGAAACAAATTCACAGTCAAATACATTTCCTCCCTCGGTTGTCACATTCGTCAGCGGATTCTTGGTGTTCCGTCAGCTGTTCGGCTGAGTAATCGTACAAGACCTTTGAGTCGTAGCTAGCGCTTTCCGTTTTGCAGAAACTCATGACAAGAACCAGAAATTAAAACATTTCTAGGAATTATGCCGATTTTGGGAAAAGAGCCATTTCAGGCATTTCCTTTTACTCCGTTGCTGTTCACGAATTGGGACACGCCTTGGGGCTGAAGCACAACATGGACGAACCGAACAGTATAATGAGCCCCAGGGAACTATTTCGGAAGGGAGAGATCACCGAGAGGGACAAATACATGCTCAAACGGTTGTATGGTATGTTTTCTTTAAGAAAAGAAGGAAGAAGAGCAGTGAGAATACACTTGTTTCAGGAACTCTTCGAAAGGAAGACAAGAATCCTCTCCCAGCTGACCCAGCCACTACCCCGCGGAGGCTTCCCCCTCCCCGTCCTCCCACAACGGGTCCACCCGACATTTGCAAATGTTCAGTGGACGCAATTGGCACCTTCCGAGGGGAATTCATAGTATTCAAGGTGGGTGATTTTTGAATGAGTAATCTTCTGCTTACACATGCAATTTCATGCAAATGGTCGGAATAACCGACAATCAGCTGAGCAATGAATACCCAGGGGGTGATTTCACTTGTTTCGATAAACTGATGGAAACATGAATCAGATGATAAAAGGGATCGTAATAAAAGAAAGAACATTGAAAATTTTATTCGATTGATTGTCCTGATTCATCTTGATTACGGTAGTTTGGTCTAATCATTTCTTCGAATTGGCTTTCTTTTTGGTAGCCTTGTTGAGAGCATCATGGGAGATATTGATGACGACCTGCGTCTGTTCCTCTTCGTAGCTTGCATCGAAGACCCAGCACATGATCATGGGGACGAGGACCACGAAGAGCACGACGAAGGAGTAGACGACGCACGGGAGCAAGTACTCCAATTGGGCATTCTTTCCGATCCACTTGGCCGTCTGGGACTTGATGGAGACGACTGGGAAGACGAGGAGACACAGGAACAGGAGAGACCGCATTGGGGGAGGGAGGGTGGGAATGGGAGGGCTGGGGGGAAGAGATTCACGGAACTCCACGTTGAATCCCATTCTTATACGCGCCAAATGAGGTGTTCGAGTTCTTTTTCACTCTATTTTGGCATTTAAAACACTGTCCTGGCTTTTCCTTCTTTCATTTAAACACTCTTAATTTTAAGGACGACTGGCTATGGCGGATGCCTCATGAAGGAAAACGCATCCTCCGTCCAGAGAAGATCTCTTCTCTCCTTCCCCAGGTCCCCTCTCCCGTTGACGCCGCCGTTGAAATCGAGGGTGATCTGTGGCTCTTTTCAGGTATCACCCTTCGATTGTCTTAAAGTGACGCTGTTTTAGGCCAGAAAGTCTATTTGATCAACGTCGGCGTGGGAGGCTTTCAGTTGAAACATTCCCCGCTTAGTTTCACGCAAATTGGCCTCCCGAGCGAACTGAAAAGAATCCGACTGGCGTACAAATGGCATTATTTCGAGTAAGTTTTAGCAAATCCTTCATAATTTTGTGTGTTTCAGCCCTCCGGCGGTGTATCTTTGGGGAGAGAATGAGTACTGGAGGATGAATGTGGCCGAGAGGAAAATGGAGGCGACCTATCCACGCCCGATCGAGAGGAACTGGAAATATGTGCCTTCTGATGCAGTGGCCGCTTTCAATAAAGAGAGAGGTACATCTTTTAACTTTGAGTAGACTCATCCGAGAAAGGGAACTTCTGAAGAACTATTGATTTTCAGAGCTTCACTTCCTCACGGACTCACGTGTCTACCGTATGAACACAACCGACTACCGTCTGTCTGTGGCTGCCGGCTATCCAATTAATATCACCCAGTTCTGGCAAGGTGAGACTTCTTAAAATCTTTTCACAAACTTATAGGCTGCGAAACAACCGAATCTACCCCTCCTCCCACCAGATACAGCAGAAGCAGCAGTGGAGGGTCTCTCAACGATATGTTTTGGGGTACTGTAGTCGTACTTTTGCTGATTTTCAGTTGAATCCACCATTCCCGTTGTTCTCTTCACTTACCCTTCCCAGATCTCCTCTTGTATAATAAAAAGAAAGAGATTTTAGCGCAACAATTCATTCCTGTGGCCACTGACACACAAGCATATACAATTTATATTATTAATTTAACGAGTAACCAATGAATATCTTCTCTAACAATTTGGCGAGTAAAGATATCTCTCAATTAGCAGGATAATTAGCACTGAGAGACGAAAGTGAGCGATCAAAATGGAAAAGAAAAGACCCGAAAGAGACTAGAGCACTCGTGGACAACCGGGGATATGCACAACACGTGAGGGCGTGAACGCGTGAGGGAAGGGACTAGAACTCATTTAGACGGGCCAGCAATTCGGCCGTCGAGGGGGTCTTTGTGGGGCCGGCGGAGAGAGGAGGCCGCTCCTGGTTCTCCTTGTGCGTTGGGGAGAATCTCGTCGGTTGAGAGGGAGTCACCACCACCTGCAATCAGAATATAAGAGAACAGAGTGGCAGTAATTCAATGGAGGTAATCGGTTGGAGATAGAGATCTCAGGACGCGTTCTGCTGATTCAGGCCGCTTTCCGCTTTTTCTGACATTAGGCCGCTTCCTGCTTGGGGGAGGGAGCGTATGTCCCCACCAGGTATGCTCTCCCATGCAAAGGCAGTGATATACCGCTGACAAGAGAATGAACAGACTGCCCAACAGAAAAGGTAAGGAAGCTTGCTAAACTTTTTTGGATGGCAATGTTAGAAAAAGTAAATAGTCTCGATTTTTGTATTTACATTTGGTTATTTCGCTCAATTTTGTAGAACACATAAATACCAAACGCCCAAACATAATTCTAAATTCCCAGCAACCGAAATGCGAACCTCGACGGTGGGTGCTCCCTTCGTACGTATCCTCCGTATCCGTGGCTGATCGTCGGCGAAGCTGATCCTCTCCGGTGGAATCCTCTCCTGGGAGAACATTTGGTCCCTCGATTGGTTCCTATTCAACGCCGCCTGCCCTGCAACACCTAACTCAAACAACGTAGGAAAGCGAGGAATTCCCAAGGCGGATCCCACAAATCAGGAAAAAGGCGGGAAATAGAGCCTACCTCTTCTGGTGCGACCGGCCATTCCGGGCGTCTTGGGGGTCCTGGTTCCCATGAGGAACTTGTTAAGGTCTTCGGTGTTCATCACCTTCTCCAGTTCGTCCAGAACGCCAGATTTCTTCGGATCTGAAGGAGAATTCTAACAATGTCCCTTTAGAAGGAACGGACCAGTCTGTAGTCGGTTAGTGGGGATGACTGCTGGTTGGATGGCCGAGAGGGGCGGTCGTTTGTCCTTCTTACTCTTCTTTTCCTTCTCCTTCTCCGCCTTTTGCCGTTCGTGATCCAAGTCTCGGTAGGCGGCCTCAAACAACTTAGTTTCGATGCAATCCAATGCTGTCCCACCTCGTATTGTTCCTTGAATGTCTTCATATCGATGAAGAACTGCTCCATGGGGTACTTCTTGGCGTCGAATGCGTAGAACTTGGTGATGGCCGTCCAGTCGTTCTTCATCCTGTTGTGGAGCTGAAATCCATCTCAATGTCTGCTCAAAAGGCCAACTTACTGTCTCCACAGTCTCGTACTCGCCCTGTGCCTTCTGGAGGAACGGCGTCATCACCTCCACGAAGCGGTCCTTCTCCGACTGTTTCTTGTACCTACTCAAAGTGTTGTCCAACTGAAATCACTTATTTACGAAGAAAATAGAGACCGTACCTTGGTGACAGCCGCCTTCAGACTGCCCACTCCCTTCTGAATCTCATCCGCATTGACTCTGGCCGCGGCGGCGCAGTGGAAAAGATCCTCCTGGGCGAACTTGGCATGGGAGGAGTCCATCTTCCTCATCGTGTCGACCATGAAGTGCAGCAGCGTCTGGTGGTTCTCGATGTCCTTCGTATCGGCGATCTGAAAAATGAGATAAAAGGGAGATAAATAATATTACCCTTGGGAGAACGCTCATTTCGAAGCCAAAGACGTCCTTGTGTGCCTTGGAGGACTGGCCCATGAAGTTTCCGAAGAGGAGGGCCAACTCCAGGAAAGTCTTGAAGCCCTTCGAGCGACGGATTGATTCACATGCTTCAATCACAGAAGACACCTGAAGGGGTGAGGTAAGGCCCTAGAGACCTAAGATTACCTTCTTCAGATCGCCTAGGATCTCCTGAAGCCTCATCTTGAAGATGATGTTGTCCAACCGCAGCGGCAGGGCCTCTATCTCTGCCAACTGGGCCACAAACTGCTCTCCCTCCGGCATTTCCTCGAACGTCGCCTTGTCTGCCTCCTTCAGTTTCTTCAGCACCTCCAAGGGAGGGAGGGCTGCCCTCAGCTGCTGCAGAAGACCGGCCGTCAGCACCTTCTCGTCCACCTCCATTATGCACCTCTTCCACTCCTTGTGCGAGAGCTTAGCCGAACCTTGCAGAATTTCTGCAATTTTAAACTAAGAAACAGAGAAAAGGGGATGCTAACCGAGTGACTTCATGATCTTTTCGTCCTGTACAATCTGTGGTTGTTTGACCTTCTTCATCTGAATTCCTCCGGCCTTGGCCTCCTGCTTGGCCATAGTCTTCGTGGCGAATCTCTCCTTCAGCTGACTTAGGATCTTGTCGCTGGCCAACTTCTCCTCGTAGACCTTGGCCCAGAACGACTCTTGCGAGATTTCCCTTGGATTCAACTGAAATACCTTTATTCCAAAAGGAGAAAGATATGACCCACCGAATGGCTTCCGAAGGGGAATTTCCTCATCGGAATGTCCACGACCCTCTTCTTCTTCGGCGGAAGATATTCGGGTATCAAAGGGGCGACGGGGGCAAAGACGCCGGGGGGAGGCGGTGGTCCTGGCGGTCCCTTTCCAAAGTTCGGGGGAGGCGGCGGTGGCGGTGGACCTCCTGCCAAACCGGGAGGTGGAGGTGGTGGTGGTGGAGGGCCTCCCATTCCTGGAAATGTTTTAATGAAAAATTCAGGAACAGACAGAACACACAGTTTTCATGAGAGGAAATCAGAGATATTGCGATAGGAACCGGTTGCCTCGGGCTATCTGCGAGTGCAATCGCGGTAATTCAAACGCAACCCAGGGTCATATCTCTCTCCCTGTCTTCCACAAACCTGGAGGTGGAGGTGGCGGCGGTGGTCCTCCAGTAACCCTGGGTAGCCCCCCAGGGGGAGGTGGTGGCGGTGGTCCTCCTGTGACCGGAGGGAGTCCTCCAGGAGGTGGAGGAGGGGGAGGTCCTCCTGTGACTGGGGGAAGTCCGGCTGGACAGGAACTACTACTGCTGGCGCTGCTGGAACACGGCTGCTGGAGATTGCATACGGTAGGCTGAGGGAGCGGAGTAGATGGATTTGTGATCTGAAAGAAGACCTTTTTTTTGTATACGACTAAAGGACTACGGTAGTCATATTTGGGTAACAGCCTCCCCTCTGGGTAAACAGACCTTTAACAAAATGCGCACAATCCACATCTAGCCCTACATTATGCTAGTGTCGCCAGTAGGCATTTCGAAAGGAGGAACATCCCTGGCGATTGCCGATTGAATGGAAACACAAGGGGGCGTGGCGTAGGGTTTTCATATTTCAATTGCCTGATTCTCGATTTCCAGCGTCTGGCTCACTCAAAACAAACAAATTAGCTCCCAAAGTCTGAGTATCGTTAGTCCTATATATTTCAGGGTGTACCCACATGTTTCCTCAGAAGTTCTGCCTCGCTGCGGAACTCCGTCAGCTTCTGCCAGTACTGCATCTGCATGGCCACGGCCTCCTGTTTCGCCTGCACCGTCTGTTCCAACTTCCGCGAAATCTCGGAATCCTGGAGTTGGTCTATCATCTCAGCCACCGTCGTCACGAATTGGAAGCGGGAGCCAAAGTCCGGGTCTACGCCCGTCTTGTGGAGGACGATCTCTGCGATGCAGTTCTCGATCAGCCGGAAGTAGGCCAGTCTGAAGAAGACCTTTAGGTGGATCACAGGGGTACTGTACCTGACGGCGCAGTCTTCTGGAATGAGCATCAGGTGCTGGAGGATGCTCAGGAACACCGGCTCAACGGCCGTGTTGTCGGAGGAGGAGACCAGCAGTTCGAAGCAGCCCTCCACGTTCTCATACTCGCCACGGCTGAAACAATTATCTTATTTCTTTATTCTTGCCTCTCTTTCATAGGATATTCAGCCAAGTCTGGAGTTACAGTACCCCGTAGACAATTTTGAATATGGTCTGCGGGATTCTATTCAAGGGGAATATCGAACTTCAAAATGAACCACGGCTGTCGAATGATTGGAACACAGAGAATCCAAATGGACTTTTTCATAAATAAAAAGATTCCCACGAATGAACTGTTTTACAGCCGTGGTCTTTGAACACTTTCACAGCGCCCTTAAGGCCAAGAAACTACCGTAATCGCAGTCCTTTAACTCACATTGACTCGAAGCGAGAGACCAGTTCGTGAAAGTCCTCGTCCCTGTGTGTCACATAGGTGCTGTAGACGCTGTTCACCCTGTCGTTCTCCTTGCTGACCTCCTCTATTTTCTGAATCCCTCCCTTCCTGCCGTAGATCACAAAACCCCACCTTGGCGTACTTGCCCAGCCCGTCCTTCACCAGTTCGCTCCTCAGCCGCATCCTCATCTGCCACGCCTGTTCCTCAGCCAAAGAGTCATCTGGACGGTTTATCAACACGTTCACAATCAGCAGCAGACGGTACTAAATCACCTCTTATTGAGAATCCCAAAAGAACTAACCAAAGTGTCGGCTTCTGTGATTGTGGAGCAGAATTCCAGACAGCCGAGCAGTGGTTTGAACCGCGGCTGGCGGGAACGGGCCGCTATTAGCGCCAGCTCCTTCATGATTTTGGCTGCTCTGAAAGGAAGAAATGAGGTAAATTGAGGGAATTCCAACTTCTTTCGCAGCCATGTCAGTTTCATAGCACACATGTGACAGAAGCGAAAGAATGGCACGGGTCCGATGGAAAGGGAGATGTTTTGCTTGTTTTCATTACACTCTCCCACGATTAACAGATTCCGAAAAGCACAAAGAATCCATCCAAAGAGGACGGAAGGCAACGGGTGCGAATGAGGTCCTTACGGGTCAGAGGTCCACCAAGTAAAATGTATAATTAGGGGAACTCAAATAACTTTTCCATTTAAGAATCTGGTTTGGAATTTAAGAACAGCGCGGACCGTTTTTAGATGATCTGTTTAGTGATTTATCGAATGTATCATAAAATAGGATCCTGGAGATTCCATGTGGGAAGCAGCTTCTGATCTCTGTTTTCTATCATTTTACCCGTTCTCTGCGGTTGCAAGTGCAAATAAAATGGAAAAAACTGCAACAATATGGGACCTGCGACAACTGTTTCTTGCAGAAAATATCCCTGAATGCCTTACAACTTCAAAAGAAAGTGTATCTGTCGGTGGAATAACGTAATCTTGGCCGAATGCCCCGACACCTCTATTAGCTGGGGAGATTTACGCCCTTCCTGTCCTCGGCCGCGGTTCCGTAAGTACTCACCCGCTGAGTTCAATCTGGATGCCGTCGAAAGTGTTCTGATGGATGAGGGCGATGGGGGAGAAGATGCTGAGGACGGCCCTCCGCAGGGACATGGTGGTCTCCGTCTGGTGGCGGTGGTTCAGCGTCGTCAGCAGTTCCAGCAAATTCAGGATGATCTGGCTGTCCTCACGGAGCACCATCGCCAATCCAGGCTGAACCAGCCTTTATGCGAGAGAGAAGGACAGACTTACGCAGGTGTTGAGGATGTTCCTGAGGGCCTTCACCAGTTCTGCCAGGAGAGGCAGCAGGTTGCCAACCCCGCTGGTCGAGGGGTCCTTCTGTTCGCTCCGCTTCCTCTCAGCAGAAGTTATCTAAAACAAAGGCATCATCTGTTTTCAATGGAAACCCACGTTGGCTATGAGATGGCCGAGGAGCTCCAGTCCATTCTCCTTCTCTTCGGGACCCAGCACCATACTAGCAAACTGAAAAAACACGAGTCAGCTGGGGAACGACCAAAACAGGCGGATAACAGGATGCGAGGACACATTTCGAGTCGCGTACGGAATTTTTAATGTTACTGACAGCCGACTGGCCCCGTTGGGTGGGAGAAGCCTTTCCCGAGAGACAACAAGCACAGGTTGTGCCAGCCGCAGATCCATTAGTGCCAGACGGCTGGAAAAGTACGACTGGCAGGAAAAGCTGCAAATGGACAGGCGGCAGCCTCTTTGAGATAACGGAATGGCATTTGGATTTAAAGGACTGCGGGTGGCAACAAAAGACAAAATGCATTATTTCTACTAAAAGGGATTAGGGGAAATGCTTAAAAAATTAATTTGAGATTTTTTATCGCTGTGCGCAACTGCCAGACGGCTGGCAGGAAAAGCCCCATTTTCAGTTTCTTTAATATTCAATAAATCTGACCTCCTGTACGAAATTGACGTCCTCGTGTCCGAGGGCTATCTTCAGCTGATGGACGTCGTTGGCCCTGGTGACCAAAGTCTCCAGATCGCATCTGAGGAAGGAGGTGAGCATGGAGACCAGCTGTCGCGGCGTCTGAAGAAGTCTTTGAGGCCGAAAAGTGACAGAAAAGACAGATGTTGTTGCGAAATGGCCGGATAATGACCGCAACCGGCCACAGCGGGGAACCGGGCTGGCCCGTGTCCTACCTTTTTATTGTTGACATTCTGCGTCCTCCGCTGTTGTTTGATGACCGTCTTCAGCATATCCATGCTCATCCTTTCCACCTCCGTCTGGGCATTCGCTACATTCTTCTCCTTCTGAAACAGATGAATTTAGACTGGCATTTAAGAATAAAACGTACGAATATCTGTATGACGAGGCTTTTGACCTCATTGTCGGAGAGGGCGTCTACGTCGACGTGGTCGAAGGCACTGGAGGTGCTGCTGTCATTGCTCACTCGGTCTTCCTCCTGAAATCAAACATGTGACTGAGTCCCTCCCTCCCATACCGATGACTCCCCGTGCCACCGCTTCTGAATCGTCTTTTTAATTCTCTTTGAGGTGAACATGTCTGTCCATTTCGTCGGTTCCTTCGGACTTCGACGGGCGCAGAAGTCACTGAGTGCCCCCGCATGCATGGAGTGGCGTTCGTTGCTTCGACGGCGGAAGGCCTCTGCCTCCCGGGGACGCATCGTCACGGAGACGGGGCCACCGTCGGAAAGCACCGAAATGCGCTGAGGAGCTGCATTGCGAGGGACGGAGAGGGTGGCAGGAGGGGGACGACGGACACGAGGAGGACTGGACAGGGACGCCACGTCGACGTCACTGTCCGACATTCTGCAGAGAACCAGGATCACAAGGAGACGGGAAAGAGAATGCGACTGGAGAATTCAATCATTCCATTGTGAAGACATCACAAAGAACGACATTTCGCGGATATGATTCCAAATGACACTAGTTTAAATGCAATAGAGGTTTACTGGAATAGTCCATAAAAGCTTAGTAGGATATCCAAGGTCTGCATCAGCTAGAGAGCAACCTAGCTAGAAAGGCTGGAAGAGAGAAGGAAATGTGGATATCCGCCAAACGGAGATGAAACATGGATGGAACACGAAGAGATATCGTTGGATAGAAACAAATGGCTGTGTTGAGAAGGGAATGAGATTCAAAGCTGCGATTGCATATTCAGATGGGAGGGAACTGGTTGTCCAATTGTGGTATGAGTGGCTGAGTGGTTAATGGTAAAAAACATTGACTGTAGGCACAAATTAATCGATTTCTGATAAAACTGTTTGTTTGAGAGTTTCAAAGGTGCAGCGACTGTTTTGACCGACGACAGATAACGGCAATCACAACACCTCTCAATATCAGTGACATCATAAAATGACCAAATGAGGCTGTTTTGGCAGAAAAGAGACAGGTTCGGGTGGAACAACGCTAGAAAGGTACTGATCGACGGAAAATATCTCTTAAATCTCGTAAGGAATTAAAGTGGGTTATTTGAAAAAATCGCTTATTTAAAATGGAATTTGAGTGAGAAAAGCTTCTTTCGAAAGAGTCATAGGTGGGGGAACGGTGTGAATAAGCGAATCGATCTGGTCACAGTCGAGGAAAACGAGCGATTTCTTTTGGACTCCGCCCAGCTGTGGCGATCTGAGAGAAAACGAGAGGAGGGGGTCCAATTCGTCTTGCGCAATACCACAAAACGACAGCTGGCTCGCAGGTGGCAATGGATTGACTGAGGATGGATAAGTTTCAGAAGGAGACAGGAATGAAACAAGCTGGGAAGGAAAATAGAGAAAAACGGGGAGCATCTGCCGCTGAGTCAGACGATCACAAAGGCTGCCTCATAGGCCACACCCCGACGGAAATAGAGGACAGCGTTCGAAGGCAGAGGCAGATAAGCACAGCTAAGAAGCAGAGAGAGAGAGAGAGGGAGAGAGAGAGGTGGGAGAGAGAGAGAGAGAGAGAGAGAGAGAGAGAGAGGGAGAGAGGGAGAGAGAGAGAGGGAGAGAGAGAGAGAGAGAGAGAGAGAGAGAGAGACTCGGCTGTTTAGATGGAATTCATTCCTCGTGGGTCGTCTAAAAACACCTATATTTCTCCTTTGACGGGCACGTCACCGCCCTATTTATAATAATTTGGAATATTGCCGAATCCTACAGTATCCGTGGTCAATTATGATTCTCCCCAAAAGCGAGGGCGTGGTTCATAAAACAGTCGCACGTGTCGTGGATTGGCCACAATTCCCAGGGAGCAATGGCTGAAGACTGGACGCGCGAGAGAAAAAAGTGATAACACGGTCGGAGGGCGAGGGTGTTCCATCACAAACACGAGGGTGAAGTGCCGTATTTGGTTTTCGAAGCAGGACGCCCAGCGGCACATGAAACACACCGACACGGACCAAAATATCAGATCGATCGACGACCGAAGGGTGAAAGAGGAGACAGGAAGGGTTGCGCCAGCTGGTGGCGTGTGATTGCCGGCCCATTTCTTTCTGTATTCATGATGACGGTCGCAGATTTCGCTCTCATTTGAAAGTCGATGAGCCATTGTGGAGGGAACACGGGCTGGGGAAACCATACAGTCAAAATGAGTCAGGTTTTCAGGAATCGGAGTCTTACTCGGAGAGATTTATGGACAGTTCAAGAAGTTTCGAAATGGAGCACACCGAAAGTGGCCCCAACGAAATGGGGGCGTTAAACTTATCTTTCCATTCATACCAGGGTACCAGGTGCTTGCTGAAACTTGGCTTTTTGAATGCGGGTATCGCTTTTTGGCAACCATAGGCCGCTTGATCTGCATTTTGTGAAATAAAAGTTGCCTTTGGCCTTGCACCTCCATTTTCTCAGAAACGAACACCCCAGGTGTAATTGAGTACCGAGTGATTGGACATGCAATTATCAGAAGCCGCGATCTGGATGACCTCGTCGGGAGAAAGGGAGCGACATTTGAATTGCGCAACACATTCCCATAAGCTATCACAGATTCGCCAACTGAAAGGCATCATTTGCGGATGAGATTGGAATAATAAAGGGCAGTCACAATCCCTCTCGGGACTTCAAAGGAAACCGCGTGATAATCCCAGAAAGGTAGAGTTCAATCGAAGACCGGTTTGGGGCGGAATTCAAATGTTTTCGAATGACGAGGGAAACAAAGAGGCGATAGTACAACCGGAGGGAAATCGGCTGGAAAAGAGATACCTCCCACGGGAAGACCTATCAACAGCAGAGACAAGCGATTCCACACAAATCATGCATTCTTGAGAGGGAGACTTTTCCACAATAAACAAAGGCCTCTTCAGAGGCTTTGGAAGATTCTACAAGCTGGCACGTCACAGAGACCTGTGTAATTACTTCTCGTTTGCATGGTGAGCCATCCCTTCGAGTGCTGTTCATCAAAGGACCGCCGTTGATGTGTGATGGAGGCCGCCTTTCCACAACCGTTGATCATAACCCCGCGAGAATCATAAACTACGCCAGGACGACCCTCTCGGTGACAGATGGACGCCGTGTTAGCCGCCACACCCAAACAAAGGAAATTTGGCATGTGACTGTCGGAAAACGAAGGCGGGCGGGGATTCTCAGGACACCGACTGAATTCAAAGTTTAAGTTAAAAAAGAATGTTTAGGACCACAATTGATCTTTTCTTGTTTCAAGTGATTTAATAATTAGATTATGAGTGGTTTAAATATAGGAGCTGTTCCCTTGAAATCAAAAATCTTGAGGAGGCTGTAATGTAGTGTCCCTTTCGGTTTAGTCATTTAAAATAGACAAAGGGCTGAATCATTTCGATCAGATGATAGTTCAACGGGAATAGTTCAATGAATTCCAATCTGATCTCGCAAGAAAATCAAGAATTTATGAAAATGGAATCCACGGAATCCGAGGCTTTCGCAGCTGATATGACTGGTGGCGGCAGACGGCTGGCTGCAGAAAAGGCGCCAAACGGCCGATTCAAACGCCACGGGCCAGTGACCTCCAAGGGCGAGGGAAGGATGAGACAGGTACAGGTGGAGGAACGGGAGACAAAAAGACGGCAGAAGGGAATACGCGGAGAGAATGACCTTGGTCGTGATCACCACGTGGTTCTGAGGATTCTCGCTCAAAGACAAGAGGGTAAACAAGGTTAGGAACAAATACAAGCTGTTCTCGGAGTAACTGAGTCAAAAAGAAAAGCGTAGCTATAATTTGGGCGTAATCCAGAGGTTCTGCCTTATCAGAAGGAGAAGACGCCCCCACAGTCAGTGGTCAATATCAGGAATGTCCACTTTCTTTCAAGCTATCCGTCGAATAAAGTATGTGTTAATGAATTACCTTCCTATTTGTAAGACGTTTCTGAAATTTAGGAAACTCACAGCTAGGAATGCTGGAATTACGATGGGTAGTCGCTTGTTCCTGGACATTGAATACCGTCAGCCGGCTGTCAGCAATGACACAGGCTTTTATCGAATGGGAAAGTGGTTTCGGCTGGTAAACTGACGCCTACGCCGTCCGGGTTGCATTCGGAAGCCAATGTTGAAGAGGAATTGGTAGAAAATTCACGTTCATTTTTTTAAAATAATAAAACGACTAGGCCAAGCACGTGTTATTCACAAGGCAGATCATTCGAGAAGTGGGTCATGCGTAGACGGGACCGGCCCTATAGGGCCCACCAAGGACCCCATGCCCTATAGGGCCGACCCTAGTACCGTCCATCCCCTGTAGTGGGTTAGCATAAAGATCAATACTCCAGTTCACAACAGAGAATAATGCGATTCTAGCCGGACTAAACCCACCATTTCACTCGGTATATTTTGACGAGTCCGTCACAAAAACGAAGCCGCTGTGTTGCGTCTACAAACTAGTTTACTTTTTCGTTTGAAACCGGCTAATCTGCCAACCGAAAGGAAGGGAATTGTGGTATTTGAAGGGGAGAAAGATGAGTTTCCTCGTCAAAGGAAAGATTCCACCAAAGTAGAGCAGAAAGTCAAACAATCAACGTTGTCAGTACACAATCATCGAGGCATAAAACCCGATTATTGACTCAGCGACGGCCGAATCTCCGCCAAAGGGAATCAATCCCTTCTTTTTGGATGAAACAGTCCTGGGAACAGGAAAAAGACTCACTCTGACTAGTCCGACAGGTCCGAGATTCGTTCTGTTCTTGAATTTGTCCTTTTCTTTCTTTCGGTTGAACATTGACGGAACGGCCTGCAACATTACGAGTTAGATATGTACACATTTAATTAAACAGGAAAACTGCTATTTTGAGGGAAGATAATGGTAGGAAAAAACTGGCAAAATTTAATATTCACTCAGATCACAGACCTATTCACAGTGTCCATTCGAAAGAATGGACGCCCGGAGATGAAAAATATACTTTTTGTGTGCTCAGCTGATAAAATTCGATTATTTCACCAAAAATAATAAAAATCCTCAAAAACAAAAATAAATATTTTCAAAATCCCTAAATACCAAATTATTTGAACGCACAATCAAATTCTAACTGCAAATAGAAATCGTGGCGGGACCCTGCTATATGAAGTTTTGAGAAGAAAAGTTTTGACATTTCATTGATGATCGTCTATTTAACGAAATAATTGTGTTTCAAAGTGAATTAGTTAAAGGAGGTCGAATTCGTCGATTTTAGGGGAATATAAGCCAAAACAGGCGCTATGATGCGGAACCAGGGAAATTCAAAAGAGGAGAGAACAACAAACAAAAAACAGATCAATGGTATCGCTCTCTCTCTCTCTCTCTCTCTCTCTCTCTCTCTCTCTCTCTCTCTCTCTCTCGTTCTTTCCGCTACATTCCGCTCTACTCCATTTAATTGCTAATTGAAAGTAATCCAAGTATTTTACAGTGCGTCAGAATATGAAACGGCCGCCCTGAAGGCTAATTTCCCACCGGATACATGGCGTGTTGTAGAGTTGGCAGCGCGTGTCGCCACCTGGTCGAATAATCGCCGGTCGCACCGTTGGAATTCGAGATTTCGCTGTCGACGGACAGGGGAAACGCATAAATAGAGGCGCCGATATGCAAAATCGAGGAGATCAATCGGCACCTTTAATAATCGCCGATTGCGCATCGTTTGTGTTTAGCGGACATCCACCGGAAGGAGCGACGTTTTGAGGAAAAAGAAACGTTTCTTTACAGTATTTCAAGACAGAAAGAAGTGGGGATATGAGGCAGTAAGAAACGGAGTGTCGCATACGAAACAGTTGAAATTAAAAGTTTGAATGCAAAATTTCCCAAAAGCAGCACCAAGTTTGACGTCCGATGGGAACAAATTGGCATGTTTTGGACCCACCCATATTACTGCATTCCCGTTTGGTTTATAATTAGAACAAGTATCCCTGATGTCTGCAACTTTGGCTATTTTTTAAGTATCAGACGTATAGCGAAGGTAGATTTGTGCATTTTCTTCCAAAGAACAATCTTTAACCAAAAATAGCGGGAAATTCAAATTCTCAAACAGATGTGGGATCTTCCCAGAGACCATTTGCGACACAAAAACGTCAGTTAAGGGCGCTAATCGCGAGTTCTTTCGCCTTAGAAGGTCAGATGCGGGAATGTGAAAACCCTTCGAACTGTGTCATCAAATTAACTGGACTATTCGATCAGATTGCCTTGAAATTGCTGAGAAGATATTAAATCTTTAGAATTCAAAGATGAAAGTAGCAAATCAGTTGTCAATTAGAGGTGTCGGAGATGAATTAATCTTGACAGGCTGTGATGGCGCGTGTCTGTGGAAAAAATCGATTATGCCAATGAGACCGGGAGGTCGGCTGGACAATGGCCAGAGGAAGGGAGCCCGCACAGCCGGCCTTCGACGCTCCAATTAACAGACGGTCACCGAAAACTGGACGTAAACAACGGTAGAACTTGAATGGACGCATGGCAACACGGCCCAGGTTACGATTCAATGGGCAAGGGGAGCAGAGGGCACGGAGTGCACACCTGACCTCAGACGGTTGCGCAACCCACTCGACTGCGTAAGCTTCGGGATGGAGAGTAAGAGAGAGAGAGAGAGAGAGAGAGAGAGAGAGAGAGAGAGTGAGAGAGAGAGAGTTTGGATGAATGTTTCGTCCTAACTTCTGAAGTAGAAATAGACAAAACACAAACGGCTATGAAACCAAATGTTTATTCGTGTCATCAATATAATCTTCATGCAATGAAATGAGGGGCTCACCTGCTCCCTTCTCACTACTCCCTTAACACAGTTTCTGTATTTGTATGAAAGATATCCTATTTCCCATTTCATCCATCACGTAACAAAAGACGTTGATTTGAAATGTTTACTGTTGTGTTTTATCCCGTGCTCATCAATAAAATCTCGAAACAGCAAAGAAAGACGGCTCGTCAACAACACAACTCATTGCATAACACGAACTAGCTGCTGCTAACTTCCTCGCGAGATCGAAGACAAAAAGAAGAGGGAGATCAGTAGTTGGAGACCAGTTTCGACGAAAGAAATTGGTTGTTCTTCAGAGCTGAGAAGATGCGAGGCCGCTCCACCGACTTGCGTCGTTCCTTCACCAAAGAGTTGGTGGAACTGCGGGTGGCCGACGACTTGGACACGCGCGAGTCGGCGGACTGCGCACGTTCTGAAGAAGGTTTTGATGCACACAAACTGAGAATGTTAGAGTGAGGATGTGCCGTGAAAATAACGAGAGATAGAGTGGGAGAGACGATGGGTGCAAGATATCACACGCAGACACACCTACACACGCGCATAGATAGAACGATAAATGAAAGCAAAATACACATGCTTACATGTGTTCACGTGTGCACGTGAGTAACGACCATGCCTAACTGGGTGATTCGTTAGTTCGTGAAAAAAGAAAAGCAAACACTACGAGAGCCAACCAACCTCTGAGTGTCCCCCCACTGCCTCCCTCGTAGGAAATGCTGCTGCCGTTCTTCTCAATCGAGTTGCCGCGAACGTTGGTCCTCGCCGATTCCCAGTCTGTATCACTGCATTCTGCCTGTGCAATCGGCGCCGTACGCTCTTGTTTTATGGGGACTGAAGACGTCTTCGTCGACATGATCAATGGGCGCTCCGACTGAAAACACGGCATTATGAGGAGCCTTTTAGTTTGTTCTGATTATCTCTCTCTGAATCTTGCAACTGACCGATTTGGTGGTCTTCTCGTGCTGTATCCGCCGGATGTTGGCCTTCTTGTGGCTGATGATCTCATAGAGCTTGTTCCTGTAGTCATCGACATTCAGTTGAATGTGATCCGGCAGGGGCAACGTGACCTACTCCAATTCATATCTCAGAATGTGCCCTTGACCTACGTCATACGGTAGTTCAGGCTCGTCGGCTGGATTGTGAAATTGGATGACGTAAGGATGGACGAGGCACTGTTCCACAGTCAACCGCTTGTGCGGTGCAAATAACAGCAATCTATGAGACTTCACTGAAAGAAAGACAAAGGTTTACCGTTGGACCATGTCGATGGCATGGGGATTGCTCGTATTCACAACGGCTTCCAGAGGTTTCCGCGGCCGTTGAGGCATCTTTTCCAAGACAGAACCAGCGTAGTGACTACCTGCAATATGCAAAGGTGGAAGTATTAGGTGGAACGCACCTATACTATCGATGTCTGATTTCGATGGCTTGGCAATGGTATTCATAATCTTCTCAATCTGATTGATCGTCGAAGTCCCAGGAAACAAAGCTCTTCCTAAACTACCGTATCCCTTAATAGCAGCCTTTCTTACCAAGAATCATTTCTGCCAAAATACATCCAAGACTCCACATGTCTACTCCCTTCGTATACCGCTTGGCGGCCAACAGAATTTCCGGACTACGGTACCACCTGGTGGCTACGTATTCCGTCAGATCGGGCATGTTCTGCCCCTCCGGATAGTCTTCTAACTGAAGTATGGATTAGAAACTAAAAGGTGCATTCGACCTACTGAAGATAAAGAACGAGCAAGACCAAAATCGGCTAATTTCACGCGACAATCGGCATCCAAAAGAACATTCGAGGGCTTTAGATCTCTGAAAAATAAAGTTCTTGAACCAGTGAAACCGTTTTTCTGCAGGTTTCACGAATCAAAAAGGCTGTCAAAACACACGAGATCCTTGTTTAAAAAAAATACTGATCCGCATTTTTATAAAAGCAAAAGCTGCAAAAGACAGATGGTCAAAGCGGACGATGACATCCTCTTGAGCGGGCAAAGGACAACCCACGAGGGCTGTTTATATGAGCACCCTTCGCGATCACACCGATCTCATACGGCGAAACGCACCATTGTGAGAGGACGGAAACAATGCGACTCGATGGTTCCGAAAAGAAAATGAGTTCATTTGTGAGTGAAACTTTCGACTGATTTTGAATTCAAAACATTGAAAACCTTTCCTCTTGCTTTTCCCCCGTCTTCCAAAAACTTTTGCCTTCGCGAGAGTTTCCCGGTCGATGCCATAAAGACGCAGACAAACGATTTCCCGTCGCACCTGTGGAGAACGTTTCCGCTGTGCAGGAAGCGGATGGCGCGGAATAGCTGGCACATGATGTACTGCTTGTGGATGTCCTTCAGAATTGTCATCTTCTTGATGACGTTGTGCAGATCGGCCTCCATGTACTCGAATGCAAGGTAGATGTCTCTGAATAAGGGCTAATCTCTCTCTCTCTTTCTTATTGTCTCTGTCTTTTTTATCTCTCTTATTCCTTCTTTTTTTTGCTTTGAACTCACTTATCATTATCGGCCTTGATAATATTAAACAATTTGATAATATTCGGATGCCTCCCAAACTCTTGTAAAAACATAACTTCTCTAAACGTCCGCTGCGAATCCGTGGCATTTCGAAACGCATCAAAAATCTAGAAATAAAATTAATCCATTTACATTTAAAAAGGACCTTTTTAAGGGCGACGATTTCTTTATTCCGCCTGTCAACCGCCTTCCAGACAATTCCATAGGCGCCTTTTCCGAGCCTCTTCTGGATCTCATAGCGTTCCTTCACATGGTGCTCCACCTCTTCCGTCGTCATACCCTGCTCTGAAACTTATTCCCATTCCCCAGAAGTTATGATCTTTAATGCGGAAGGCAAGGAAGATATATGCGAGATGATACAGCTGTTGACATCTTTTGATGTTCTCTGCACACCGGTTTTGGCACCGGAACGCTGAATAAACTGCCGTTTGATAGTATGGGAGGTCTACATTAGTATTTCATGTATCCCCAGAACATGCATATGCTTTGGAAAATAGGAAAAGTCTTTTCTAGAGGTCAAGTTGTCTGGAAGTGATAAATATCTTCAGAGGACCGGAAAGCAAACCGGCTCAAACAACAAACGAATAAAGGAAAAATTTGGATGGAGTCGCTGAAAATAGTATGTTGTGTCATGAGCTAAAGAACATTGTACATTAACTGAAATGTCAGAATGTCTTCAGAATTCACAGCAACCACCGAATGTTGCCTGGCTAGAACTATGCATAATTCATGGAGATCTTTTACGGAGAAAGTGCTTTCCAAAACCCTTGTCATACTTCACGCTCCAACAGCTCATCGATGAAATGACTTGTTTTCACAGGTGTCCTCAAATGTTACCTACGGGGTTCTGACTTCACATTTTAACGGAAATTCCAAAATGAATATCTACAGAATATAGTGAAATTATGATAAGCAGAGTCTTCGAGAAACCACAATTGGGGATTATAGTCTCTTGACGGGATTCTTGAGGCTATAAGTGACGAAAACAAGTCTGCAGAGATCAGACAAACAAGGATTCTCAGGGAATTTGCAGAGCTTCCGAACATTGGTAATTTTGGCTGCAGAAAAAACCGCGCGAACGCAAGAGTGGGAAAAAGAATGGAACTGCAAGCATGTTCAACGTTGCTGTGTTCGCCCCTTCACAAATCGTGCTATTGCATCCAATTACGGTAGGTTTATTGCCATTGAACTACCGGTGATTACCTACTAACGGCGTACGTAAAAGTGCGTCAGAGGTAAGCAAAATGTAAAAGGGGGGGGGGGGAATCTTATACGACCCTGATAAAACCATATGAAATCGGCAATTTACAGACAATATCGGTAGAAAGGCCCAACCTGCCCATTTGGTTTTTTGGTAAGCAAAGGAAAAAAGGAGAAAAGAACAAGAAGAACTCTCTGCGAGAAAGAGGAAATTGGTTTAAAAAAGATAATGGGTGAATGATGGAGAGTGAAAGAAATGCAGAAATAGAGAAAACGTGATGATCTTACTTCATTAAATACCAAAGAAAGAACTTAAAGCTAGAAAACGAGTTTCCCACCCAGAAGGATATGATAGTTGTTTGGTCGATAGATCCATGTTGCAGTGATTGCTATGGATTATGCGAAGCTGCAACCGGTTCGGGTTGCAGAGGAGGGACTTCGTGACTTGAATGCATCAAAGGCAAAGACCTTCTTCCTGACGTAAGGAGGAAGTTTTGGTCGTGTGCCAGTGCCATTTGTACGTGTTCGAGGACGGCTTCCGTGCTCACAACTTGTCTGCTAGCTGATGGAATATCCGATTCGATTCGGGATTTGGAGGAATTAACAGAAGAGAGTCACGGCCAATCACACAAATGGGCATCAAAGGGAAGGGAGAACGACACGTCTAGAAAGAGTGTTTATGAAAGGGAGAAGGGTTACTCAAACAATGGAGTTGTTTTTAATCGGGGTGGTGAGTTAAACTACAAAGTAGAAGTACTGAATATTCATAGACTACAGTATGAGAATTACATAGCAAATATGATAGCTGGGAAAATAAAGACAAAGACTGAAGAAAATTCACTAACGATAAGCTCAGATTTCAGAGGTCGTCTATTCTCCCAATTCTGAAGTGTAAGGTAGACTTTTCGCATCTCAAGGACCAAAGAAAAGCACACACAATATGAAGAAATGCATGATTCACAGCGATAGATGGATGAGTCAGAGAAGTCGAGTCAAAAAGCAACGGAACAACATACGGGCAATAAGCGCCTCTCGGCCAACCCGGGTGTCACGTAATCACCTGTTGCGGTAAAGAGTCCATCGGGAAAACAAAAGGTAAATTGACGTGTGACGTCATCCCGGATCGGACCTTCAGAGGCCGGAACCGTCGTGGATCGATGAGACGAGGTGCGTGTGCTGAACCAGCGCGACACAAATGGGAACCATGGCGACGGAGGGGCGCCGCCTCGCCACACTCATTGACTTCTGGGGCAGACGGCTACTTATGGGAGACGGTGGGAGGGCCTCAGGGGAACGCTAGGAATCTAGGGATTCCGAATTGGAGAGTAGAACAGGCTGACTGCATTGGTGGGTTATGGAAAGTGCCACTTACGCATAGAAGGACGCCATTAGTTTGATTCATCGTTCAGCTGGAGCACGTTTAATCTCTTTTTACTGACTCACTCACTCTTTATAAGTACGCTGCTTGTTTATTAAAGACATTCAAATGCGTAGAAAGCGTGAGGTCTCCATTGTGAGGTCTTTGCAAATGGTTGATCTCAGGCGAACTCAAACCCACGGGTTTCATTGCTTTAGTAAGTATGACGACTACAAAAAGAGAAAACTGCGGTAGTCATCAACGCTGCATTCCAAACTACTCACCTGATGACTACGTTCGCATCTGCAGTGTAGCGTAAGCTCATAAATGACGTCGTGACTCCGGAAGTGAGTTAATTTACGCAAAAATTCCGGGAATGGCGGGAGAAATCAATGGGGAAAAGTAGTGTTTCCCTGGGGAATTACCTTCCGCTGTGACATTTGTGTTGGCCGCATTAACACTTTGTTATTCGGCCATGAACACAAATAACCGACGATTGACAGGGGAGAAAACAAATCTTCAGCAGGCAAAACCAGGGGAACCCATGTTTCGACGAAAGGTTAGCCAAAGGAACGGGGGACAACCGGTTCGGCGGGAAAAACCCCGATGAACCCCGGTAAATTGGAAGTGGAACAGCACGTAAAAGGGAGATTTTGGAAACGGAGAACGAGCAAAGGGAAGTAAGAAAGGCATTACGAGATGCAAAGGGTGAGTATTGTAAATTCATTTAGAAGAAATGAATTTTCAAGTAATCTTAATAATCTACAATTAATTACTTCATCTATGATTATCAATCTGTCCTTCAGTCTCACCAGACTCCATGTACATGGTTGTACTTTGGGGCTTTCCGGAGGAAGTGCAATCTGGCGCTACCTGCAAATCTGCGGAACAAGGGACTAAGCGTTCCGGAGTTCAATTAAACGTTGGTTGTGTGAAAACTAGGGGTCTCCATAGATTCTTAAAATCAGAACATTCAAAAGAGCAAATGGTGAGAAATGATGTGCTCCCAAGGCGACATCCGCATTTCCGGGTACAAGCGCTCTCCCGTTTAAGAGATGCGCTTCTGAGGAAGTTAACACTCGTCTCAAAGAGAAAAAAGGGAGAGAAAGATACGGATGAAGCGAGAGAGAGAGAGAGAGAGAGAGAGAGAGAGAGAGAGAGAATGATCACATATTCTATCGCTCACTTTTCTCGGTGTAAACTTTTTTCTTCACCAACAAGTCGTGGGACTTCGAAGCTTCTAAAGTGTCCAAAACGCACAGTCATGGGTATTCTGTTGCGCGGGATGAGCAAATAATGAAGAATTCATGCCGTAGTCCTCAAACGACGTCAACTGAGAACCTCCCCCAGTCCCTCCAGAATCCGAACCCATCGGGAATCGGGAGTCATTCGAAGGCCCTGGAGTGTGTTGTTTGCTGGGAGAGGACCCAAGCGGGGCGCAGGTAAGCGGCCGATCGATTCCTTCGCAATTATAATATTAGTGCCCTGGGGACTGTGGCCAGCTGGCCGTTAGGGACAGCCGGCTGCCTCCGCCCCCGCCAGCCCACCTGCCGCCACCCGCTTCCACGCGACAGCACCTCATTATGGACGGAAGCGTCTGGAACGACGATCAGTCTGCTCAATTCGGAGAGGGATTCCAGGCCTTGCAGATACAGAAACTCCTGTTTTGCAAATGGACGGGAGCCAGTTGGAATGATGGAATATTGACGACTGGCGGATGGCAGGAAACCATTTGGAGCGGAAAATGTGCGATTTTTCGTTTTCGAACTATCAGCAACCTGCAAATAATGTTTGCTCGTCTGTAAAGGGAAGCAAAGATGAATTAGGAACAGTTTAGCCCGTCTTCAGAAAAGAGAAAACGCCCTAGGAAGTATACTCTGAGGGCTAATTTCTGAAACCGCCGTGCACGGCCAATTCGAATTTGTCAGTGCTGACAGACAGCTGTCGTCTAGGAGAAATGAGGTCGTTTCTTCCCGAAAACCAAGGCATTTCCGAAATTTCGATTTCGTGGGGTTCTCAAAGTATTATTCTCCGTAGAGAGGGAGAAGGTTATTTTGAGGAAGAGACAAAGGAGAAGACGGAGACACAGGAAAGAAAAGGTTGAACGCATTGTTTTGAATTAACCTTGCCCTTTCAGAGGAACAGAGGGGAAGTTCGTGGCAAAATGCCAATATAATTGTGTGCCTACGGTAGTTAGAGTCCGGAAATGAAAAGTGATACTTATGGGTTGCAACTGAACACCCATCCATATGCAACAAGGGACGTCTCCTATTAAACACGGCAGTAAGCGAATTCCCAAGGGCCTGTGAAAATATTAGTTGGAATACAAATTGTTTCAGGTTTTGTCAGTTTAAAAGGCAATTAAATCACATTTAATTCCTATAAGTTGGAATCTTTAACATAATTCGCCCAAGAATCGAAGTTGCCCGAATGTTCTTACACCAATTTCCTTGACTCAATTAGCCATCTGGGTTCTGCAACGAATGAACAAAAATCAAGCAATTTGCACCTGTCGCTACTTCGATTGTGGAATAGTAGACCTTGCCTCGCAAGCAACTTTCCTTTTTCTTCTGAAGCCAGCAATGAGACTCAGTCATAAGGTTATGTATGTGGATGTGAAAGGTGACCACTAACCATTGCCTCTCTCTCTCTCTCTCTCTCTCTCTCTCTCTCTCTCTCTCTCTCTCTTTCTCTCTCTTCTCTTTCTTTCCCCGATGTATAAATGTGTGTTTCTTCGCTTTCGTATTTGATACGTATGTATTTTTCTCGTGTCACTTTCATTTCCTTGTCAATTTGCATATATTCTCTCTTAAAATGTATCTCAGAATGGACGATCCCTCGATCTTCCTCCTGCGCACAGTAACCACAGTGGAGGTCTTTCTGGTAGTCACAGCCAACTTGGCCGTGGTCTACATGGTCCTCTTCAAAACACCCAAAGATTTCAAGAACTTTGCCTTTCTCATCCTCCTTTCCGCTATCTTCTCAATCGGAGGCTGTTTCATAGGATGGACCACCGTGAACCAAGTGGCCGGAAGAACCGCCGATGGGACTACTGTATTTGTAATTTACGGGCTGGCGAGCTTTTTCGGACCAAAGATTGCCTTCGCCCTCGATCAGACTACATTTCTTACTGGAATGACTATCCTCTATCTGACGCCGTTCAGCATGGGATACAGACTTTATATAATTAATTTTGAACCACTAAAGAGACGTTTTATATGTCTCCTGGTTTTTATTATGATCTTCCCTTTTATCTGGATTACGGTAGGGAAATAAATTTACAAAATAGAAAAGACATTTCAGGGTTTCAAGCTACAGCAGTATTGTTCAGAAGAAGAAATATATACTCAGATGCCTAGTTTACAAGAAAAAGTAGAAGAATTTGTGATTTTTGGCCTAAAAACTCCAAAAAACGCTTGGGAGGTAGGATGTTACCGTAATCCTTGATCTATTCTTTAGCCTAAAGCTATGGTAATCCTAAGATATTCGGCTTTCTCAAACTGTGCAATTACTATAATTCTGGGACAGGCCATTAAATACAGCATTAACAGGTTCAGTCGACAGTACTCTACGAGAACTCGGATTCTAAATAAGGAGACTGTCTGGGTTGGTTGCTGAGGGAGAAAAAGAAAGAGAGAGACAGACAGAGAGAGAGAGGCAGAGATAGATAGATAGAGAGAGAGAGAGAGAGAAAGAGAGAGAGAGAGAGAGATCTTAATGTTCAGATGTTGACAATCCAGGGAATAATTCCTCTGATCATGGCCGTCGGTCTCCTTTTGTTCAACTTCTCCATCGCCCATAACCCCTCCCTCCCTCCTTTGCTCAACAGCCTCACTTTTGTCATCAATGTCACCCACCCTCTTTTAGAAGCCATCACAGTGCTTGTTTGTATTTCCAACTACAGAAGAATAGCCAAGGGATGGTTTTCTTAAGCAAAACCATCAAATGCCTATCCTTGTAGGATTCCAAAAGTTCAAAATTCTAAATGACAGTACATATAAAAATTGAGGAAGAGCACGTTCATTGCCACATTCAGTAGGGACGAATAATGCAACTGAAAAATCAGTGGAGCACAAAAAGCCCAGCTAGTTCTTCAAACATTTGATGTTTGGTCATTGTTCTTTAAGCAGACAATTATATTCCTTCGGTTGATTCGATTCTCGTTGATCTCACGGCAATGAACCCGTTGAGCTGTTCATTTATTTCTGTGCCGGATGGAAACCTGCTTATGCAGCGAGAAGCTTTCTGCCGTTTTTGTCGTTCAAAAATTACTGTCACACAAGAATGCAACTCTTTCGTAATCGCTGACATTTCAGCACCTGACCTAGAACTATCTTTTAAAGTAACACAACACAACTGTGCTTAAAATGTGGCCTCCCGGTTTAAATGCTACTCAACTCAAAACAATTTGTGTAAATATTGTACAATCTTTACAGTTGTCCATAATTTCAAAGTATCTCTGGTGACTTTCAGATTGAAGACGTTGGTCGCGATGGTATTAGACTCGACCTCCGTTCTTATTCTTAGAGCAGTTACCTCCGCAGAAGCGTTGATGGCCGTCTCCCTCAATTCCATCGTCATCCTCATGGTTGTAGCCCATTCCCCTGAAGAATTTAAACACTTTGCCTTCCTCATCCTCTGCTCATCAATCGCCCAGATCTTAACGTCCCTTGGAGCTTGGATGACTGTCAGCCAGGTCGTGGGAACAACTGCCGATGGAACAGCGGCCATTGCTGTCTATGGCTTGGCTGCCCTCTTTGGACCAAAGATGGCTTTTCTCGTGGATTCTTTCACCTTCATCACAGGAGTTGTTGTCCTGTGGATACCTCCATTCAGCATGGGCTATCGCATTTACCTATTGCATTTGAATTCTCTCAAGCGGAGGTACCTTTTCCTCGCACTATTGTTTATTCTGTCTCCTTTTATTTGGATGCAGGTTGGTTAACTCTCTCTCCCTCTCCCTCTATCTATCTTTTTCTACATATGGCACAAATCCTTTAAGACCTACAAGTGCCAGCAGTTCTTTTCCCCTGAAGAACTTTTCACCCAACTGCCTGATTTAGAATCAAAATTGGAAGGCTATCCAGTCTTTGGAATGAAAAATCCAGTCTATCGTTGGGAGGTCAGAACCACAGAATGTTTTGTGGATATTCATATTTCAGACCACTGCTCTTATTTACCTAAGATATGAGCCATTGTCCACGTGTCTTGTGACTCTTCTTCTTCGTCAGATCCTATTTTGGGATATCCGTAGAATCAGAAGACGATCCCACGAAATAGAAACAAATACGGCACCCATGCAAAAGGAAACCGTTTGGGTGAGAATGCGTTCCTCTCTCAGAAGAGTGGTCTTTTAAGATTATGACAATCCAAGGAGCGATTCCTCTAATTCTGGCTCTGTCCACTACTTTTTCAGTCTACTCTCTCAAAGACAACACAGTTTCTCTGCTGAATAGTCTAACATTCGTCATTTCGGCCGTTCAGTATATCTGTGATCCAGTTACAGTACTCCTTTGTCTACCGATCTATAGAACTGTGATCCATGGGTGGATTTGTCGATTGAGCAGGAGAAAAATGACCAATGCGTCCAACAGAGTTTCCGATACATCAACTGTTTGATCACTTCTTGTTGTAGTTGTTAATAAAGAATTTCAATTCATTCTATCTGAATTCTCGCACTGTGCATCTTGAACAAAGCCCAAGATTTGTTCTCCTCGTGAGATAATGAAGTTAAACATAGCTTTAACTGCTTCTCTCAATTGCAAAGGCACATTCCTTAAACCTATTTCGCGGCGTAAATTGTGAATCTGGGGAATTCAGTTATCTTAGATTTTTCCTTGGTTAAATAATTTTTTCCTCCAAATAAGGGCAATCACTCGCACTTGTAAGCACGGGCAGGAACTTTTATTGACTACCAAGTACGGTTGGAGATCATTTTGACAAATTAATATGATGTGGGGTTACAACTACAATGTATTAAAAAGTATATTCTTTATTCACACCTTCGATTTCGTGAACAGTTAAATTAGATTGAAAGTTTGTTTCAACTTGCAAAATGGGGCGAGGTCAAGGCTCGGACCATCGTCCCGGGGGCGCCCGGCGGCAGTGAGGCCTCCTCCTGTCAGTGCTGGCTACAGTGGAATCCCCTCGGATGCATCGTCCCACTGCCACCAGTCCACCCAGTGGCCCCGTGGAGAGAGGAGGTCTTCCTGTCGCCACGGGGCCACCGGGTGGACCGGTGGAGAGAGGGCCATTGCGTCCGAGGGGATCTCAGAGCATTCACCACTGAGCGGAATCGGACTTCCCCACCGCCGGCGCATTCGAAACTGGGCGGTCTTCGTATAAATAAGCCCGTCCAGTGAGGCAGCCGACAACAGTTGGGGGGAGGGCGCACCGCTCTGCCGAAAGAGACGCAGAGGAAGACTGGCAACAACATAATGGCTATAGTACTTGCAATATCTTCTCAAGAAATTATTCCTATTCTTAGAAACAGAAGGCTCAAAATTAGCACATTTTAACACCTAATCATAGGAAAGCAGAGTAAAACAATGCACTACAGGGTTTTCTATCATTCAATTATTCTCCACTCTTCTCTTACCCCCTGACATACGTAGAACACCCATGTTTCCCTTACACGTACACAAAAGGACTAAAGCAGATAATTTATCCGTATTGGGGGAGATACAACACGTGTGTCAAGCAAGGAATGGTGTTGGTGCGTATTTGGTCTAAAAAGCGGCCGTAGGGCGCCCGGGGGCCCTCTGCCGCCCAGAGAACAAGGCATAAAATGGTGAATCGCTACCTACTTCCCGGGCTGAGTATCAAACGAAGAGAATCTGGAACCGGCCACACGAACAAAGGGATAATGTACAGATTATACAACCGGAGATGGAAGGAAATCAATCGATATGGTATCGATTAGAGGGGTTTCAGGCGACGGAGACGCTTACTGTAGTTGTACTTCACCTGACGCCAGCGCTTCATGAAGAACTTTTGCAGAGTTTGGCCTAAAACAATGTTTCACCATTTATCACGAGTCCAAGATGTCATATTCTGGACGAGACCCACCTGCTACGCCTACTGGAGAGTCGTCCTCATTGAATGTACGGCAGTTGTTGAACATGAGGTCCAAGTCTGCTGCGAATTCATCAGGCGTCTCGTAACAGAGATAGTCGACCTTATTCCTGATGGTCGAGATGTCGATTGGATTCTTTATTATATCCTTGTAGCCAGGAACCAGCTCTGTGTCAACTGGCTCCATGAAGGGACCGACTGACGGCTGCTGCTCCAATTCGTCCAGCATGGTCCTGAAGGGAAGGGATTAGCCACGCCCATTCTATTGAACTCACCGGCAGAGGTCGACATTCATCTGAGAGGGGAAGACAACTGGAGTCAGAGGTTCCGCTTTTCTCTTCGAGCCTCGGCGGAAATCTCTGAAATAGACTTTTTAGAAGTTTTAAAACTCTGTAATTTAAAACACTTAATGGGGAATGCAACTTAAAAACCCCTTTGAATCGACTGGTATTGTACGAAAACTCACTTGACTTCGGTCTCAACGAGTTCCTCCATCTCCCCTCGTTCCTCGCTCTCTCCCCTCAGAATTACTCTTCTTTCAAAGTTCTTGGGTTCGCAAGCAAGACAGAAGTACTCGCTTGGAGAGTCGGGAGTATGTTGCCCAGAGCATTCGATGTGGATGAAGTTGTAGCATTTGCGACAGGGGTAGATGGGGGCTCCATCCTTCTGACAAAGGACACAGATTGGCTTTCCTCCTGCTCCTTCGCGGCAACGGGGACAGAACCACTTTCCATCGGGGACACCGGGGATTGCGGGCTGAAAGTACAATGTTAGGAGGGAAAAGGACAAAATGCACCTTGAAACATTGCATGTGGTATCCCATTTCACAGCCATCGCAAAGGAGAAGGTCTTCCGCCTGTTCGGACGTCTGGCAGATCTGGCACTTGGATTCGGTTATGGAGCGTTCCCAAGCGACTGAACTATCCAGACACTGAAAGTTTCCTTATAATTGGAATCGAAGATTAAAATTTGATTTAAGACGTTTTCGAAAATTATGCTTGTGTTGCATGTAATATGACCCCTACCTGAACAGCCAGCATGAGTTCTGCGGGAGTCCTGGCCTCCTGGATGAATTCCCTCCATTTGTCCGAGAGTTCCCTCCTGTCCTCCTCCGTCTCTTCTTCTTCCTCTTTTGTGTCGTTCAGATCATCCTTCGATTCATCCTTCGAATCGTCCTCCTCCTTTGGCTGAATTCCCAACACTTGGGCCGCTGTGGGAGCTGCTCCAGCGTAAAAGTTCTGTCGAAGGTATCTCCGCTCCACCAGAGCTTCGCAATCCAAAAGTCGCTGTTTCAGATCATCCAAAGACTGAGAGGGGCCCTCTACACAATGAGAATAATCCCAAAGCTCTTGTTCTTCTAAAAGTCACAATTGAAAGTTAGTTTCACTTCATTCTTACCGGAAGGGTAGGTTGGAGGAGGGGGAGTCCATCCCTGAGGTCCCAACATGGCATCGCAGATTCTGTGTTCCAGAGAGGAGATCTCGTCTCTCACGTGATTCAAAGTGGCCTTGGCTACTTCCTCTTTCTGAATTGTATCTCCGACAGCAGATAAACGGACTAAAATACATTTGTAAGTTGGGCCAAATTCTTCCAGAAACTCACAGTTCTGGAGTCTGACGTCCTTGAGGAACCAGCTCTTGCAGAGAAGACGGTGGAGACACCGTTCCCTGATTCCTCTTCCGTGGAGACTTCCCCTCACTGCGTCCAATTGTTCCCTACTCTCCACAGTCCACCATCCTCTCTTACAGGTATTTTCGATTCGACGGCACTTTTTCCTCTTTCTCTTTTCCTGGGCAATGCGAGACATGACAACCTCGTCGACGAGGTTTTCCATTGTCGCCAAAACATCAGGGTCGGTGAAAGAAGTGGCTGAAATATCGGTATTACCTGTAAAGAAGGAAAGGACTCACTCTCGTAGGGCTTCGGATCTTTGGAGCAGACTTCGGCTGAATTACAGGCTGGGTTGTGGGGTCCGGAGGATTCAATGGACTCCACAAGGACAGTGGGCACATGAGGGAGTTGCCAGTATTGACGATGGTAGCGATCCCAGCCGAAGGGAAAAGAACGGACGCGGTTGTTGAGGACGTTGATGTGGTCCTTCAGGTCATCAGACTCTAGTTTCAGATGGGAGATGACGTCATCCAACTCTTCTACGGACATGTTCTCTTCCTAAAAGTAGAAGGGTTGCTTATCTACCTTGTCTTATCTCTCCCTCCCTCTCTCTTAATTACATATTGTCGCTTGCCCAAAACTAACCTCGTGAGTAAGAATCTCGACTTGTCCAAGCCCCGGTGTTAGTTTCTTGTTGTTGAGCGGTTGGGGAGAACCCGGCCTGCTTCCCTCAGAGTCCGAATTCTCAGCCTCGCCCTCCTCTTCATGATGCATCTTCTCTTCTTTCTTCTTCCTCTTCTGATGCCCCTTCAATGCCCTGGCTTTTCCATCCCTCAGCCATCGCTCTCCTTTCAGTTTTCCTATTTCTTCGAGGTTGTTGTCAATTTCCTTGACGATGTTTCGGCAACACAGAAGCTCATTGCAAAGGAACGCAAGGATGGACGACTTTTGCTCTCCTCCCAGTTCTTCAAAGTGCTGGGTGTTCAAGAGTTTTGCCAATTTCTTTCCCTGCGAACAGCGAGAGTCTAGGAATTGTCTCATGAGTTCTGAATAGTTTTCCCGGGACATCCCGACGTCAGCCAGAGACTGGTCCAGTTTGGTATGACCTCTGAAATCAGTCACTGAAGATTCGAAAAAGGAAGAAAACTCACTTTTTCCCACTCGGTAGCCCAGGGTATTCCAATGCTAGTCCAAAGAGTGTCTTAGTCAGGAAAAGGACTTTATCCTGATGAAGTCTATCTCCCTCCAACCCTGACACAAAGTTCTCCAGCGAAGGCAGGGAAGACCGTTTTATACTCAGGACATCGGCAAAGTTCTGACAGAACTCGAAAACCATGAGAGCGTCGGCGAAACCTTCTCCGCTGAGGGAGAGGCCAGCCAGACGGGTTAGTTCCGGCATTGGCTGAAAAGGATGAGGAATTGAGGAAAATGAAGAAGGGTGAGATATAACTGAAGAGAGAGAGAGAGAGAGATAGAGAGAGAGAGAGAGAGAGAGAGAGAGAGAGAGAGACTTACCCTGATCTCAGTGAGAGTCAGATCGTCGACTGGTTCCCTACTCCACTTGCTCTTCTCCTCATCGTCGTGTCCTTTAAGATTCTCAGTCAAATCGTAGAGATCATGAACCTAAAATCTCATTGTTTTCAGTACCTGCGTGAAGCCATACCTCTTCAGGAGTAGATTCCCTCACGACCTCTCTAATCTTCCTCTCCCCATTCTTCGGAGGTGGCTTCTGACTAACCAACAGAGAAATCTGTTCAGCCACCTCTTCTTCCGAAAGTTTCAGAATCATTTTCTCCCCTGCCTCCTCCTTCGGATAGATGAATTCTCCAATGAGCATCTTACTTGAGAAGGAAAAGTTATCCCTCGTGATTGAGTTTGACGGATTTTTCATCAGGTACTGAAACACTGCCTTTGTTTCATTGCGGAATTCAAATTACCCGAATGACTTCGGCGTAGGAGCTGAGTTTCTTGCCACAGGGAGCGTAGTAGACCACGTCTCCTCTCACTCCTGAGGCTGCGATCGCTCGGATGCAGGTCTGACGACGCCAACTGAAACATTCATTTGAATTTAGCCCTCTCCAAAAAGGCGTCTACAAAGGAAATTAAACCCACCCCATTCTAAGAGGCACCTTAACTTGAGCCTCTGTCGCCGGGGGTCTCTTCTTTCCGTGTTCGGCAGCTTCGTTCGGAGTGGCTGTGCTCCTGGTGTCCGTTCCTTCGGAGGAAGTGCTGGGTTCCACTTTCAGGGCATTTCTGGTGATGGAAGAGAGGTCTAGGATCCCATTGGACCCCTCCTTCTTCCCGTTTGCAGCCTTCGCCAAGGCATTCTGTTGCTGAAGCATCTGGGCGGCCAGCATCTGCCACATTGTTTGTTCCATGGTAGACTTTTGGTTTGCGGAGACGTTGGCGCTGAAAAATTGTAGTTGAGGTTTTATCTAAGTGAAGGAATACGGAAACATCTTTTTTTCCTTTTGTAGAGAGTTTAGAAAATGCTCAAAAGGTACAGGTACAGATCCGCCCAATTCAGCTAAACCCCGTTTTAACCCGTTCAAAAAAAATTTAACTGATTTTCAATAATCATACAAATTGATTTGATTTATTCGTTAACGCACTTGTGCAAATATTTCTACTGATGTAGGCGAAAAAGATGGCGCAGGAGATAAGAGTGCGAACTCTCGAACACATGACCTTGGTTCGAATCCCTGTCGTAGCAGAAATTTTGGCGCCTATAAGCCATTGTCAACATTACTTTTATTTCCGCGAGTAAAACTGATAAATGGCATTTAAACAATAAGTGAAGTCTGAGAAAGAATGCTACTTTATGTCCAAAGTGATCCTGCTTACAGCGTAATTCCCTTGTTCATTCAAAATGCCCTGCATCAACGGAGGAATGGTTCTGTCCCCTCCCCGTTATCTGAGAAATTCGTCTCCATCTCCAACCACCTCGGTTGTTTTGCGAGTCGTCGCCCCTCGGCGGCGGCGCAATCGCCGTCCTCTACCAGCAAACAGCCGCAATTGCGATGCATTTCTGGCCGCAGGATGAGTCTGTTTTCTCAAACAAACAGATGCCTTACCTCTTCTGCGGCTTCGGAATCTCCCCTGCCTCCAGATGAAGCTCAGCCCCTTCTTTGATGGTCACGGTGGCGGAAGAGGTGGGAGGCACACGAGCTGCTTCTTTTTTGTCAGCTGCTGCAAATACTGCTTTACCAGGGCCTTTTATATTTCTTTTACCGTTCTTGTTCGTCATTTCAGCCAGTTGCCTGAAGATCTCCCCCAGCCCCTGAGTCTGTTGCTGCTGGTGTTGCTGCTGGATTTGTTGTTGAAACGCCATAATCTGTGCCTGAAACCATCGGGAATTAGTGCCACTTGGCGGTGGTTACCTGTGCCTGTGCGGCTAGCATTGCTTGCCACATGGCCATCTCTGCTGAGGCAGCCGGCTGTCCAGATGAGGCCACCCGGCCATTCCTTGGAGAGGCCGCCGACGGCTGCGACGCCTGCGCCGCGGCCAACAGACGGAAGAACGCGTTCTGGTCACACATGTCGCATTCACTGGAACAAATGGGCTGAGGGGAAGGGGCTCGAAGAGAGGAGAGAAGAGAAATGGACACTCAATGGGGATTCGAATACTAAAGATGTCTGCTCAAAAGAAGGGGTTGAGCGACTTAAGAAATTCAGTTGTGTTCCAAGAAATTCTTCGCAAAAATAAACAAATACAATTAACTGGCAAGAGGTTTTGAAACAAAGAATGCCAAATGGCTAAAGGCTGACCCATCAAATACAATGGTTGCGTATTTACAATAGGAAATAAGCATTGTTTGACAAGAGACTGGTACATAGAAAAAAAGAAGAGAGGGAGACATTTGTGTTGATAATCCTAAAACTCAAAACCGCATCTAAACTTGGCTGAAAACAAGTTCATCTGAACTTTGGTTCGAGGGTGAGAAACATATGTGAGTGACGGCCACGTGCCATTCAACTGATTCGTCTTTTCTTAAACAAACAGCGGAAACGAGAGCAGAAAATAAATAAAAACACCGGGAATCGGGAATCGTGAGAAAAGTAAGAAAACTGCATGGATAGTGCCAGCTCTCCTCCTGTCCTCCTTGATCCAAATAGTTCTCTCTTCCTCCCCAACTGCCCCTAGTGACTTTTATCTGATGTTCCATAGTGAAAGGAGGCAGTGGCTGGTGTGAGAAGGGAAGGGTGGTGTTGTCGGGCGGCGGAACAGGAAGAGGACACGCCGAGGACGCCCGCCGACCGAAAAACAGCACTTTTGACCGCCGCCGGCCGCTGACCGTATTTACCGGCTGTGCCCTTCGGTCATCCCATATCGATCCTTCCTAAGAAAGGCCCAATGGGCCCTAATCCGACCCAACTGCCACTCCACCGCTTGTTTTTATGCAATTAACACTTGGCTGACTCACTCGCACGGACTGTTAAACGGCGCCAAGTGTCGGCCGTTTCGAACGAGGTCTTCCCGTCTTTCGGGCGCCGAATGGAGAGCGGCGAAGCGAGCGAAGGGGAATCGACGGGAGAGGAGAGGAGGGAGAAAGGGCGACGAGGGAAATGGCGCGGTTTGCGTCGGCGATGGCGGCGAAAGCGGCCGAGGGTGGCCGAGTGAGCTGATAAATGGGCGGCGAGCAGGGCGACGACGCGTGGGAACTCGAAAGGACACCCGTGACAAGGCTACTGTCGGATGGAGGCTACTGTACACAGGGACTACGGACAACACGTCCATCTTCCCTTTTCAATTTCAAGGGCGGAGAGAGAAAGAGGGGGAAAGAAACGAAGAAGGATTGTCCCAACTTTCCCGATTTTGAATCCCGACTCTCCATGTGAGGTTCCCAAGGCGGAAACAGTGTGAGAGAGGAGGAAAGCCGGGTGAGAAAACGATAGCTGAATCATTGCGAAACAAAGTCAGAGCGCGTCGGTTGGAACGAGCAAAAAGCGCTTTGAGAGCACTTTCGACCGAGAGGAGTTCAAAGAGAAGGAAGGAGGAGATGGGCAAGGGATATTCAGGGGGCAGAGACACTCGGATTGAGAGAGATCCAAGGCACCTGCTTGATTCAAGGAGGAAGGTGCCCCATAAAAGGGCTGAAAAAAGATTCAAAGGAAAAGCAGCAATGTCATAGTTAAAATATAGAGCAAAAGTCATTTGGAGTAAAAGGAATGATGAGACCACACAGCTGCCAGCGGCGGACCACCCTGCAGATAAGACAAATGACGTCACCCCCGCGTGTATTTCCCCGGATTTTTGTGAAACCCTGCACATGCTTATTTCGTATTTAAATAAGATGCAAATTTAAGTAAGAGGTTTTAGGACGTAAAAAACAAAATAGAACCCACCGCTTGAAAATAAAGACGCTAACTGAAGTTGAAGTGATTTTTTTCAAGCTGATAATCAATGAAAAAAGCGATAGGGCTTTATGCTGTGTGAAAGCAACCGAGGTAAAAAAAAGCAAAGCTTCGGGGTCGCGTGGCTTTGAGGACGGCGGGAGGAAATGGGAAAAAGGAGAAGGCGGCGAGGATATTAGTAAACAGTTTCTGGCCGAGGCGTCTCCAGAACAAGTCAATCGCCACCCGCCAGTCCCAACGAGGAAGGCCATTAGCCATAGACGCTTATTATAAATCTAGCCTGGCGGGTCTTATCAACAATCAGTGTTTTAAAATAATCAATTACATTTTTAAATACAGGCTAATGATGGCTAATCGTAAAGGAAACAATTGATTTTTAAGTTTCTAAAGTAAATTAGTTTAATATGAGCTAGATCAGAGTGTTTAATTAAGCTCCGTTCGATTGGTCTGTGCCATCTGGCGCAACATGGCGCATACCGTAATCGCTGACGTCATCTACCTCAAATACAATTTATAAAACGACAGTAAAACGACACGGCCTATCTTTCTTGGCGATTTCCAGGTATTGCTAGTGATTATATTGCAGGCCTTACCAAGTCCATGGATTCGGCCTTTGAATATGCAGCTTCTGTTTCAGCCTGACAGTTATGGAAAGCGTCCAGTAGCTGTTGAAATGTTAGAATCTGACTATGAAAAAAGGGGGTCTAAAAAAAGAAAATGGGATGTTGCCTAGATGAAAGCTGCGGAGCACCCGTTCGATACGTCAATTATCCAATATGCAAATGGGACACGACCAAGACGGGAGGACCTCCGCGTGACCACAGGAGACGGAGGAATGGACTGGGAGGCGACCGGAAGAGACAAAAGGAACATGGGAAAGTGGAGCTGGGCTAAGAAAGAGGATAGGTTCTCACAGTCTATGAAGTCTTTTTCTCATTCTACTTATTTGAAAGGGTTCAGCCAACGAAGCAATACATATGTCCAAGTGACATAGGCATCTCTTCACTCTGGTGCAAGTTTTACTGCCTCAGTCAACGACAGTAACCCGATAAGATTGACCCTTACAGATTACGAAACGACAAGTGCACGAGGCAAATAAGGAGGGCTATCTTTGCGCCATTCTTTTTATTTCTGCGATTACACAAAGTAAAGAAAATGCAGTTTTAAGTGGATTTATGTAGGCTCTGAGGAAATTATTTGAATGCACCTACAGGGCACAAAATGGGATTTAATAGGTAATACTTGTTTTTTAAAAGAAACACGCTCATTTTCATTTCACTGGTTTTAAAATGTCTTTTTCAGAAAATAAAGTCAATTTTGACCGAAATTTTCAAATCATTATTTTTGGCGCAAAGGAGATTGAAAGGTGATTGAAACAAAAAGAAACCCTGATTTCTTGTAAATTCAAAAACGTGAATAAAAAATACAAAAAGGATGTACCATTAAGGTAGGACTGGCAGTTTGAGTTCCATTTAGATAGAATACCTAAGGATTCCCTGTCTCTCATAGAAAGTACTCTGATTAAAAGTAGGAGAGAAGAATACTTGAAGTACAAAAGGTAAGAAGGCAGATGCAGTATCCTCTAAACTGTCTTATAAGGGCTAATTGAATATCCGAAAACTGTAAGTGCACTGGGGTCGTCTGAGGGTCTCCCCTGTTTCCAACCGACCCACCCCTTCTACCGCTTCTTCTGAGGAATCTGCCGAGGACAGTAGCTTCGTGGGTGGTCGTCGACTGCGATGGCGGTGGTTGGTTGGTGTGTGTGTGCGGGCGGCGGGCGGGAGACGCGAGCAGAGACGCGAATGCCGGCCATGTATGAATAAACCAAGGCGCACAATGAACGCCGCGCGGCCACCACCGCCGATGCGCCGAGGGAGGTCGCCGCCGGCCGCGCCATCGCAACTGACGAATTTCAAAAGAGAAGACTCACTTTCCCTTTGTTTCAGTCGCAAAAATTAGATGACACATTGGGTGACGCGCCAGGGGAGGCTCAGACTGACAAAAAGCCTTGATTGTAAAATGTGTTTAGACTATCCCAAATTTTAATACCTCCTCTGAAAGGATATCGCTTTGAAACCGAAAGTGAAACGTCTGAAATGTTGTATAATTCTCAGGTTATCTCCCAAAGGGCGATTACACGCCGTTGTTTACCGCCGCAGTTCGCACTTTGCTTCCCAGTCTCATTTACATATTGGTCAGCTGCCAACGCGTCATAATGAGGTCAATTACTTCAATTTAGTGCGAAACTCAGAGGTCAATCGATATATAACCCTATTTCATTAATTTGCTGATTAATGCTGGGAAGGCCAAGTCACAAGAAACAAAAGCAATGGGATTGTTTCAATTTTACTTTACAAATTTTCATCCCTCCAAAGGGTAAAAGAAGTTGTTATCACCTTTACTTGAAGTGTTTGTTTTCAATTCAAAATGCATCTTTTGATCAATGGTAACACTAACACGATGAAATGTCCGCCAATTCTTTGGGCTTTTGGGGTACTGATAGACTCTATAGAAACCCATGCTACAACGCTAAAATACTGAAGCAGTTTCAAATTTCAATCTTCATCTGCAGAGTAAACTAATAAGCCCCTTAATTGAGTTAATTTCAGAACAGTACGCAGTTTCTTACACCCCAGGATGGCTTGTTTCTTTGTTAATGATCTACCCTTCGCCCCCGGAAAACAAACTCTTTGTCCCCTTTCCTAGAATATGGAATGGAGGGACCAAAGCCCGTGAAGAATCCAATCCACAGTGGCCGTCTCAGTGCGAAAAACGACGCTGGGCCAAGGGTTTTTGGGTGAACGGCGTGGAATTCGGCAATTAAGAGGGAGGCCACCGAAGGGAACACGACGGCCGAGGCGGGGATTAATGCGTAGTCGGGTCAACGGGAGAGGAGGAGTCGACTGAGACGCAGACCCTCTGGAAACGAGCGAATGGCGCCGCCTTCGGGTGGCTGCGCCGGTTGTATACTGGCAGCTGGGTCGTAGAGGAGGAGGAAGGGCAGAGGACTCTCATACGAGAGGGACAAAGGCAGTGAGGAAGAACACTTGATGGCAGAGCTCACTTTCCTTCCCCCAAACACTAAATGGAAGCAAAAAGATGTCTTGGAAGGTCCATACTTCTTCGAAAACCGCGAAGATCAAAAGTTTCCCGAAAACCACCCGAAAGCCGGCTAATATGGTTTTTGGACTAAAAATAATCGACTTATGCTACCTTCCATTTTCAGTAGAGCAACTAATCCTACGGAAGAAACAAAAAAAGCGCAAAAGACTAATCAAACTAATAACGAAAAGTTACGGGGAATGAAAATCTCATAAGAACGAAAACGATTGAATGAGAATTCAACGTCAGTTGAAATACCTTTTTTAGTCAAGTCTCAGCAAAGCTCCCATTTTCGAATTCGGCGGCAAAACATGCTGGACCAGGTGCTTCTGATTAGCCTAACAGCTGAAGAAGAGACAAGTTTCTGGTTGAAATAGCGCCCTGGTTTTCACCTTAAAATCTCCAGAACACAAACAAAAATCCACAGCTGTCTTTGTTTCTAATCGGCCTTTCCGTGCAACCTTCTGATGATCCCTTTGCTTGCTTATCACTCTAATTGCTCGTTATGGCTAATCCCAGTGCTCTCTTCTGGCTTACCGGAATTAAGAGGACACATGACCACAGAGAAGTTCCCACGAGACGATGCAACTGTTGAAATCTAACCTTTTTCGGCGCCAGGAGTGCCGACGACGGCTGTTATGGCGCGAGCGGCTCCTCACTCTATTGATGTCCTAATTACTGCCGACGCCAACATTTATACTCCTCGCCTCGTCCTGGAAGACGCTAATTGTTTCTCTCGGAGCAGTCGGCCGACGGGACGCCGAATGGGTAGTCGAGGGTGACGGAGAGGAGGGGAGGAAAGGCGGTGGAAAGGAGAATAGCAGAGGCAAGGCAAAGCTCACAAGCAGTCTCACATGTTTTCCACAGCTAGCGGAACCTTTCCTTGGCCGAATCGCCATTACCGTAACCCGTCTGATCGTCCGATGAAACTCGACAACAGCGGAATCAGTGCTGTTTTGCTTCTCCGGCTGTTGTCCTACGAGAAGCGATGTTTGGCAGCCGGCTGGCAGGGAAAGCCCCGTTTATGATCCTCCGCCAACACACGGATCCGCCATATTGCTTGCCTCAGTGGAGTAGGTACTGGAGGCAGTGGAAAAGAGAGGAGGAGGAGGCCACACTTACTCACTCAGTCACACCCAGGAGGCCATACTTACTCACTCAAAGTCACACCCATATACACACACAACCAAACACACGGGCGTAAGACTCTACCTCAAAACATTCCACGTCAAAAGTGCAGGTGCGCTGACGCCATTCAACGAGACGGATGCCTCCGAAAGCTGCCAGAGAGACACGAATCAGCTATTCAGCCAAAAGCCAGGAATGCCCTAACGACTACTGACAAAGGGAAGTTCATGTGTTTCAGTTCTACTTTGAACATTTGCTTGAATAATTCGCAGGAGAGGCACAACTCTCACTTCAGAGGCAAGAAACAGACACAGACACTAAGCTTAAGTTTGGTTTGAAAGTACCACGGTTCAAAAATTCGAGCGATTATCCACTTGCCCCCGCAGCTTGGCTAGTTCTTAATTTCGAGAGAAATATACATAGTTCGCTTGTTTAAGTTCAACTTAAGTGCCTACTCATTCCATACCTCCCTCGCCCGATAAGCCAACCTCAATCGGTGACCACCAGAATCTTGATAACAGTGTTGGGAGGGTGTTGTGTCTTGGTGGTCCAAGGGGGCGACGGGGCGATATCCGGGACCAGGGCGGCCGTCACTCGAGTCGAGGAACACACACGGCGGAGCGGCAGCCGTGATGGCTTATTGCATCGACGGGCGCCATCGAGAATGGAAGTCGGCGGCCGAGAGACAAGCGATAGATAGCCGTGCGCCAAACAGCAGATGGCACACACGCTTCCGCACACGCCACCCTCAGTTCCGGGGGTTCGGTTGGAGAGGTTCCGAAGAGGGACGACAGTTAATTGGAAGAACAATTATAAACTGGCATGATATTATAAAGATTTAGCTTATCTTGTTTTATGGAGCACATGTTATAAAAGCGTATAGCATAAGTACAACAGTCAACGAATACGGTAATCAAGGCTGCGGCCCCATGAATCCAGTGCGCCGCCTAATGTCTTTCTCATTCTGACCCTTTTGGTAGTTAAATTTCAAAACGGACCTACATATTGATAGACTTTATCAAAATCACATTCTACAAAGTCGTTCAGTTCAACTCATCTTAGAACGCCTAGACTTCCTAGACTTCCTTTCGACCTTGCAGAGCGTGAGCTGATGTGCTCTCCGTGGTGAAGAATGCCAGAAAATGGAGGCCCATGAAGACCAGAGGATTGCATTCACTAAGACATCAGACATTGCTTCTAATGTCCAACGCTCTGTTCAAGTGAAACACTTAAAAATGATAAATACTTTTTGAAAGCTTATCTGGCGATCCATGATCTGATTTGCATCCTCACCCAGAAGCGTGCTCTTATGATGAAAGGAATGTAGCCAGAACAAGTGCGAAGTGAGGATGTAGAAACCCATTGATTCCGATATTGTATCATCGGTATACTACAGAGCAAAAAAGGAGAACCCTTTCCTTTATACATTTTCTCGCTAACATTCTTCTTTGAAATAGTGAATCAATAAAGACCTTTTTCCTTGTGTCTCGTCGTTACCGCAACGGTGCCATTTTCAGACACGGTTTACGCATACATTCTCTTCCCTTACAGTTGCCTCACCCACTTTCTTCCCCTCCTTCCGTTTCCCCTGCCTCCTTGCTAGAATGGGTCACCTGGCGTCTGTTCTCGCCTGGAGGCGGCTGTTCGGGTGACCCGTAAGCGACATTACATCGGCGCCACTAAACCGCTGCCCATTATCCATATGCTTATTCTTCTCTCGCTCAGCCGGAAACTTTACTTTTACTCGACTATAATTCAGATTGTTGTTTTGTGCTGAACATTTTACCAAAACTAAACTTATTTGTTGCATCAAATTAAAAGAGTGTCTCCGAGTAGTTTTCGCATTTCCACTCTTTTTTTCTGTCGCAGATCGAATAAAGGTGATATTCCTACCATCTTCTGCTTTTAATTCTTACCGTTATTAGGAGGAGCAATTGAGATTTAAATCTGAAAATTAGCTGCATTTGCATGAATGATTTATAGTGTCCTACATTCATTTTCTACTTTGCCCTGGTAGTGTTTTTCCTCCAAGTGAAGGATGTCCTTCCAGAACATTTATTTTTTTATTTGTACAAAATAGGCCCCTAATCCACAAAACGATTTTCCACATGCATTTTCTTAATCATAGTTTTCCGGTAGTGACACAAATAAGTACATTTAAATAAGAAACCATTTGATGGAATATCTTTTTGTGTGAAAGTGTCTCAGAACAGGTGTAATATCAGCTTGTTGTTCCCTCCGCTGAGTGACGGCCCAGCTCATCCCGGCCACCAGTACTCTTACTTATTCCCCGATTTCCCAGAGGAAACACCCCTTTCAAATGATATGGCTACCTCCACTTTGGCACTACACTTGTGTTCTCCTAAAGCTTTTCGGCATGGCTAAATAAATGGCAAACTATGTTAAAGTCGGTCAATCCTTATTTTAGACGGGCGACGTGACTTAACTAAGTTAAAAGTCAGTCTTAATATTCTTTCACCTTTTCATTAAACATAACATATATTCGTCGTTTAATTTACATTTAGAATCATGTCGACTCGTCATTCCCTCAACCCTGACGACGCAGATGATTCTGACTCTTCGACCTCCTCCTGTTCCCCTGTGAGAATCCCCAGAAGATCAGCCACGGTCTCTCCGAGCACAAGGAACAACTCCTTCAGAGGACATCCAACCAGGTACTCATCCTTTGGAGGGAACAAGAGATGTTTCAGAAGAAGATCGGATTTCAATCTTCACATGGAGAAGGAAAGGAGGCAGAGGAGCATCCGAGCGAGCAGAGAGAGGAGTGAAGGGAGGAAGCGGCTGCGGAAGACCAACAGTGAACCGAATGTCGAGGCACAGGGGGTGGTGGGTTTGGGGAAGAGATGGAGGAATTTAGATAATTTCAGTTGGACCTAAATGCCTTACGACAACTTCTTGCACAGCTGCCGAAACTGACGGCAGAGGCAGATGCTCAGGTAAAGGGGAAAACATTAGCACGAAGAACGTGGAGTATTGAAAATTTTCTTGCGATTGTAAATTTTTATGAAGAGTTATTTTATGTTCCAACCGAAAGATCTTTGATTTATAAAAGCAATATCGCATGGATCAGAGGTTTTCGTGCAATTCTATAAGATTTTCCCTGTATTATATACCGACTTCACTTTTGACAATATGTTCTCATTTCTTCCTTCTATAAAACTCATGTTTACAACAACACATGCTAAGCATAAACAAACTCTTGAATAAATTACGCATAAAATTTCTTCTTGCTTCTTACAAAATTTTTTGTCATCCGTTTCTATGTCGGAAATTAAAATCATACGGGAACAAAAACAATTCCGCCCCGATGAAGCTTCGATTAAATTAACCTATTGTTCTTGAAAATAGTGAAAAACTGGGTGATAAGGATATTCAGGCTGACAGTGATTCTGGAGGAGAAGACATGCTGAATACTGAGAGCGAGGAATTGAGAGACGCAGCCAAATCCATCCAGTGCCTTCAGAGGGTACTGAAACTGCCCACACAGAACTCTTCCGACAGGGGAGGTGGGACATTTAACCTTTTTTTTATAATCCTACCTTTAAACTGGCTTTGTAATTCTTTTTGTTTCAGTCTTCTCCGATGCCGATGACGCCTCAACCACCTCGGATGCCCGTGTTTCTGGAATATCCACAAGACTTGGGCACCCAAGGGGCGTAATGCAGTTTATCCCTTCCATTAGGTATTTATCTAATGTACTGTATTAGAAACGAGTTTTTTCCTAGGTCGGAGCATTTCCTAGCGCCAACTGAGTCCTCCTACCGTAGTCGTCGCACTTCTCTCACGAGGAAAACATCAGTTCCTGAAGGATATCTCTCTTTCACAGAAGGCATTGGCATTGAGGATAAGAAGAGCCCTCGATTGAGGTTATCTCAGTTTCACACTGTTTCAGTTAGAGATATTTCAGACGGCGTGGGGTGGTCGATGAGATGTATGCCTCCAGTAGCATCTTAGAAAGGAAAGGATCCGATTCGATCGCAGGAGTCAGCAGATTCTCAAAGCTTCTGAAGAGTCTTAGATCAAGACCTACCTCCCCTGACCAGGGACCTACTATTTCTTGGTCCCCTTACACTGCTTCTTACCCTGAGGAGACGGTGGTGGAAAGACCTATGGACAGTTCTTTGTTGGAGGCTGATATTCTTCTGTGGAAGAAGAGGTCCAGAGCTTCTCTGAGAAGACACGACAGGTTAGATAAACAGAGACCGTTCATAGATTTATAAATTAACATAGTCAAGAATGTAGCATAATCACACCTTTCAGTGCCCGTAATCTGGCGGCAAGGGAGCTTTTCGACACTGAAAAGTCCTTTGTGGAAGGCCTTGAATTTCTGGTTACGGTAAGAACATTGCATTACATTGAACCTCCTCAATTTCAGAAGTACATGAGACCCCTCCGTGCTCCGTTGGAGTGCACCTTGATTGAAGCCGGATTAGTGGATAAGATATTCTACCGTATCCCTGAAATACTGGCCCATCACCAGGTATCCCTCTCAGTTCAGACGATTCTCAAACGATTTCGCTAAGCACCTCTAAAGCGAGGTGCCCGGCTGGCACTAACGAGCGGTTTTAGTGCCACCCGTCTGCTCTTTCAGTTCATTCCTCTGTTACACGCTTAGCACTCGCACGCAAAATTCACTGGCACGTGATCCTTGCAACACACGCACACGCTCACACGGGCACACAAGCACATCGCTACCAAATTATAGGATCACTTTACAATGTTCCTTATCCCGAGGTGGCGTATTTCATAACGTTATTCAATTCTCACTTGCACACGCATAAACTCACTAGCTCACTCGCACACAAAATCATAAATACACACAACACAAATACACTAGTACACATACTCACTTCACTAGATCACTAGCACTTGTCACACCAGTTCACTCGCATTGAATCACGACATTCACGTGCTCACGCACTCGCACATTTCCACGATCACTTCCCTTTGTTGCACTCGCTTTACACACGTGTTCCTTCACATGGAATCAAAGTAGAAAACGCACTTGCACATTTCTTTCTCAGTTTGACACTCGCACTTTCAAAGAATAATGGGTGATTTTTCCTCTGTCTTCTTCTTTTTCCATAACATTTCATAGGCAAACACAAAGTGTAAGCCCATTTCCCAAAAACTCTCAGGCTGCTCCCCCTGTCAACTAACCCTTCCACGCTTCTTAACCGCACTCGCACCCTACTTCTAGGTGCTATTCGCAGCCCTGAGCTCCCGAATCGAAACATGGCACAAGGATTCCGTGGTTGGAGACATTCTTCTGGGACATGTAGGTTTCGCAACCCTTCTTTTCTGGGAAAACCCTATCAACGAGACAGTTTTTCAGTTTTCCAAGCAGTCGATGATCGAAAACTACATTGCTTTCGTCGACAACTTTAAGTTCGCAAAACAGGCCATAGCACAGGCCAGGACGAAGCCCTCGTTTGAGAAATACTACAATGTGAATTTTAGATTTGAATTAGAGAAGTGGAAATTTCAGAGGTGCTGTCGGGATCATAGGAACAAACAGGATCTGGATTCGCTTCTGATTTCACCGATTCAGAGGATTCCTAGGTGAGGATCTTGCATTGTCTAGAGTGCACTGGTACATTTGAACGTGTCTCTGAGTGGATGAAAGATTTTACCAGTGTCCTTTTCAGATATGAACTTCTCGTAAAACAACTGTTGAAACATACCCCTGCCGAACACTCGGACCACGAACGGCTCGTGCGGGGACAACGGCACATCCACAACCTGGCCATGGCCATCAACCAGCACAAGGAGGCCACAGAACAACAGGAACAACGGCTGAGGGAGATAGAAGCGATTGTGGATGGTCTGGACGATGTGAGAGTGTCAACGAAAGAGAGCAAAAAGAGATTCAGTTGGTGGCATCTGGAAGAAACCTTGTTAGGTACGACGTGGTCACAATGAAGGGGAGGGAGGGAAAGAAGGAGAGATGTGTTTTCACTCTCAGCGATCAGCTGATTCTGACCAGTGTCAAGAGGAAGAATCCGATGAGAAATGGCAGACTAATGTAGGTTGAGAGAAAAGAGAGCAATGATTGAACGAACAAAGATAAAGGACTTTCCTTTCAGAACACAATCTCCTGATTTCCTAGACACAAATCGGTTCAAACTTCTCATCAAAATTTCTCTGGAAGACGTAGAAATTGGAACAGGTGAGGAAGTTTCCCTAATTCTATCTTTGTGATCAGATACGATAAACCAGCTGAGGGAAGTGGAGAGTTCCATCGAGGGAGCCAAGGAAGACGAAAAAGTGATCAAGAAGATCATCGAGCTCTCGAATCTCCTCAGGTCTAACAAGGAGGTACGACTTTTTGACACAAATTTATTAGGGCTAATAGGTACATAAATAGATAAATTAAAGCCTTGGTGGGGCACAGTAGCCATCTGGAGAAACACCTGATACCGTAACGTTCTGGAACCTTCCACAGCAATTGACAGCTCCGTGAGAGTCGGAGAAGGACAGACCGCCTAAAGTTGCAGTTTAGAAACACAATCAAAAGAGATGTGGTCATATAGTTTGATAATGAATTTAAATTTAAAATACCTTGTCTGAGATACTGTACGTAGCACGGGGTGGCCACATCGGAAGTAAAAAGTTGATATCCCGCTGTGGCTGTGGCAATCAGTCCTCCAACCACTCCAAACACTAAACATTTCTTTGTTTTTGCAAACTACAGTAACCCACAAATGATGAAAATATTGATAGCCAATGTCTTCTTTGGGGTATACATCAGAACACTGAAAGGTCCCAATATAAAAGCAGCTGGACCACCCACTCTCTCCACGAGGCTCTGTCCTCATCCGGGCTATCGGCCGAGATTTCACACTTGGAGATTTTTTCGTCTCTTTTCCTCTTAGAAGCGTGGATGTAAAGGTAGAAGACGCAGGGAAGAATGAGGCAGATTAGAGACATTATGGAGGACCCGATCTGAATACAAGCTCTCTTAGGTTCAATTGAAGGAGCTAACGAAATGCAGAAGAACTCCAAAGTTTGGCAAACTCAAGGCCGCAAATACAGAGGTCCAGAAGATGAGACTGCGGTTGAGGAATCGTTGCCAGCCGAATTCTGAAACAATGAGGCTTGAGAGAGATTAGGTGGCTTACTGTGAGACAGTTTGAGCATTTCCTCAACTTGCTGAGTCATTGGGGAAAGAGCGATGACTATGGTAGTGACCACGTGGACGGAGATCATGGCGTTTACCTAGAAAGAGACCTCGTTAGTTCACACTACTTTCGTTTCTCCACCATCCCTCACGCTCTAACATCCTCACTCACTCTCTCACTCTCTCACACTCACAGCTTGTTGAATCCATGGACTCTGAATTGAAGAAATGATAGAATCCCCAACAGAAGTTCCATAGACAAAGTGAGCGAACATGGTCACAATTACATAGTAGACGATAATCACTGAAGATGCGTAGGCCTTCCATTGGAAACAAACTCACAGCAGTAGCAGACATTGATTGATCTGCCGAAATGAGTCGGTTTTCTCATATCGTGGTGGATGGTGGGGAAGGCGCCGTGGCCTCCAAAGGCAAAGACCACAGTACCATAAGACATGAGGAATGTGGAGCCTTCGAAGCTACCGTATTCCACGGTCTAATAAAACATAAGCTAGTTATGTTAGTTTGTACCTTTGTGCATTCTTCACTGTCGTAGAGCATACCGGCGGCTAACAATATTACAGCTGCTGAGCTGGAGGCGGCCGAAAAAACGGCGATTTGCCTGTAAGTCCGGAATTGGTTTGATTTTGAAGGGAGGGACAATGTTTAATTGATAGAAGCTATGAAAGTCCAAAGTTTACCAGAAGTGCATTGGGCTTTTCAGCATGGTAACAGGCCAGACGAGGACTCCAACTATGCAAATCAAGTAACAGAAGTTGATCTAAAGTTTTTAAAACGTAAATGTCTTCTTAAGGTTCAAACCTTAACGTCGAAGAAGAAATTAAGCAGAACTGCTGCATTTTTAGCAGCCAGTAGAATGAGGACTGTGGCGAATCCAAACTGAGAAATGCAGACGAGAGCAGCCGTAAATTTTCTTTAAAAGACTGTGAGAAGAGGAAAAAAGGGAAACCTCATATGCGGACCGCAGGCCCTGTAGGCCATTTCTCCGTAAGGCTTTCTACAGTGTTTTCTGTACTTCTGCCATCTGGATTGCATCAGACACCAGTTCTCGGAGAGCTTATGGGCGGTGAAGGCAGAGATGACGCCGCAGAGGAGAAGCATTGCCAATCCGGGGCCGATTCCTGGAAATTACGGTTTTAACTTATTTTTTTAAAATTAGTTTGGCCATGTGAATCGTATTACTTCTTTGTCTGACCTGCAGCGGCCACTGCACTTGGCAGGGCAATCATTCCTCCGCCTGCCAGGTCTCCCACCAGAAACACAGCCCCCAGAATCCAATGCAATCCCTTCTGGTTGACATTGATTGAACTGTTCTGCTGCTGAAAACAAGGTTTAAATATTTTTGCAGGCAACTGACCGTTTCTAGGTCCGAGACTTCGTTTTTCTTGGTCATCTTGCGACTGAAAACGTACGGGTTACAACAAATGAAACTTTTGCCGAGGTCGAATTAATTGGAAACGAGATGGGGTTTTAAAGAAAAAGTGGGAGCAGGAGAAGGTCAAGGTTAATGATCAAAGAGGATCCTGCCATTATTACTGCCGGCGCCGAAACACATGTTATAATTCAAATTAGCAAATCGAACTAGTGCAAAGAGAAACTCTTTGTATTATATTTGGAAGCATTCTCCTCTCTCTCTCTCTCTCTCTCTCTCTCTCTCTCTCTATCTATCTATCTATCTATCTATCTCTATCTCTCTCTCACTCTTTCCTACTCATGAGGCCTTATGATTGCCCCGAAGTTCTCTTTGAACTGATTCCCCGTGCGCTGTGATCTTTCACGACGAAATGTTGCGTCGCGATGTTTTTTCTCGATATCGCTGATGCAGAGAACTCGTTGTGTGGTCTCCGTTCTAATGAGTTGTGACATCGCTAGACCACAGCTTCTTGTTTGTGTCTAATAGGTTTTTTTCTGATTTTCACAGCCACATATGCAGCTACATTTGGAAAGATTTAGCGGTATCTCATCGTCAATCTCAAGTGCCAGTCAGAAGTACTACCTAACTGAACTTTGAAAGTGTGATGATCTACTTGTATTGACATTGGCACAAATCTTAAAAGTAAGACGTGAAAATCAATATAAAGAATGTGAAGCAGTAGGACCAATTTTAAGCAGCACCCGAAAAAACTCAATTCAGTCTAGTTAATACCGCAAGTAATGTTGAGCATAAGCAGCCTCCAAAGAAGATAGACAAAACCTGTGCTATGGCATGGACAACGAATGAGGTTCTAGCAGCGCACAACTAGAAACACTGGAATGAAGGGATCGGGATTCTCTGGGCGTCACCCCGACCCCGTTCGTCAGGTGATCCAGTACGTCGCGCGAGTGACACGCGCCGGCTCTGACCTTTTGGAACGGACATGAACAGGATGGAATGACGGTCGGTTGTTTCGAAAAGAGTAAGACTACCCAGAGAGTATAGAAGAAGAAAGCACACTGGAACACTATACGATGAAATGGTACAGCATTCAAGGAGAAACTTGTTTTGTATCAAAAGGGTAGGGTTCGTTGGGTTCTTACGGAGTTTTCTTTGACGGATTGGCATCCAAAGACTAATTGCTACACAAACGATCCATGGACCGATGGGATGTGTTAATTGGATACGACAGCTGTAGACGCATTGTTTCACGTCCAAGAGCGACTATCCGAACGGCATGGTTCGTCTAGTTGCTGTTATTGGCTTATGATTCTTTGCCATACTTTTTTCTCTATTTGGCACTGTATTGGCCTGAGAGTATTGACAAATTTCGAAGCAACAATTAGTCCTTCTGTAGATATGAAGTGTCGAGTCCTTCCATCACGCGGCCGCAGCATGATCACATTATGGGGAAAGTAGGAGTTCATAAAAACATTTAAGGTCGTTCCTTAGGCTGGCGAAGGGGCCTTAAAAGGGTTAACAAAAGGCGGAGTGGCAAGTGAGCAGTCCTCTACTGGTACTAGCAACATAGGTTTCATTTGTGTCCCTTATAAAGCACTGCTTTTTAAAGGAAATTCTTAACTGTACTTAGAACGGTGTGAATAAAGAAATCACAGTTGTTCGTGTCCAAATAGCTGTAATCCACCACTGAACTAGGCGATATGTTGCATTCAGTGGATGTGACATTCTACACCGAAACTGACAGGGTGTGTCCTGTTTTGGCAACATCTCGAACAGTCTCCGTTCCGGTGGCAAACGGCGGATCAAGAACAGGTGTAGTTTCAGATACAACAGCGTTGGTTTATAAGCTCCAAAGACTCAAAAGGAAATGCGGAAATCCGTGGTTGTTTTGTACGGAGAACTGAAAGAAGTGTTATGATTTTCGGAATAAAAGCGGTCCCGGGTCACGTGGAAGGCAGGTTGCCGTCGTTGTCTCTTCCGACCACTCCATCAAAAGGATGCGCTTCCACGAGACCGGATTTCGATTTTCGAAGAGCGTCAATGGGTGGCATTGTGCGTTTACACGTATTACAGACACACTCACACATTCACACAGATTTACGACAATAATCCAATTTGTTTTTGTGATCATAATATTTCAAAGGAAGGATAATCCTCAGGCAGATAGCAGATAGCAGTGGCATATTGGCATTGCTGGTCAGTGCATCTTTATATACCTTAAAATCCAAAGAACAACGCCGTAATTTACAGCAGTGCCAAAACAAAAGGGCAAATGGCGACATTTTGGACGACGGGATCTGCAAAGTGTAATGGCAAAACGTCAAAACGAAATGCAACCGTGGGAGTTACAGAATTAGCTAAATCAATGTGGATAACAAAAGGAGAACTACCCTTTTCTACATATATGCTCTATTTGGTACAGTCATGTTAGGAATATTGCCCACTGTTTTGTTCGACCACAATGTCCAGTGCACTTATCCGGTTCTGTTATTGGGATTCCGTTGAAACGACCCCATCACCTATCATGCGACTCTATTAGGCCATTAATGGGTCTGGGAATTTAGGGTGAAAAGGGTCGGTTTAGGAACAATTTGAAGGGAAAAGAGTACGAGATAAACTACGAGAGAGAGAGAGAAGGTGAACAGGACAGACCGTTTTTCTGCCCATTGGATTTTTCTTCTTTTCAGACAAAAACTGCAAAATATTGCCCCTGCAGCGTCTGATCAAAGGAATCCTGGACCACAATTGCCTGTTGACAATTGAAACGCCGTCTTTCGCACAAAGACGCTGTTTTTGATCCGAAAACATTCATCTTTGGCAAAAACACAAAAGCAGATGACGCTGAGACTACGGTAGTCAAACAAAGATGATGTCAGTTGTCGTAGTGAAGTGAATGGTGGCCACAGAAGCAAAAGAACCCGTCATTAGAACAAAAAGTGCCCTTGCGTGCGATCCACGTGCCTCCCAGACGCGTTTCCGAAGGATCGGGTTGTCTGCTGAAGATCACGCGCAGTTTAAGATGAAGACCACATTTCGAACCCTAAGATTTATTGAGATGGGTCAGGTATAAGGCACTTTCATCGACTTGAAATTTTTATTTATTTTATTATTGTAAATACAAATATTCGCAAAATGTACATTACATGGCATTGCAGTAGCCCACAGGGCTTACTCCGGAAACGGTAGTGTTGTGATAGAGACCACAACAGTTGATGAGACCCGCATTGGCGTCGTTGAAGGGAAGTCCTTTAGATTAGAGTTGGGCACAAATATATTGAAACTAACCTTCTCTGAAATACTGCACATAGCAGGGAGCGGCAACTTCTTCAGAGGCTAGCTTCATTATGGAGGCTGTTGACCCAATTAGTCCACCGAAGAGACCAAAACCTATAAAGCGTCGATTATTGATTAGTTCAAGGCAACTCACAGATACAGAAGATGTTGAAAATGAGGACAGGGCGTCGTGTGTAGTAGATGACACTGGAAATGGGCAATTGACTGGATTCAGAGGAAACTCACTCTCTCCAAGTGGCTGTCTCGTCGTCTGGGCTCTCTGCCGAAATCTCTCCTCTAATGATTCTTTCTTCCCTTTTCTTTTGAGAAGCATTCAGGTAGAGGTAGAAAATACAAGGGAAGATAATGCTCGTGGCTGTCATTGTAGAAGAACCAATCTAGAAAAGAAATGATCATGAAACTCGCTTTCTCAGTTTCCTCGTTGCAATCAGAAAACTAACCAAATCCATGACTGGACCAAAGTTTGGCAGACTGAGAGCAGCGAAGATGACACTCCAGAAGAGGCCTGTTCTGATCAAGAATCTCTGCCACCCGAAGGCTGAAAAAAGATGGGTTTCCGCTGCTTACACGAATGGCTCACAATGGGGTATCTTAAAAATATCTTCAAAGAGTTGAGTCAACGGAGAGAAGATGATGATGATAGTAGTCATCACGTGAATAGCAATCATTGTGTTAACCTGAAACATCACACCTCCGTGAAATAATGCGAAAAACAAACAGTCTGTTGCACCCAAGGAAGCTGGATTGAGGTGATTACGGTATCTCCGATTGAGGCACCGTAGACCATGTAGCCACTGATGGAAACGGTAGCGTAATAGAGCACGATTACTGGAAGAGAATGAATGGTAGAAACAGAGACACTTACTGAAGAAGGCAACATAGATTGATCGGTTGAACATGGCTGGTTTCTTCATATCGTGCTGGATGGTAGGGAAGGCAGAATGGCCTCCAAAGGCAAAAGTCAGGGTTCCAAAGGCCATGAAGAACTTCTGAGGTTCAAAGGCAGTGTATCCAACGTTCTAAACAACCATCAGACATTGCCTCTATCTCCAGATACCTTAGTGCACTCTGAGGAATCGTGGACGACCCCAGAAACAATGAGAATCACGGCTATCGAGGAGGAGGCGGCGGAGAAGACGGCCACTTGCCTAAACCAGAAGATGTATATGGGGTTATCTAAGATTTTACCAGAAGTGCATGGGGCTCTTGAGCATGGTCGCCGGCCAGACGATAAGTCCTGCGATTACAATGAGGTAGCAGAAGGAGATTCTGACGGAGAAGAAGAAGTTGAGGAGGATGGCTGCGTTTTTGCCAGCCAGAAGAAGAAGAACGACGGAGAAACCAAACTGCGAAAGACACAACATCACACTTAGGAAGGTTCTGAATTATACGGACTGAGGAGGCTCATATGAGGCCAACTACCTCATATTGGAACCACATGCCCTCAAAGCCATGGCAGTGTAGGGCTTGCGACAGTCATTTCTGTACTTGGGCCATCTCTGCTGCATCATAATCCAATTCTCCGACAGTTGGTAGCCAGTATATGCCGTGATTACACCACAGGCTAGGAGAAGGGAAACTCCAGGAATAAGGCCTTAAGAAAGATTGGGACTTGAGTGAAAGCTAGAATTACCGGTGCTAGCTAAAGCAGATGGAAGGACGATCATTCCTCCTCCGACCATATCTCCCAACACAAAGACTACGGCCATCAGCCAGTGGAGACCTTTATGGTTTTCATGAAGATCCATCTTAACAACAAAGATTAAAGCAAATGAATTGAAAATTCACCCTTGTGTCGGAAAACGAGGATATTTTTGATGAAATCCCCATCTGAAAGAGAGAAAAGTTAGTTTTTCCACCGAACACCACGAAGCGGAAAGAGAAAGGATTTGAATCGATGAATGAAGGCATTTGCAAGTTCGGCGGGTATTATATATTTGTAACCGGAAACAGGAGGCACCAAAGGTCACGTCATCACCAAACGTCACAATTGGAATAGAAGCACAACTTTTGAAAATCAGCGAAAGGCATTTATTGACTGATTTGGGGATAATCCGCGGACTGTTGTAAGTCCCCTCGTGGTTTTGGATTTACTACGGATTTAAAAGGACTACACGTGATAGAGTGCGGTGGGAACAGAACACACACGTAAATCACACGAGATCGGAAGAAGGGGAAGTGAGAGAGAGGGAGAGAGAGAGAGAGAGAGAGAGAGAGAGAGAGAGAGAAAGGAAGGGAGAGAGAGACGCACCCTTCACGCATAGAACCGAGTGAATGATCTGGCCCTGGCGTGTACACTGTGATCGACGCGTGCAATCGTCGAAAGAAGAGAAAGAGAAAAATTTCGGTCTGTTTTACTGCGGAAGTGTCACCTGTTTTATCAAAGAAAACTCCGCTATTTAAAGACGAAGAATTTGATTTGTCGAAAGAAAAAGTACAGGGCGTTCCGGTGAACTTTTCTTTTATGGGTCTCCGTACGATTTATGGGATTTCCATTGACTCATCTTGGAATTGGATCAAAGTCTAGAGGTGACGACACTAATTCGCTAAACGATGGAGTGACAGCTGAACCTTGCCAATTCGGTTTCTTGTCGATGTTGACAAGTGGGACGAGCGCACTATTCAAGGGTTTTACAACAGGGGGATTTGTTACATGGAATAACGAAGATTTCAGTAAAATAAATAAATATCATCACAAAGATTTAAATAACAAAAAATTTTACAAAGATCATGATGGCCAGATGGTTGATTGGTTAGCTTATCAAAATCAAAAGACACCGCCGGTTGAAACGGCATCGTCAAAAACTTGATTTCTTACCACTGAAAATACCGCCCTGGTTCGAAAATAGCGGTTGGTTTGAACCTCGTCGTGTACAGTGAGTAAAACATTGGTAAATGTTTCAATAGAGAATACAAAAGGTAGGAGTTGTGGACTCCCAGAAGCCCTGTGGATTCTCTCAGAAGAGCTACCAGAAGAACGAACATGTTGTTCAGCCAATAGCTGAGAGACTGATTGGCGAAGAGAAATGGAACAAGATCACATTGTTGGAGTTAAATGTAAAAATCAATTGTCAGCAATAAACAGGCACGTTGTTATTCCAAAGACCACCTGTTTGGAGGAAAGGAAAAAATCTAAAACTGCAAAAGATTAGTGGATAAGACGGCCGAACAAAAATTTCAATTGCATGTACGAAACCGAATGTTTTGACATTTCACTGCATGATTCTTCTTTCCTTTTCAAAATAGAAAGGAATTATTTAAAAGACTAAATCTCCGTGGTTAACTGTATCAACTGCAGGTGTGCGGTTGAATGACTTTCGGCCAGACGGAGGCAAATATTTTCGTAGAATTTGGTTGTAAGAAAGGACATGGATGTGTGCACAAGTCTTCTATGCAACTTTCCCCATTGTTTCATAGAAAAAGAAATACTTTTGATGCATTATTCGGAAACTTTGAAAATAAAATCATTCAAGTAAAGCGGCTCCGGACTGCAAGATCACCCATTCGATTGTTAAGCGAATTTAATTAAAAGACAAAACTGATTTACAAAAACAGTTGTAAGCATACATTTTATTGCGTATAATTTAGTACCCATATTCGTGAAAGGTCCATTAAATGGCAGTACAGTAGCCCACAGGGCTTACTCCGGATACGGTAGTATTGCGATAGAGGCCACAGCAATTCATAAGACCCGCATTTGCATCGTTGAAGGGAAGTCCTTTAAAGAAAGTGTGATACTTACGATTAGTTATCGAACTGACCTTCTCTAAAATATTGGACATAGCAAGGGGCGGCGACCTCCTCAGAAGTCATTTTCATTATGGAGGCAATAGTTCCCGTGACACCACCGAAGATGCCAAAGACTGGAAACGATCGGTCAATGACTGCTTGCTTCACTTACAGATGCAGAATACGTTGAAGAGTAGGACGGGTCTCTTGGTGTAGTAGATCACACTGGAAAGAGGGTTCAGAGGCGGATTCAGAGGAAACTCACTCTCTCCAAGTGGCTGTTTCGTCGTCTGGGCTCTCTGCCGAAATCTCTCCTCTAATGATTCTTTCTTCCCTTTTCTTTTGAGAAGCATTCAGGTAGAGGTAGAAAATACAAGGGAAGATTATACTTGTACCCGTCATAGTAGAAGCACCAATCTAGGATTTAGCTGAATGTTGAAAGAACTCTTCTTGACTCACCAAATCCATGACTGGACCAAAGTTTGGCAGACTGAGAGCAGCGAAGATGACACTCCAGAAGAGGCCTGTTCTGATCAAGAATCTCTGCCATCCAAATGCTAAACAGTGTTTCTGCATTTGCGAATTGGGAAAACCTACTGTGTGGTATCTTGAAGAGATCCTCACAAAGCTGGGTTAAGGGAGAGATGATGATGACGATGGTGGTCATCACATGGATGGCAATCATCGTGTTTACCTATTGAAGCACATCAGCCGAATTAATAAGGACTACCGTCTGTTGCACCCAAGGAAGTTGAATTGAGGTGATTATGGTGTCTCCAATAGAGGCACCGTAGACCATGTAGCCACTGATGGATATGATAGCATAATAGAGCACGATTACTGCAAAAGTCAATTTGTGATATGTGGCAAAACAAATATTGATTTCCTAACTTCCAAGTGTGGGTCATTTTGTTAGAAATAGACTGCTTACTGAAAATGAAAGGTAGATGGTTCTGTTGAACAAGGCTGGTTTCTTCATATCGTGCTGTATGGTGGGAAAGGCGTTGTGACCACCATAGGCGAAAACCAGGGTCCCGAAAGTCATGAAGAACTTCTGAGGCTCAAAGGCAGTGTATCCGACGTTCTTAAAGGCTTCTTCAATCATTATTCACAGCTGGAGTCACCTTTGTGCACTCTGAGGAGTCGTGGATCACTCCAGAAACTATGAGAATCACTGCGATTGAGGAGGAGGCGGCGGAGAAGACGGCCACTTGCCTGATTTAGAGTTCTTTCTTAATTCTAAAGGGTTTTTTACCAGAAGTGCATGGGGCTCTTGAGCATGGTCGCCGGCCAGACGATAAGTCCTGCGATTACAATGAGGTAGCAGAAGGAGATTCTGACGGAGAAGAAGAAGTTGAGGAGGATGGCTGCATTCTTGGCAGCCAAGAGGAGAAGAACGACAGCAAAGCCGAACTGCGCCAGACAGAGCATGAAGCTTAGGAATGTTCTAGAAGAAGCTTTGTAGGAGACATAGGACTAGACGTACCTCATGTTGGGTCCACATGCCCTCAAAGCCATAGCAGTGTAGGGCTTGCGACAGTCATTTCTGTACTTGGGCCATCTCTGCTGCATCATAATCCAATTCTCCGATAATTGATAGGCAGTGTAGGCTGTGATTAATCCACAAACAATGAGAAGGGTTATTCCAGGAATAAGGCCTAAATAAGAGTGAGGCTTCCTTAAAAGGAAAACTTACCAGTGTTGGACATGGCAGAAGGGAGGACGATCATTCCTCCTCCGACCATGTCTCCCAACACAAAGACTACGGCCATCAGCCAATGAATGCCTTTGTGATTCTCATGAACATCCACCTGGAATACACACATAGAATGAAGTTACGGAGTATTCTGAGTAGAACATATTTTAACTCCAGCACTTACTTTTGTATCAGAAAATGAGGAAACTTTGGATGAAAGACCCATCTGAAAACGAAAACATTAAGCAAGGCAATGTAGATAGAACGCTTCAGTCATCAACAAATGAATCATTAAGAGAGAGAGGAATCGGGAATAGTCTTCCGGAGCACACAACAAAGTGAATGATCCGACACGGCGTGTACACTGTGATCGGAACGTGCGATGATCCATCGAAACAGAAGGCTGACATTTGATGAATGACTTTAGTTTTTTACTGCCAAAGTCTCAGGAACTAATGGTAATACCAAGGAAACCGATTTGTGTAAAGATCAAGACAACAGTTACGGCCACATTTACAATGGGGATCTTCAAAAGACAACAAATCCTGCGCTTTCTTACACAGATCACAGTTTTCATAAAAGAAAATCACGGAATAAAAATTACAAGGTCTTTTGGCGGCATCATCAGAATCTTCGAATGTGTTGTGCTTATTCCTTGATATCTGTCTTCGAAATGCAGCGTCGACCTGTTTATCATTTTGTAAAGGTTTACAATTAGTGCCGTCCGACCATGAAAGGTCGCGTTTTTAGGGAACGAACGGGTTTCCGACGCAACAGAAATCCAAAAGCTGCCGATTTTCCTAACTGGGTTGGCATAGTAATTAGGATAAATGGATTTTGGAAAAGAACGGCTAAACACTTTAGCCTGAAGCTAAGTCATGATTTGAGTTCCAGAAACTATCGACTGTGCTGGAAACAATCGAGGTGGACAACGCAGTGAAGCTCAAGTCGCTGAATGAACAAATGGCCAACAACCCAGACCTCACAAATGTCCAACTATCCGTAACCACGGCGTGAGTTTAGTTTCCCTCTCCTGCATTCTTAACGCTTTTTTCTGGACCCTTCTATTTCAGGAACGGGGTGGAGACTGTTCCCTTGGAATTCTCGTCTGCCGAGAAACGAGCCGTTTGGGAGAATTCGTTCCGCGAGGCGAAAAATGCCCTTCGTGAGTGATTTGTGTTGTCCGGTGGAACGGTTCACTGCGGTTTTGGAAAGAAACGTGGAAACACAGATGGCCAGTGTTACAACGGGAAGCGATCACTAATGAAAGAGCGAAACGATGTCTCCGAAGAAAAGATATCAGTTCTGGGGTTTGGAAACACTTCCGCATTCGGAAGGGAGAAAAGGCGGAAGAGTTTGGGAGACACAACCACAAACAATTTCAGTGAACCAGCAGCTGAGCACCCCGCCCAGTCAGCTGAAGACCGTCCTCGCTCATCAAACGCGTCCAGGACTCCAGGTAAAGCACTGTTCATTTGGAAAACAATCTGGGTTTAGCTTTGTTCGGCTACCGTAGTCCCAGGAAAACGGGAAGCCAGCGCTCCTTCCATTTGGTTGTGTGCTTCGGATAAATTCAGCGGACAGGTGAGGCATTTTGGGACAATGGGTGAAATGGGTGAGAGGAATGAGGAGAGAAGAAAACGAGCATGAGTGGGAGAGTGAGTGATCGAAAGGGGAAAAATCGAAAATCAGGCCGACCGGTGAATGCTCATCAAAACAGGTTACAATATTTTATGAAACACAACCAGTCTGATCACAATGTGTTATTGCCACCACCATAGGTCACGGGAATTGGCCCAATTCCCGTGCTTTTTCACGAGGTCGTTGCTGCCAGCCGGTCTGAAGGGGGATTCCGCCTGTCAACGGAATAGACCTCCATGCATGTGACTGTTCTTCGTGTTACCTACGTCGCAGTATTAAGACAAAAAAGAACTATGGGAGCGATCGTAAGAGGCCAACGTCGTAAATGATTCTCAGCTACTTTTAGAAGAGACCGTCAGAGGCCAAATGTAGACAAAACGTTAAAAGTGACGTTTGTGTTTATATCATCCGGCGAATAGATGCATTTTACTGTAGCTAGCAAAACATCGAAAGGCAAAATAGGACTACCTAATTCGATTTTGGACATTCCTTAAGGGGTTCAGCGTTTGAGAGTAGATCTCACGTTCATTTACATGCGTCTGTCTGAAAATTTCTTATCTCTTCCCAGAACATTGCTACCGCACCCGTACCATATCAGCACTCTGGCCATAAGGGGTTATAAAGGCAGTTGACACAAGGGGTCTATCGGCCACCAGGGCCCCCCAGTCAGTCGGAATTCAGTCCGAAATCAGTGAAAGGGCAATGGTCCTCTTTGACCTTGCATCTTTTTGGAAGATTTCTCCTGAACCATAGTTGTTTTCGTCTTATTTCTTGACTTGTTGCCAATGTTATTTCGTTTCAGGTGGCCGTCGTCTCCTTGGAAGGCAATGATCCCTCGATAGAAAGCTGCGCTGGAATCGGAAACGCAGCCATCACTGCCATCTGCACTGTCCCCCCTCCTCTGTAAAAGCTAAAAACAAGGAACTTTTGAATTTATTTTTCAGAAAGGAGAAAAGACGCAAAATCCGATCGCAAAAATCTCTGGAGCACCTGAAGAAAATGGAAAAAGTAATGGACCTCAACAGCAGTGGCTCCTCTTCCGATTCCTCCTCGGACGAAGGGGCTTCTGGGTCAGGCCAATCGACCGTCTGGATTGGAAACGAGGATGGAGAGTGGGAACTCCGTACCTTCAAGACTTCAAATGCATTTCAGGGTGTTTGTGATGAACTCCACCGACAGAGTGAGGACGAGGCCAAGGGACAGGGTTGCCAGGCTGCCTAACCCAGTGACAGCCATCTGCCACTGTGGAGGCCATGTTTATGTGGCCACTTCTACTACAAAAGAGCCGATTCTGCTGAGATTCAGGCCAGAATCAGGTAAATATAGAGGATGTTTAACATTCTTGGGATTTAGAACGGGCATGGGATCTTGAGAGACCGTCTATTGTACACCACGTGCTGCCTATGACTATACCCTACATGTGTCAGGTAATTTTGCTCTAATCGTAAAACTACGGTAGCTTAGGTGGGACGACGTTTGGTCCTTCCCTGTGGAGCAGCGGTCCATTCCTTCGATACGGAGACACAAGAGTGGCAGGTGCGTCGATCTTTGGTGGATACCCATTGTTTCAATTAAGAGCTCCTCCCCAATCGTCTCCCCAGATGACCGCCTCACAACCATGTGCAATTCCGGAGCTACTGTCTTTGTCACGGGAAAACGGTAGCTTTGCAAATGGTTTCTAAAGGGACCCCTATTTAGATCGACGACAATTCACGTGCTGGATGCTTTCTCCCTCCAATTGCTCAATCATTTCGGGGTGGCTGCTATCGTAAGAACACAGTTGACCGGTATGAGCTATCAGAAAAGATGCTTATCTCTGAGTTTTAGGAAAAGAAGACATCTTAAGAGAACACAAAATGGGATGTCTGAGAGTTTCTTACTTGACGGCGGCTCGTTCCCAATTGTGGATTGGAACTTCGGCTGGATTTGTGATTTCTACCCCGATACCATCGGCTAAGACACAGCCAAATCCCATTTTAACAGGTATGAAGAGAAAGAGGGAAGAAAAGATGTGATCAGTGAAACGTCTCAATCCACCCTTTCAGTGTGTGAAATGGCCCACAGTGGCCCGTGTCGCGTGCTGCTGCCAATCAACGTGGCCCTCACCCGAAAAATGAAACGAATGTCTCTGAACGCCCCTCCCCAACAAACAACCCAGGTACAGTACCCTTCCTCCCTGATCAGGGCCTATTTCAGTTGTTGGTGGCCAGTTGTGGAGAAGGATTGGATCAAAAGGGAATCAACCAGGATCCGTCCACAGACGCAGTCAACCACCTCATCTTCTGGAAATCAAACTGAATGTGATACTTCTCTGTACAAACAAAGATACAAAGAATGAAAGCAGAATGTTGTCCCCTTAAGTAGCATAGAAAATACAAACAAAACAACACCTTTCAAATAATGTTTATACAGACAATTCAGTTTCGCAGCCATTTATCACACGAAAGGGAGAATCTGCAGATTTATTCTCGAATGGGCGGAATTTAGAAGTTCCTGAAAGAAAGATTTCGCTTAAAAGGGGAATGGTCTTACCTCTCCGGCTGGTTTGAGATCCATGGCATGTTGAGAACGTCGTAGATGTCAGGACGCTCCGTCCACTTGAAGGTCAGCATCGAGTCGATTGCAGCACGGCAGTCCTCGCTCAGAACCACACGGGTGGGGTACTTGTAATTGCGCTTTCTGGAGAAAATGCATTCCATCTTTCGCAAGAGACCCACTTCTGCGCTTCAACGATCTGGATATTCGGAATGTCCTCCCTGAAGGGCATAGAATCGGTCAAAGAGATGAAGATGACGATGCCCAACGACCACACATCGGACTTGAAGGGGTCGTAGGGGCGGCCGAGGAGGACCTCCGGCGACGAGTAGGACTTGGATCCGCAGTAGGTGGCCGACATGTCCCGCTGCTTCATGTAGCGGGAGAAGCCGAAGTCAGCCAGTTTGACGAGAGCACTCGAAAAGACGACTATGTTCTCCAACTTCAGGTCACGGTGCACTATTCCCATCTGGAAGTGATTGTGTTACTGTAACTCCATCATCGTAATCGCCCACATCGTGCATGTAGGCCAAACCGGAGGCCAGCTGCTTCGCCCACAGACGACCCTGCTTCTCGGGAACCGCATTGTTCTTCTGCACGTACGATAGCTAAAAGAGGTTGTCATGAAGTGTTTCTGAGGAATTAATTGAATGAGTCTAAGATTTCTTATCTCTTCCCAGAGCATTGCTACCGCACCCGTACCATATCAACACTCTGGCCGTAAGGGGTTATAAAGGCAGTCGACACAAGGGGTCCATCGGCCACCAGGGCCACCCAGTCAGTCGGAATTCAGTCCGAAATCAGTGAAAGAGCAATGGTCCTCTTTGACCTTGCTTTTTTGTTGTTGGAAGATTTGTGATTCTTTGTTTCTGGATAGAAGCGGTATTTGCCAAAGTAAGCAAGCGAAGTAATTAGCATATGACATTGTATCCCTTGGGAAGGAAGAGCGGTCGCAATACATCAATCATCGCTCTCCTGAAACTTTCTTCTTTAAATAAACTAACCATATCTCCGTAGGGGGCATACTCCATGGTGAGGAAGACGTAATGAAGGGCCTCGTAGTGTCCCATGACGGCCACAATGTTCGGGTGCTGCAGTCTCTTCCAGCAGTCCACCTCCCTCGGAAGGAACTTCTCGTAGTACTCCTTCGTGACCTTCGTCGTGTTTATCACCTTCACGGCGATCTGAACCTCCCTTCAACTTCATTCCTAGCTCGTTCCCAACCGTGTTTCCATTCAGATCGGCCGTGATGACCTTGCTGTAATGGCCCTTTCCCAACAGCCTAGACTGGCTCATGTCGATGTTCTTCTTGAGGAACATCCGACGGATGGCCTCGTCGGCGACACTGAAGCGGGGAACGCTGACCTCCTGCAGCGGTGGACGGTTGGTCTCCTTGCGAGGGGGAAGGACCGCGGCGGAGAGCTGGCGAGGGGCAGGAGTCCAGTGGCTGCCAAGCGGCCGGCCACCATGGGAAGTCTGAAATCCCTTCTTTAGATGATTCCACTCATTTCATACCTCCTGGAAATGTTTGGGACGGAAGTAGAGGTTGCCCGGAGGGATATTCTCCTTGTTCTCCTCGAGATGACCCAGGGGAGAGTGCATTTTACTGTAAGAATCAGATGAAGACCATCCAAAGGGAAACTCACAAATTGTGTTAGAAAAAGACGACCGGTTCAGGCGGAAGAACGGCTGGAACTGACTGGTGCTCTTCATTTCCACGTAGAGGTAATTATGACGGAACGTATTCTAACGAAGAAGGGATCACAAACGTAGCTGCACCACGCGCCCTCAATTGCTTGGTCTCAAGTAAACTTTTAGAGATTTAATTAATACGGTTCTGGTTTTGTCGAGTAGAAGAACCAAACAGAAATAAACAGGAAAGAGGGTGGAAGTGGGAAAGAAAGAAAGTTTGAAAGAACTTTGCTGTGTCCGTCGATCAGCAATTGAAATTCAGCTCTGCAGAAGATATTAATAGTCGATTGATTGTTGCAAGCAGATCCACACAAGACAAAGCCTTGCCACCTTCACTTGGAATCTTACCAAACTACGTATTCTCAAAACCCAATTGTCTTTCAGGATTCGCAGCGAAGATACAAACCGTAAAATCGAAAAACAAGGCGTGTTTTTCAATCCCTACTTTGTGTCTGCCAATTTGTTATGAAGAACCTACGAATGTCCTTATCTTTCTTTGTAAATATTTGTTTATCCCAATGTTTGTATGACGAGAGTTGACAAACAACAACAGATACCACACATCCGGATGAAACGCCCTTTTCGAAAGTATCTTCCTTCTTCAAGTCTAGCCATTATTCTTTTTTTCTTATTATATGTGTTTTGTTTCTTTTACCTTACATAACATTAAACACACTTTGTCTTCCACAGTTCCCTGGCTTGGCTTGGTATCTCGTCGATTTTTCTTCTTGCCCATGCCATTCCCATCATTCCCCTCCCTCGTGACTCCGTGTTGTCTCTTCCTCCTTTCGGTCGTTCCTTGTCGATATTCGGACCATGTAATCATGAGCTTTGCCATGAACTGATATGATAGTGGCCACAGATAGCGTCACGAGCAAAATGTCCTCCGTCTAGTATACTCCGAACTTCTTTTCATTTGAACATCAATTTTGTCTTATGTTTTGTTAGTTTTGTAACCAGAATATGTGTGGGAGGGTGGCCGATCAGGCATTTTTGGAAATGTAAATACTGTAGGTATTAATGACCAAAATATTAAACACACAATTTTCATATATTGTCATGGCAGTTTTGCATCTGATTTCGAAATGCCCTCTACAGCCATACACCGTAAGTGTTGTTCCTTCCGGTCAATTCCTTATCATGTGGTGAATTCATATGAAATGATAAGGTTTAACCACAACCCACCCTCTTGCCTGTCTCTCCCTTCATCCCAACGCTTTCAGTTCCATGCCCTTCCTTTTACTGTAAATTTTAAGATTAATGTATTGTGCCAGATCTTTGTTTTCTTATTCTCTTAGCAGCCCTGTAAAAACAAGGTGACAATCTGTAATCCTTCTTTCGTCCGTCTAAGCTGTCGTTTGTATCGTCTTTGGCGCTAAAATGCTTATCTTGGCACTCTCCATCCCTATTCTAGGATGAAACCAATACGGAAAATAGAAAAAGTAGACGATTTCTTCGAACTCGACCGATTCCAGCTGGTGGTTCTGCTCTTCAATGAATTCCTCATCTTCACTATGGTTTCCAATGTGGTGAGTTTCAGCCTGATGAATTGTATGCATCTTCTTCATTCTCAGCTTCTAACAAGGTTTTTAAACGTTTTTCAATAAATTTTGATTGCTATCACACCAATTTTCGCTCCGATCTACCACCTACGCAGATCTGGGGATCAACGTTCGTGTTCTCCCGTTTTTGAATTGTCCGGAGACAAAAACATATGCTATCTAATCTTAGAAACCGCGATAAATAGTCAAGGGTCCTTTGAATGTTCCTCGTTTCCTTATTCTGGGTGATTGATATGTGACTAAAGGGCGTGGGAATAAATTGCATGTCGGGGACTGTACATGCCAATCCACCGAATAGATATATTCAGGTGTTCAACATCTTCGGAACAGCCCCTCCTGTGCTTGTGGGATGCGACGGCGTCTCCTACAATGGGACGAGGGGCGAGGTGTGTCAGCAGTACAGAGAGCACTCCTCTTGTGAAGAACTCCTCCTCCGCTACGAATTCATCTCAACTAACGTTGAAGTGAGGCATCGAACAGTCCTTTAAAGAATGTTCAGTTCGGTCAATTCTGTTCAATCCATGAGAAAACTTGGCTCGATCGGACTCTGAGCTTCATGGGAAACATCAACAAACCGAAGATGAGCACCACGGTTCAGATGGTGGGAGTTATGTTTGGATCAGCTTTATCAGGGCATTATTCCGATCTCTACGGCAGGAAGAAGGTGAAAAGCGAGGAAAACTAATCGAATTTTGTTCTCAGGTCACTCTCTTCTTTCTCATCTTCATGTCCATCTCCTCCACTTGTTCCTCCTTCTCTCCTTCCATGGATGCCTACATAGTCTTCCGTTTCCTAATTGGCATTGCTTGCGGAGCCCTAACTACCGTTGGAACCATATTTATTGTGGAAATGCTGCCAGCCGGTCACCGTCTCTGGTTGTCTACAGTAATCACCTGGGCTCCAAACTACATGCTCTTTGCTCTAATCGCCAGCCTTACGGGATCCTGGAGGATGCTATCCAGAGCAAGTAATATCATCACACTGGGAGCTGTTCTCATCTGTGCATTGTGAGTTGGGGATAAAGTCCCCGCATGTGAAACATGTCGTTTGTTGGAATTCTTCTGCCTTCGACTTCTTGGTTTTCAGTCTGACTCCTGAAAGTCCGAAGTTCCTAGTGCAGAAGAAACGCAAGGAAGAGGCAGTGGCCGCCTTGAGCTACATAAACAAGTGGAAGAGGGCAAAGAACCAACTGGCACATGAAGAAGTACGGCTAATTTAACCTGGATCAAACTTAATTCAGATAGTTGAGATAGCTGAAGCCGCTTGTGAAGCCTCTTGTAGAGGTAAGGCGAAGGCTAAGAAGTACAGTTTTCGCCACTTGTATTCCACTGGAACGCTTGCGCTGAGGACGATTGTTGGCTCTCTTATGATGTTTGTTTCCGCTGCCTTTTGAATAGTTGGATACTCCAGGTTTTCATTGAGTTATGTGACTTATGGACTGATTTTCAACCTTGATGTCATCAGGGGATCTGTGTATTTGAACACCGCCTTCTCAGGAGTCCTGCGGTGGGTTGTTGGAGCTGCGGTAACACTACAGTTCTATTCCTCTGAAAATCTAATTTAGGTGGCGGTGATCGATCATTTCGGAGGAGATTTCGTTGGTCGTAAAAGACTCCACTTTGCCACAATGGCGCTGATTGGCACCTGCATGGCGGGGACTTTCATCATTTACAGCCTCGGAATGGCCACTGAATTGGCAGGAGTCGTCAGGTCCCTCACTCTTTTGGCCTTTGGAACCACCGGATGCATCTTCCTCCAGGTGACATCCCCATTTGCCCTCATCAGTCCATTCAGTACTCCTTGGTCACTTCTGAATTGTTCCCAACGGCCATCCGTAATTTGGCCAGTGCCCATATCAACGTCTGCGGAAGGATTGGAAACGTCCTGGGACCCCTTGTCTTCAATCTGGTGGGAGTACCTAAAGTTTTCATTCCCAGCCTCCTTCAGGCCATTCCCTTGGAAGGGTTTCCCTATCTCTTCATGGCCATTCTTTGCTTCCTCGACGTTCTTCTCTTCCAATGCTTCATTCCTGAAACTAAAGGTAGTTTTTATATGAAAACTTTAATAAATGAATTCTAGGCCACCCTCTTCCAAGTGAAATGCCGCTGAAGAAAGAACGCGGCGAAATCCAATTGGGAGAACAGCTTGTGAAGGCATAATCTCCAAACTGATCTATGTGTACATATGAAATATGTCATAGTTGAAGCATATATGTTACCATTTTGCAAAATAATTTTTTGTTTATTGTCGCACTCGGTGAAAATCAAAAATGAACACAATCAAATCGCACCAGTGTCCCTCTTTCCCTCCATGTTGTCAAGAGACGGACCAAGTACTGGGTTATTTGCCTCTGTAGCTTGGTCTTGCAGCCAGCAGATGTCTGATCGAGACTGATTATATGTCCAACCTTTGAATCCCTCCGATATCATACGGGTTTGAATTGAGGATATCTACGAAGAGGGTGCAGCTGTCTCTTTGTCGAACGCCCAAGTGATCAGAGGTCAAATATTTCGCTCCTATTTCCCAATGCTAAATTACTACCAGTTCGAGTAGGATTTTTGTTATTTTAATACAATTAGCCGTGCATTCTTCGCCAGAATCATTAACTTTTAAATGAACCCTGATCTTGAGAACAGTTTGAAGTTGTTTGGTGAGAAACAAACATAACCATATCCTTTTGCAATCCAACTTTCAAAAGGATATGGTCAAATTGGACCAATATCCAGGCGAATGGTCAAGGGATCCGGACCTTTCGTTTAATTTTTTGAAGGTGCGGCGATACAGACGGCAGTGGCCTTTCGGCCGATACATGACTGGGTGTGGCGGCCCATAAGAACTCTCTCATCTGCGGTACCGATGATTTACGGGTGACAGGAGAAGTTTTCTAACGTCTTTCTTCGAGTGCAACCTCTCTGCTATGGACCATGGATGGGAAAGATAATTCGGCCATCATGAGTATCTCACGAAAAGGGGATCCACGCGATAGTCACGCGGCGGAAGAACACGTGGCCTCATATGCATATCTTGAAGATTAATACATTGAAGTTGTAAAATGATGTAAAACAGAAGCTTTTGAAGCAAGCCAGCCAGCCGTTTCGTCCAAAGTTCCCCCATCTCTCTTCTGCCCTTTTATCAATTCCATCCAGTTTCTGTGAATTCTGCAACCGACTGGTCGTCCTTTGCCCCTCCAAAGTCCATTTCCATCCGGGTCCCCTCTATCTCCGCCGCAACACTCCGTCTGTTGTGACGTCATAGGCGCAGTTCTCCGCAACTGCAAACAGGCGCTCTGACCCACGTGAATGAACTCTGGTGTTTGTCAAATTCCATTCCATATTGAAATCCCCCTCCAACCAGAGAGCACAGATGGTTTATCGCTGGATCACGAGTTGTTTTTGAAGAGTCAGTTGTTTGGCCCCCGCCCAGACGTCACAATTCGGACAAACCGCAGTAGGACTCTCTTCCCAGATCCACAAAATAGACCATCCGTTGGCTCCTTTTGGTCGGAAGCGTCTTGCACACCTCGAATCCCTGAATATATACACGGTTGGTATGATAAGGCAGTCACGCGGAGCGTTACTTTTACTTACCGGCTTGGGGAAAACAAAGCGGCGGGCTTTTTCCAAGGGCCAGATTACACCGTAGTTTCCGTAGCTCAAGTCTTTCTGAAAAGAACCGATTTTCGTGTTTTGGCGGCCTTGGTCTGTCATTTTAACGAAGAAGGGAGACATAAAATGGTTTTTGATCTACGTTGCTATCGGTTGTCAAGGAATCGTGGAAACCTAATCTTGTCTCACCCCTGCTTAAACGCTTGATCTCTCTCTCTCTCTCGACACCTCCCTCAATGGACTATATTTTTAACGGGGTTTAACTACGTGTATCCAAAAGATTGCATTCCAACCTCGCATTGGCTGCTGAATTTGAGGTAAGGTTGGACGGTGTCGCATTTCTCATTGGCTGCGGTTCCGTTGATAAACATGACCCCGTCCCCTCCAACGGGGAGCTCCTCGTTCACTTCCGCCATCATGTCATCCTCAACTGAAACAAGTAAATGGACCACTTGGCGACCAACACTGATCCTTGTCCAGCATCTTTACATTCAGTGGCCCCATGTAGGGTTCTCCGTGGCAGAGGATGTGGAGCTGCATTCAAATGTGAACAAGAGACGGGTCTTTACCTCGATCACTCCCCAGTGACAATTATCGAAGATTCCAGCCATGCAGGAGGCGAAGAGAAACGGTAGAAGACGCCACATGGTTGATTGTCAAGGCTATGAACGTCGTTTTCCCTATTTAACGCCCGAAACATTAGTAAGCCCGCTGAATAACCCCAAAAAGAGAAATAATCAGAAAACGTTTATGATCATACGGTCTATACAATCTCTTCTCTAAAAATGTTACACCGTAAGGATGAGGGGACATGGGATGAAAGCAGACTATCCACTAGGCATGACACCTTTAGGTACGAAATAGTTCATGCTAAGAGTTATTTCGAGGAGGCGAAGACCTCCTTCATCTTATTCAACGCAGATCCCGACTTGAACCATTCGATCTGCTGCTCGTTGAAGGTGTGGTTCAGCATAATATCAACCTGAAATATCAATGAATAGAGATAAATAAGGGGAGCTTCACCTTCGAACCGTCCTTCTTAGTGAGAACGGCCTTGAGCTGTTTTCCGGGAGCGAAATCCTTCAATCCAACAATGGAAACCTTATCGGAGGGGTCAATCTTGTCGTAGTCGGCAGTGTTAGCGAAGGTAAGAGGAAGCATACCCTGCTTCTTCAGGTTCGTCTCTGAAACCAAGATTTCAACCTCAATGAAACATTAACATACCATGAATACGGGCGAAGGACTTGGTGATGATGGCGCGTCCTCCCAGATGCCTGGGCTCAAGAGCGGCGTGTTCGCGAGAGGATCCCTCTCCGTAGTTCTCATCTCCGATGGCGACCCAGTTGACGTTGTCAGCCTTGTAAGAGCGAGAGACCTCGGACACAGTTCCGAAGTTTCCGGTCAGCTGGTGACGGATCTAGACATTTTGGTTTAAATGATTTGACAACCACACACCTTGTTCATCTCTCCGTTCTCGGCGTTTACGGCAGTGAGGAAGAGGTTGTTGGAGATGTTGTCCAAATGTCCACGGTACTTGAGCCAGGGTCCGGCGGCAGAGATGTGGTCAGTGGTGCACTTTCCTTTCACCTAAATACCAGCCCTTTAAAACATCGCTACAATCAACCACCTTGATGAGGATGACCATATCCTCGAGGTCTTTGCCGTCCCACTTGTTGAAGGGAGCCAGGAGCTGGAGACGCTGAGACTTGGGGTCTACGTCAACTTGTCCAGATCCGGCGGGGGCCTGGTAGGTATCCTCTCCGGGGTCGTATCCGCGAGAGGGGAGGTCATCTCCGGTGGGAGGGTTCAGCTTGAACTTGGAGCCTGCAAATTACTCATTATTTTGCATGCATAGCATACAAACCATCAGCAGCCGTGAGCTCATCGGTCCTGGGGTCGAAGTCCAGACGTCCGGCGATGGAAAGAGCGGTGACGATATCGGGGGAGGCGACGAATCCGTGAGTGGCGGGGTTGGCGTCGTTACGTCCGGTGAAGTTACGGTTGTAAGAGGTGACGATAGTGTTCTTCTCGCCCTTCTTCACATCCTGGCGATCCCACTGTCCGATGCAGGGTCCGCAAGCATTAGCCAGGACCATTCCTCCGAAGTCGGAGAAGATCTTGGAAAGACCGTCGCGCTCGATGGTGGCGCGGACCTGCTCGGATCCAGGGGTGATGGTGAAAAGAGTCTTGGCCTTCAGTCCCTTGTCAAGGGCCTAAAATTGGAAATTAGAAAGATAAACACATTGTTTGCAAAACGAAGACTGAAACCAACCTGCTTGGCGATGGAAGCAGAACGGGTCATGTCTTCGTAAGAAGAGTTGGTGCAGGATCCGATGAGGGAGACCTTGATGTCAACGGGCCAACCGTTCTTCTTGGCGTTGTCTCCGAGCTTGTCAATGGGAGAGGCAAGATCAGGGGTGAAGGGTCCGTTGACGTGGGGGACAAGGGTGTCGAGGTTGATCTCGATGATCTGCAAGCAAAATTTAGAGAGGAAAACAATTCTACTACTTAAAACAAATGCGACGCTTCACTTATACGTATATAATTTTAATAACCATAATTGAAGTTACCTGGTCGTAGTGGCATCCCTCGTCGGCGGTGAGGAGGTCCTGGTACTTGGCGGCTTCGTCGGCGATGTCCTTGCGTCCAGTAGCCTGCAATCGGCGTGTTCAGCACGTGAATGTATGTATGATAAGCGAACCTTGAGGTACTTGCGCATGCTGTTGTTGAAGGGGAAGACAGAGGTAGTAGCTCCGATCTCGGCTCCCATGTTGCAGATGGTTCCCATTCCGGTGGCAGAAAGCGAGTCAACTCCAGGGCCGAAGTATTCGACAATAGCGCCAGTTCCTCCCTTGACGGTGAGGATATCGGCAACCTTCAGGATAACGTCCTTGGCAGAGGTCCATCCACTGAGCTTTCCGGTGAGCTTGACTCCGATGACCTTGGGGCACTTCAGTTCCCAGGGAATATCAGCCATGACATCGACGGCATCAGCTCCTCCGACTCCGATGCAGAGACCTCCGAGTCCTCCTGAAAAGAACATAGTATTCACGCTTGATTTATGAGCAAACCTCCGTTAGGAGTGTGGGAGTCAGTTCCGATCAGCAGAAGTCCGGGGAAGGCATAATTCTCGAGGATGATCTGGTGGATGATACCGGATCCCGGTTTCCAGAAGCCAACTCCATACTTGTTTCCAGCAGAAGACAGGAAGTTGTACACCTCCTTGTTCAGGTCCTAGGCATAGACAATAAAATAGTTTGTATGAAATAATTACCTTCGCACGGGAGAGATCAGCGGCCCCTCCTTTCTGAGCCTCTATCAAGTGATCGCAGTGGATGGTGGAGGGAACAGCAACCTAAACACTCAGAAGTACCACAAAAATAGAAAATGCGTTGTAGTTAGATCAGAGATACGTGTGATAAATGGAGCAAGCTCCTCTCATGCGAAGAAGATCGAGTAGAAAGCGCCATTTGGCAGTTGGTTGTCAGGATTACCTTGGGAAGTCCAGAGGAGATGAACTGAAGCATAGCCATCTGGGCAGTGGCGTCCTGCATGGCAACACGGTCGGGGCGAAGACGGAGGTAAGACACTCCACGCTCGATATCCTGAGTGCGGGGCTGGTCCAAGTGACCGTAGAGGATCTTCTCCGAGAGGGTCAAAGGCCTCTGCAGACTGAAACAACGATGCAATAATAGATTGTAAAAATTGACTTACCGGTCCTTGACAACCTTGACGTTGTCGGCGAGCCTTTGGTAGGGGAGTTTGTTGTTCTCAAACTTGCTCATGGAAACGCTAGAGTAGACGACAGCGGACCTGTGGAGGCCACGGATCTGGGCCGGACCGGCCAACCGGCTCAATCGGAGGAGGTGCATACCTGGAAAAGAAAAAAAAGTACTGCGGTATTCAACGAAAAGTTGCTTGAGAATAAAATGAAAAAAGACAATTATTGCAAAACTGGCCAATACAAATTGTCAAAGAGATTCAAAAGCAAAAGTAAAAGTTTTACAAATAAATAACCTTCGAAACATACCACGGGAGGGTCCGTCTGTGGACATACCCTTCATTTTTGGGTCCAAATCCGGGGTAGTCACCCTTAACTTTGGGGCATAAAATCAACATTTCGTGAAAATAGAGATTAACCCCCCCCCCCCCTTAACTTGAATTTTCTGAGCGTCTACCACCCTTAACGTGAGATAACCTGACTATACCATCCCGAGGTATGCTTCGAAAGAATGCATTCATTAGCAAGAAATGGGCAAAACGTGTGAGACTGGCACAAAGAATAAAAATATTTTCTACGATTATTGATTTTTTCAAAGTTGTTTTGAGCCAAGAGTGGCTTGACAAATGGTGATATTAGTGCAACGCGGAAGACATGAAGCTATTTTTAGCATTCGATGATCAATCAGGCGGAACAACATTGATCCATAGCGTACAAGCAGCCAGCAATTAAAGAACACAACTACTTCCGAAGCCAACACGATAAAGTTAGCATAAATATTCAAAATTGATTTTCAGCGTAATCTCCCTCTAATTGCAGGAGCGGGATGAAAACGGCAGACGCGTGCAGAGAAGGCCAAAACAGACGTGACTCTTCCACGGGAGAACGCGATGAAATGGAAAACAGAGCGATAAGGCAACGGTGTTGACAACAGGCGGCGCAAAGAGCAAAGTGCCCTGCCAGTCCTCAATTGCGCCAGCCGACAAATGCGCCAGCCACCCCGAAGGCGCCAATTGATTATTTCAGAGGGAAGTTCAAATTTCCCCCTCGGGTCTTGTCGCGATTTCTACCATACCTTGCAGCTCGCTGAAAACGGCTAGTATTTTCCCATTTTTGAGTTTTGCGACAGTTCCCGGCGACTTTCGGCCCGAAACGTTTGAAAGTTGCAACACGCACCTCATCTCACGATCAGGGAAAAATTATGTTTGCAATATTTTAAGCGCTTCAGTAGATTTTTTTATAAATATTTGTTTTTCCATCTCCTGTTTTTTTTGTGTTTGTCGCAATTTATTGTTCAATTTTCAGGTAATCACTTCGAAATGGCCGACCTTGCTAAGCTCAACGAGACTCTCGCTGCCCAGTCCTACGTCGAGGGGTCAGTTTTAGTTTACAGATTTTTTGTTGTGGAAAAATGTTCTTTTCCTTTAAGTCTATGTCCAATTTTTAGATTCGTCCCCTCTGGCGCCGACAAGCAGACCTTCGAGAAGGTCGGATCTGCCCCTGACGCCAAGCAGTTCCCCAACGTTGCTCGTTGGTACAAGCACATTGCTAGCTTCGAGCAGAAGGAGCGTAACTTCTGGCCTTCCGCTGGAGGCTCTGCTGAGGAAGAGGAGAAGAACGAGGCTGACGACCTTGATCTCTTCGGATCTGACGATGAGGAAGACGAAGAGAAGGCCAAGATCGTGGCTGACCGCCTGAAGGCCTACCAGGAAAAGAAGGCTGCTAAGGTTGGCCTTATCCTTCCGTACAGGCATAGCTCTGGGCCGGCCCGCTCCCCCCAAAATCCAAGGCCCTGCCCCTGGGCCAAGCAAACATCGAGGGTGCGAATCCGCCCCAAGTAAAAAAAAAATTTGCGCGCTATATATACATATTTTTAATTCATTAAAAGCTTTAATAAACAAAAAACCCCTCGATGTTTGCCTGGTAAGCGAGCCGGTCCGGCCCGCATTTTGGCCATGCCTGCTTCCGTATCTCTTGTATATGGTAGACTTTTTGAAATTCCGCGTTACAGCATATGCGTCTAAAATAGGGCTTCTCATATTGTGAGTTTTAGGTCGGACCCATTGCCAAGTCCTCCGTCATCCTTGACATCAAGCCCTGGGATGATGAGACCGACCTCGCAGAGATGGAGAAGTTGGTCCGCGGAATCGAGATGGACGGTCTCGTCTGGGGAGGCGGCAAGCTGATCGCTATCGGATACGGTACATTTCTATCCAGTTTTTGCATACAAGTTTCTCATTCCAGGAATCAAGAAGCTCCAGATCATCACTGTCATCGAGGATCTTAAGGTTTCCGTCGATGATCTTATCGAGAAGATCACCGGTGACTTCGAGGACCACGTCCAGTCCGTTGATATTGTTGCATTTAACAAAATCTAAAGACTTGTAAAATTACGAGTATAGATTCAAGTTGACATAAACCGTTTTATTTATCGATCTCTTGAATTTCGGGCGTTCTGGTCTAAGAACTAGCGTACTATCACTGTCGGGAGCGCTGCAACCTCGAGTCATACCATAGCCGCCGGAGAAGTGACAACAGGGATAACTAGTGCTAATTGCGCAACTAATGAGGTCTCTATTAGCGGAATTGCACGATTTCCCCACATCCCGGGTAAGTATGGCTGAAACGAAGGCCGCGGATTTTGGAAAAGTTGGCCGGCCCGGGCAGTTTCCTACGATTTTAATTTAAAAGGTTTTTCATCAAAACTGACGGGTTTATTAGCTGTGAAATGCATGCAAACTACGACAGTCTTGATTCTATCCCAATATGCGACAATTCGTAATTGGAGAACCATGGAGATTACATGTGGGGAGTGATTTTAATATTTTTCAGTTGAGGAAGAGATTGAGCAAAAAAGTGGGCTAATCGTGTTGTCCTTGGTTGTCTATTCCTTGTGCCACGTCTGTTTATATTCCCTCGTTAACGCAGAGATCACTTAAAACAAAGATCCCCTGTCACCCGATGACCCGAGCCTTGCGAAATAGCCCTTCTCCGTTATTTCCCCGGGTGCCGTTGCGAACAAAGGCCGTTGCCTGAGATCTCTGGGTCAGGCGGTCGGCGCTGTCCGTAAAATTGCCTTTCCCGCCAAAAGGATTACGGTAGGGGGCGGGCGCGGGAAAACCGCGGTTACGAAACGGCCGGAGACCTCATTCTTCGCTCCGATTTAGGCCAGGGATGTGTCTTATTTTTTCTTTGTTTATATCAGAAAATATACAAAAAATGTTATGTTAGTATAATCACTACATAAACCCTCCTTTGGTTGAGTTTGTTAGGCCTGTTTACCTCATCCTGTAAACGGGTTAACTTTTTTCTTTGTCATTGTTCCTTGCATAATTTTCTGTTTTAAATTGTGTTGCTTCAGTGTTTCCTGCGTCCGTAGCCCGTTGAACTAACCAACCAAGGATGCAGCGCACCACCAGCACATATGTCGTCAAACGAGGTATATCCATGTCTTCTATGAGACTAATCCGCTGTTTCAGATGGAAGGAAGGAGAGTGTCCACTTCGACAAGATCACCTCCCGCGTCACCAAACTTTCCTATAACCTCAACATGGACTATGTCGACCCCGTAAGTATTTCCCCTCTTTTCCACCTCTTTTCCACTCAAAGAAGCCCATCCTATCGTAATTTACTCATTTGTTGCAGGTGGCTGTGACGTTGCGTGTGATCCAAGGCCTCTACAAGGGAGTCCCCACCTCTGAGCTGGACAACCTGGCCGCTGAGACGGCCGCCTCAATGACCACCCAGCACCCGGATTATGCCATCCTGGCAGCCCGCATCGCAGTCTCCAATCTCCACAAGAAGACTGAAAAGGTCAGGCTCGTTCTTAAATATTAACTTATGTACCAGTTTTTACTAAAAGTTGCTTTTTAAGGTCTTCTCTGAGGTGATGGACCGTCTCTACAATTTCGAGCACCCGAGCACTGGCGAAAAATCGCCGATGATCAGCGAAGAGACCCACAAAATCATCATGGCAAACGCCGATGTGGGTTTTTTTACTCAAGTCATTGATTTTTGGATTTCAGAGGCTGAACTCTGCCATAGTCTACGACCGTGACTTCAGTTACACCTTCTTCGGCTTCAAGACCTTGGAAAGGTCTTACCTCCTGAAGATCAACAAGCAGGTTAGTTCAATCAATATGTTTCTTCATCATCATTCGCTTTTAGGTAGTCGAAAGGCCACAGCAGATGTTGATGAGGGTGTCCGTTGGCATCCACGGAGAAAACATAGACAAAGCCATCGAGACCTACAATCTGATGAGCGAGCGCTACTTCACTCACGCCTCCCCCACTCTTTTCAACGCCGGAACTCGCCGGTAGGAGTACCTCCAGTTGTTTTGTTCACACTTCTTTTCAGTCCTCAGCTGTCCTCCTGCTTCCTCCTGACCATGTCGGAGGACTCGATCAGCGGAATCTACGACACCCTCAAGCAGTGCGCCTTGATCTCCAAGAGTGCCGGTGGAATCGGACTCAACGTCCACAAGATCCGCGCAACTGGCTCCCTCATCGCCGGGGTAAATTTATCCTTCCAATATACTTTATTCCGCCTTTACAGACTAACGGTACCTCCAACGGGCTGATCCCGATGCTTCGTGTCTACAACAACACGGCCCGCTACGTTGACCAGGGAGGAAACAAGCGTCCCGGAGCCTTCGCCATCTACCTGGAGCCCTGGCATGCGGATATCTTCGAGTTCGTCTCCCTGAAGAAGAACACCGGCCCTGAGGAGGAAAGGGCCCGCGACTTGTTCCTGGCCCTCTGGGTGCCCGACCTCTTCATGAAGAGAGTGGAGCAGGACGCCGACTGGGCCCTCATGTGCCCCCGCGAGTGCCCCGGACTGGACGACTGCTGGGGAGAGGAGTTCGAGAGACTCTACACCAAGTAGGAATCAGTGGGGTGACTTTTTAAAGGAATGTTCAGGTACGAGACAGATAAGCGCTACCGTAAGCTGGTCAAGGCCCGCAAGCTCTGGGAACACATTGTCTCCTCCCAGATCGAGACCGGAGTCCCCTACATAGTCTACAAGGTTAGTATTTAAGCTTTTCGGTAGACTTTTGGTTTCTAGGATGCTTGCAATCGCAAGAGTAACCAGCAGAACTTGGGAACGATCAAGTGCTCCAACCTGTGCACGGAGATCGTCGAATACTCCGCTCCCGATGAGGTCGCCGTATGCAACCTGGCCTCCATCGCTCTCAACCGCTTCGTGGGCGCCGACAAGAAGTTCGACTTCAAGAAGCTCCACGAAGTCACCAAGGTAATTCATTCCCACAGTTTCCCGCTGATTCCTCGTTTTCCAGGTTATCACCCGCAACCTGAACAAGATCATCGATATTAACTTCTACCCGGTGGAAGAGGCCCGTCGCTCGAACATGAGGCACCGTCCCATCGGTCTGGGAGTGCAGGGCCTGGCCGACACCTTCATGCTGATGCGCTACCCCTTCACTTCCCCCGAGGCCCGCGACCTCAACACACGCATCTTCGAGACTATCTACCACGCCGCCCTCGAGTCTTCCTGCGAGTTGGCAGAGGAGCTGGGTAAGACCCATCTCTCGTGGTTAATTGCATTTTGATTTGTAGGACCCTATGAGACGTACGAGGGCAGTCCCGTGTCGAAGGGAGTGCTCCAATTCGACATGTGGAACAATGTGACTTTGTCCGGACAAGTCGACTGGGACTCGCTGAGGGAGAAGATCAAGAAGCACGGAGTGCGCAACAGTCTCCTCTTGGCTCCTATGCCCACGGCCTCGACTGCTCAGATCCTCGGAAACAACGAGTCCATCGAGCCCTACACCTCTAACATCTACAGCCGAAGGGTCCTGTCCGGTAATCACATCTTGGGGTCTCTTTTTATTTTCTTTTTCAGGAGACTTCCAGATTGTCAACCCTCACCTTCTGAAGGACCTCGTGGAACTCGGTCTCTGGAGCGATGAGATGAAGAACGAGCTTATTGCCAGCAACGGATCCATCCAGAACATTGGAGTACATTTGCCTTATAATTTGGCTTCTATTATTTATTTACAGGCCATTCCTCCCAAGATCAAGGAACTGTACAAGACAGTGTGGGAGCTCTCGCAGAAGCACATCATCGAGATGGCCGCCGACCGTGGAGCCTTCATCGACCAGTCTCAGTCGCTGAACATACACATCGCCAAGCCCAGCTACTCATCCATCACCTCCATGCATTTCTACGGATGGAAGCAGGTACCCCCTCTTTTCCCTGAGCCCTCTAATTGATTTCCTTCAGGGTCTGAAGACCGGTATGTACTACCTGCGCACGAAGCCGGCCGTCAACGCCGTGCAGTTCACCGTCGACAAGGCTGCCCTGAAGAACAAGGAAATCGTCCAGAAGATGGCCGCCCTCCAGTTGCCGGAGGAGGACGATGAGGGCTGCCTCATGTGCTCCGGCTAATTCGCACCTTCTCAATTTGCCAATTTTCATCAATTGATCTACGATTGTACGTGTACGCCCCTGGTTATTTGTGCCCCTCTGTGCTATGATGAATTTCCTACGCTTTTCCGTTTTCATTTGGGTTTGTGGTAAGCTGCGTCTTCTGACGATGAGAGCTCTGGAAATTTGGGGTTGGAAACGTAAGAGAGTAAGAACTCACGTAACTTATGTAAAGGGGAACGTGACGTCTCTACCGCGTTCCTCATTCCCTGCCCAGATGATCCAGCTTGTGGTCGCCGGCTACCTTGTCTTCGAGATCGCCCGTCTCTACCAGCTGCCCGATCCGAAGACGGTCAAGTACGCAGCCCCCGGGAGCCAGCCGACTGAGAACAGCCCAGGAGCCAAGCCACAGGGCGTCGCAGTTTGAAAGCACAAGGGAAACCAATAAAAGCCTTCGGTCGATTTTTTTATTTCTGGATTTTATGGAAATCACTATTGGCTAGGAATCTTCTAATTCATCGACACATTTTGTTCATTGTCAAATCGGAATAGTATAGAATTATCGGCATTTTTTATCTTTATCGCTCGTGCTAGCTCTTATTCCATTTCGCTGCGATGTCTTTTTTCATCTTTCAAAATGTCTTACACCGAGAGTAACGTCAGCTGCAATACGTAAATGCGACTTCCCTTCCCTCGTCTCCCCCAGATAAAGTTAGTTAATAAGGGCTACATAGGAAAATGAACGAGCTATTTGGGTTAATTGTGTCGATTTCTGATGATTCTTGGCTACCTCGTCTCCATTTTGGTTTAAAATCTTTTAAAAGTTTGAAAATTTCCTTCAACAGTAAGATGTTCAGATTAAACTGAATAGATGAATTCTACCCAACTCCTGGTGAAATATTCCAAAAAGGTCCCCTCGTTCATTTTCCTATGTAGCCGCCTACTGTACTATTATCTAAACTTATACCTCTGAGCATGTGTGGGTTCTCTTGCCGCCATAAAGCCCTAAATAAGCCTAAATACGCATAACCGAGCTCCCAATCGTTCTTCTGAAGTATTCAGTGCCCTTGCCATCGATCCAGAGTGCATGGCGATCAGTGGAGGTCAACGGCCCTTGTGCGATGGCAATTTGTAGCGCAGAGGCCGTCATGTTCACTTTCCGCACCGACGACTATGCGCTGTAAAATCATTCCACATCCCTTTCGTCGCAACATTTTTTGTTTTCGTTACAACCATAGCTCTTTGGCTGAAGAATCCCTTAGACGATGGTACAGTCTTCTTATTTTCCCCTTTCTCCTTGCCTGCAGATGTATCTTAAACCCTTGCTGTCAATCGAGGGAGGAGATCCATTTGTTTTGACGAAAGGTGTCGCTGGAGTGCTTGGGAATACTTGAGCCACTCGAGGCAGATTGAGGTCGGATATCAGAGCCCAACAAGGGGGCACGTCACTTCGGCATCAGCACCACAACTTGGATGCATTCCAAGATCGGAGATCTGAGTCTCACCCGCATAGTTCGGGAACTTTGTCCTTATTTCGCTCATCATGATTGCATTTGCCGAAGTGAATATAAGGCAGAGAGGCGTGAGGATGTTTACACAAAGAATCGGTGTACTGCCCTTTTGAAGTGAAAACTTGAACGTCATAAATATTAAGCAGTCGGAAATGACGTCACTTCCATCGTGGCCTTTGTCAGCCGACTATTCTGCGTAGGAACCTTGTGCTGACACAGCTGTTGCTCATCCGCCGAATGTCCTGGCTACCAGCCAAAACAGCTTTACTCATTTCTTTCCCACTGACCCATCCTCATTGCATCATTCTTATGTAACTCCCACCTAATTACTAATTTTGTTTTCGCCTCGTTTGGATGACGTCAGGGCTTCAAATAGAAAGGCAATACGGCAGAATGGGCAGTGGAAGGAGGCAATTGGAGAATGCGATGAGTCCTGTCTTTCTCTTGTTCTTCACTATTTGTCAAAGAAAAACCAAAGGTCTTGACAAAGAATGGTGTATGAAAGATTCTATCTTATAAAATACCAGTTTCCCTTGGGATTTGACCTCCCTTCGGTTATTTTAAACGATGGTCGTAAGATAGTTATGACGTCACTTCCATCGTGGACTCTCTCTCTCTCTCCTTCTTTCTTTCTTTCTTTCTTTCTTTCTCTCTCTCTTTTCAATGTTCTCACTTCGAACTTCTTCTAGACAAAAACTTGTACTCCGCTTGAAAACAGCGGTGTCATAGGGCAAACGTCTGGTCTGGGCGCCAACGTCCGCCCTCTGGTGATTTAGAGAGATTTACGCCATCCGGATCTGTGGATTCATTACCGAATAGATTCAATTTAGATTTCTACACACAACTGTTTTCGAAGGGTGAAGATATCGCTAAAAATAAATTTGTTGAAACAATAAGTAAATGAATTACAACAAACGTTCGCAGTGTCCGACGTATATGCGTTCTTAATTCATATCGTTTTATTTTATTCACAGGTGGTCCTTTTCCTAATTTTTGCCATGTGTTTTATTTGTTTGAACTATTTTTTAAAAATTTAAAATATATTTTCCATTGTTCTAAATGTCGCAATTACTGAAATTACACCGTTTCCTCGCCAAATCACAAGAATCCTCCCACGAATGTCCTTACTTATATAATTTCGTGATTCAGCCTGGGAAATTATCCATTCCTCCCACGAAAACAGGGCTATCCGAGTGAGATTGCGTCACTCTGGCTCCGCTGATGGCCGCGAGCATGCCCCGCCCCTGGCTCGATGCCAATTCGAACGCTTCCCCCAACTGTTGCGCGGCTTTTCCTCAAATCACCACCCGGCACTTTTCATTGCGTAAATAGCGAAAATAATTAGTGTTTAATAAATGTAAAAAATACCGTTTTATAGATACTAAGTTTTCTTAAACATCTAATTTGTTCGGTTTTTGAGTAAGCCAGCCCGCAAATATCAATTTTCCTATTCAGTTCCTATTCAAATTTTATATCAACATCCAGTACTTCAAATGACTATACAGTAATCTTTTTCTGGTATGAAACAAGCTTAAAATAGTAGTTACACTTGTATTTTTTTCTCTCTAAGCAGCTTTCTCTTTGCACCGGTTGGTGTAATGCTTGATGGACGGCCAACTTACTGCAAGGGTCGCTGATAAGCCCCGTTCGTCGTTCTTTCTGCTGCTTCTGGTCAGCTGATCTCACTTTTCATTTTTAACGATGATTACGCATTCACCTTTCAAGTGTAAAGCTTCGATTTTATAGAAAAAAGCGCGATATTGATATCAAAAAATGTTTTGTAGGCATTTTTCTAGTCATCTTATGTTATCTCTTCATGACAGCTACGTTTTAGCTTTAGTGTTTTCTGTTTGGTTAGTTATCTGGGTAAAATATCACATGTACAAAGCTCAAAGTGTAAATTTGCGTCGGACTCAAACAAAACAGTTCTGTGAGCCACATGATCATGGTTCAATCTCCGGTGGTGCCATTTATTTTCGCCCTACTCTTTATTATTTCCCTTATCACTGTCTTACTCTTACATAAATCCCTTTGAACCTCTTCTTTCCAGGCCCCTCTCCCGTAGGACTCCCTTGGGCTCTCCTTCGTGATACTTCATCATGGAGACTTCTTCCAGACCACGTGAGTTTTTAATTCTCTCAATGATGAAACACAAATACTACGTATGTAGCCACGTGGCGCCTTGTTGGGTTCAGTAAATAGAAGGTGTTCGCGTCGGACGATTGATAGTGTGGGAATCACTCGGCGCCGAAACACAAAAGTATTCGCCTGCGAAAATGTGGGGGAAGCTCTCGATAAAAGCCGAATTCATCGGGTAATGGTATGTATTATTTTATCATTGGGTTCATACTGAGGGTTAACCCGTCAAACAAGAGCAGGGTTCGATTCTAGCCGTTGTTCCCCTTGTCCTCATGCCGAAACTACCTATAAGTCATTCTTCTGCGTAACCCAAGATCGGACAAATGCGCTTTGGGTCTCATCTGTCGCCAAAATCTCTATTTGCGGTGGTCCCTGCGTCAGACACCTTCTCGGATTTCCCTCCAAATGTGATGCATGTCTCAGCCCGTGGTCGGAAGTATTTACACAGCTGCCACCGACATACGCTACCATAATTGAGCCAAGCCAAATCAAAGCAAAGAAATTACGTGGTATATTGGAAATGGGTTACTGTAACAGGGAATTCGTCTGTGTGGTCTTCTAAAACCCCTCGTTCAGCGATGGTGCCGTCGACGCGGTTCTGTCTGGCTATTATGTGCTTCTTCGGCTGTCTGGTCACCTACTCTCTGCGGACGAACATGTCACTGGCCATCGTCTGCATGGTCAATGAGAACAAGACGGTCGAGATCGGTGGATTGAACAAATGCGGCCTGGAAATTGTGGCCAAGGAGAACGACGTGCAAGGGGAATTCGACTGGGACAAGAAGACCCAGGGATCCATCCTCAGCGCCTTCTTCTGGGGATATCTCGGCAGTCAGGTGAATTCCCCTCATTTCCCCTCTAATCTCGTTCCTTCAGGTCCTCGGAGGAATGGCTGCCTCCCACTTCGGCGGTCGTCGTGTCATAGTCATCACCATCCTCGGAGCCTCCCTCCTCACCCTCGCCAGTCCCGTCGCCGCCAGGACCAGTCCCTTCGTCCTGGCCGTCCTCAGGGTGGCCATCGGATTCCTCCAAGGAGCTACTTTCCCCGCCATGCATACCATGTGGTCCATCTGGGGACCTCCCCTCGAGCTGTCCGTCCTCACTGGAGTCACTTATGCCGGTTCGTTTTGGGGTGATAAACTGCATTATCCTATTCTAATTTCAATCACAGCTTGATTTCAGGAGCTCAGATCGGAAACGTCGTCGTCCTTCCCCTTTCCGGATTCCTCTGCAAGTACGGCTTCGACGGAGGATGGCCCAGTATCTTCTACGTCCTCGGTATTCTGCCCATATCTTCGAGGGTTACAGTATCCCATTGTAGGTATATCTGGACTGGTCTGGTGTGCCGCCTGGATGTACATGGTGTCCGATCGCCCCGCCAACCACCCCCGTATATCTGAGGAGGAGAGGGAATACATAGTGTCGGCTGTCGAGGCCAGCATGGGAAAACAGACCGACAAGGTAGGTCATGAAGTTTTACGGGCTGGCCCGAATTCCTGGGATGGTAAATGGAGGGTTGGTGGTAGGAGCCACCAGGATACAGTCTGCGGAATATGAAGAATCCAAAAGTTTCCTGATTTTTGCTTCAATGTCCTTTTTTCAAAAGTGCTTTTCTTGTTTGATCTGTTGGGAACATAATGCCTTGCAAATAGTAAAGGTCTCCTGTTTGCACAGAGCACCCCGGCAGCGACAGGAAGTGGGGCACAAACGGGACGAAATATGAACGGGCTAACCCGAAAACAAAGGTTCTTCATATGAAACCCTGTTTCAGCCGTTGGCGACCCCGTGGGTCAAGATCCTCACTTCGAAGGCCGTCTGGGCTTGCTGGATCGGCCACTTTGCTGGCGATTGGGGAGCCTACACCATGCTCGTCTCTCTTCCCTCCTTCCTCAAGGACGTCCTCGGATTCGACCTCTCCGCTGTATGTTCTCTTTCTTTCTTTATGTATCTCTCTTTCAGCTGGGAGTCATCTCCGCTATCCCCTACATCGCCTACTTCCTCGTCATAAACGTCGGTGGCATCCTGTCCGACTACATCCGCTCCCGTAAGATCCTCAGTACCTTCTCCACCCGTCGTGCCGCCATGCTCATCGGTCAGTCTTCCCCCAGGAACCCAATAATCCCTTGGTTTCAGCCCTGTTGGGCCAGGGACTCTTCCTGGTTCTCTCCGGCTACTGTGGCTGTGGCCAGGAGGTCCTGGTGATCGTCTTCATCACCGCCGGAATGGCCATCTCCGGCCTGCAGTACTCTGGATTCGTCGTCAACTACCTGGACATAGCCCCTCCCTTCTCGGGAACCGTCATGGGCATGGGCAACACCATCTCCTGTCTGGCTGGAATCGCCTCTCCCATGGTCACCTCCATCCTCACCCCCAATGTAAGTCTGAAGCTCCGAGATTTGCCCGGGCTCACCCGAGAACCTAAACATCTCTACAGCCATCGTATACCGTACACTATGTGTCCTTTCAGGGATCGCAGGAGGAGTGGCAGATGGTTATGTGGGTGACAGCTGCCATCCTCAGCATTGGAGCCATCTCTTTCAGGTGATTATTTTGATAATTCCCGCGTTTACTGTTGAATCATATTGTATCCCTTGTTAACCCTGTAGTTTCAGTCTGATGGCCAGCGGAGAGGTGCAGGAGTGGGCGAAGACGACGGGCGGCGACTCTGCAGAAGAAATCCCCCTGAAGGAGAAGCCCGAGGCTTAGAAAACGACATAATTATTTTTGACTCCAAGACCATTTCTTCACTTCCCCCGCCCAGCGGTGAAATCAAGAACTCATATCAACCGTTTACAACTTTTCGAGCTTACCTGATTTGTAGTTTAGTCTTTGAGGTTGTCGTTTTTGTCTTGTTTTGATTGTTTGTCCCATTGTTCTCTGTGCAAAAGAAACTTTTGTCCGCTCTTGTCTCCATTTATCCCTTCGTCCAAGTTAGCTGCCAGACCTAGTTCCCAGTGAGGAGTGCTAACTGGGTTAAACACACACCTCTGTTTTCCCAGAGATTACCCGCCGGTTGTGGCGCAAGCGAGCGAAGTAGCCGCCGAATGGCCACAGGAAAGGGCAGCCGACAGAGGCACTTCCGGATTACAGGTTCACTCGAAATTCAAATAAATGTTCAAGCGTTCAAAGTGACGCCATTGTTACACCCGGGTTGCAGAAATTACTGTAGGCCACCCACGAAGGATAGAATTAACGAAATTTTTTTTCAAGGAGGGAAAGCAATGGGACTACAAGACGGCCTGAAGTCGGAATTGAAGCAATTGTTGTATTCTTTAAGTGTTATGATTCAGTAATGCCGTTACTGTAGTCACTCTTACCAGGGGATTTGAAAATAATCCAGAGGTATCCTTTCTGAAGCCAAAACGGCGTCTTCAATCTAAATCATTTGCCTTGTCCAATCACAAAACACTCCCCCGTTTTCTGTTTGAAAGCCAGACCTAATCCTGTTGGAGCCAGGAGCCGAATAATTGCGGGTGATATTTGTGTCAATGCCTTTGTGTTTTGAGTCCTTATTTACGGTCACATTTGAAGAAGCGGTCCTTGGAGCGGCCTAAAAATAAGGGGGTCTCAAATGATAAGATATTTATCAAAAAGATTCTACTAAAGTATTTATCAAATAGATGTTACCACTGAAGAGCCCTAGCAACTGTTCACCATGTGCAACTCTCATACCCCGATCGTCTTACTGTTATATCCCTTAATGGCATCCCCTGACCCCGGATGTCTCTTCGAGTGCTCCTCCTAAGACAGTGGCATTTGGTGTCGTTTGTCCCATCTGTCACCCGGCTAATAGACAGATTAGGAACGGTCTCGGCCAATTAGCCGCTCGCCATCCGAAGGTAGCAATAACATGGAAATGCTCGGACGGCGGGGGTGATTAGACAAAAACGACAGCTGTCGGGACACGGAAGAAAATGGAGACTGAGGACAGAGGACTACGGAAAATGGTGGTTGTTCACGGGGTTGTGACGGGCACCTTGTAATTCTCTGGCTCTCCCTCCCTCTCTCTCTCTCTTTCTCTCTCTCTCTCTCTCTCTCTCTCTCTCATGTCCTTCGGTTGCTTGTTGTGTATGTGAACCCCTTCCTTATTCTCTTCCGCTCCCTCCATTCGCCGTTCGTCCGAACAGTTTCGGCAGAAGCGGGCTCATTAGACGGCCTGAATTCATTGGGCCGCGCCTCAAAAGGCCGGAATTTATTGCGCGTTGGCCATATATCGCATCTGTCGCCGTTTTGGAGTGCCGAAGGCTCTGATGAAAAATTTAGCACCCCGGCCACTTGTCGCTCGATGGTCGGGTCCCGAGGGGAAAGGGCGTGGGAAAGCAGAGACTCTGTCTGTAATCTGCACATTTTCACGATTAAGGCTCGAAGTGCATATAACAACTGAATGTATTAAGTAAACAAGAGATAAGCAATAAAGATTCATTTTATGAAGGCTACAGGAGAGGGCAAAATATCTTCTTTGGCTATATACCTTTTAGATGGTCGGAGACCTCAAGGAGTTTCCATTGTATCCGTTCCTTTGGCGAATGCGCAACAACCATCGTGGTCCAGGAAGTCCAAGACAACCAGGGAGGGTTACTCTCTCGAGTAGTTCTCCTATCTCTTACAATGACAACCGCTAAAGAAAGATTAATTGTGACCATAATTTAGATGTATGTAGCAAAAGCCCTTTTATTTGTGAACGTTTGTGAGGCCTGTTGTTATTGACTCATCTGCAGACGCAGAGGCCCAGTCTATTTGATCGCAACCCCTCTTCTGCCCCATTTGGCCCTGTCCTCAGAAGCAGCTAACCTTTACCTGTCCTCTCGCGTGTCGTTCGAAGCTTGTTTGCCCGTGCGCATTCGTCTTCTTCGGCTGCCGTCCCCGGCTTTTGTGCCTTCCGGGGTCACGCAAACATTTGCATAGCTGGCCGATGACCAGCTCGGATTTCTAGCCCCGCCCCCTTGACCACATCCCGCCTTTCCCGCGCACAGGCCACGCCCTCGCTTCTGAAGCCATCGAAGCGTGACGATAACCCCTCCTCTCGTCCGGTCTAACCATGCTAAAATCAGCCGTTTTCATTTTGATTGTGAGTTTAAGTCTTTTCGAAATAAGACTTTATCTTCCTTTTCAGGCCTCCTCCCTCGCCTCTGCGAACGTTATAAACTACGATGTGCAGGGTCTGAGTGGTGAGTATTACTGTATCTGAAGGCTTAATTATCCCAATGCTAAAAACGCCTGCAGGGGCTTGTCGCACTATTTTATGCATTGCGATGCAGCGAAGAAGAAGGATTAGCGGCCGATTTGGACGCCTCCGGCGATTTCGGAGGACTAGGGGACATTTCCAAGGGATTTGATTGATAGGGCAATTGAAAAGATGTCGTTATGCTTTCTCTTCCTCTCTCTCTTTCTCTCTCTCTCTCTCTACCTCTCTTTGTCTCTCTTCTTCTCTCTGCCTATCTACCTTTGCCTCTGTTGCATTCCTCTTTTTCTCCCTTTTTTCCTGAAGGGAACAAAGGTCATAAAGTTAGCGTCACTCAGTTAGCCATGCAAACTCATGTTAATAGGTTGTTCAGTGAATTCCTCACAAATATGACTTTAGTATGAGCAAAAATTCCTTTCCCCATCACTCTTCTCTATTTCCATAAAAGACCCATTCAAAAGACCCATCCCAATTCCCTCTCTTTCCCATCCAAATTATCCAATTTTTCGCCTTGTCGCCCACCTTCCGCGCCGTTTCTCGTCGCCTCCACCGGAAATGCTCCGACCGAAAATCGTTTACAAGTCCATTTGGTCGCACACGAAACTCAATTTGGCCTTCTCCTTTGTCGGAAAAGGCGCCGACGGCTGGCAGGAAGAATTCTACCGTAAACGGCACCCGGCTGGCAGGAGCTCATAGCCGAATATTAGCGCCAGTCGGGGATGTTCCCCAGAGACCAAAGGGCTAATACTTCGTCATTAGTTGTCCCCTCAAAAGAGGTCGTTTCTGCAGACAATGAATGGATTGCAAGAGAAAGAGAATGCTAGGAAAATATATAGGATGGGACTGTGCACGCAATAAAAAGTTTGGAACAAGACGGATTCGAACCCACAATCTTTTCCTTCATAGGCAATCTCGTTACCCATTACGGAACACGGTCATACAAACTAGCAACCCATTGGGGCTGAATATCATCGATAGGTGGTGATTATCAAAGCTTGTGTTTCAGAGGAATTAGCGGACTGTGTAGAAAGAGCAGCAGATCAACTGATGGAGCAGACGTGTCTCTTCTTCCGTCAGTCAGATCAGCCACAAGCCATTTTCATGGAATCTACTCACTGCGCCTGGCAGAAGGACAACAACACCGTCCATCTTAACACTCAATGCGCTTCGGTATGTTTATCTTACTTTTTTCCTTCTTCCGAAACTTCTGAAAATCCTTCTTCCGAACCAGAGACTTCTGAAAATCCTTCTTCCGAACCAGAGACTTTTCTTTTCGTTTTTTTTTTCCTTAATTGAGGGAGGCAATTCCTGTACGGTATCTATAGATCGATCTGTGGGTGTCCTTCTTAGGGACAACCGGCAATTAGTCACCCGCAGTTCGAGAACAATGCGCGATGATTACAGAAGGACGCGCCGGGACCTCTTCCGGCGGGTGCAAGGGCAACAGATGGAGGGATTCTGGAAAACAAGCGATTGAAACGGTTGATTTTTCAGGACGAGGTCTGCTTCGAACTTCTGGGAAGGATTCTGAATGTGGAACAGCCGAAGCAGCACATCGCACGCCACCTCAACGTCAACTACAACTGCAGTGGTGAGACTTGGACTTTAACGGTTTCTGAATAAGCTTGCCGTGTGTTTACTATTTCTCTTTTGGCTTCTTTGCCCAATCTAAAGTCGAATTCTCCGCCAGGTCAGGAGCGAGCAAATGGAGCCATCTGTCGCTAAGACGGCTCCGTGTCGTGTTCCGGCTGGTAATTGGCAGTCTCCCGGTGGTCCGGGGATCCTTTTTCTGGCTCTTCGCCAGATGATGTCCGTGGGGTCATCAATCAATGCTTCTGTTTGCCTTCGACGCACACACCTGACCACAGGAAGCCGCCGACGGGTCAAGTAGCCCTCGAGAGCCACCACAGGTCGCCGGCGAGAGAAAATACACCTGCCACTGGAAAATAAGGACCGCCACGCGTAGCTGCCTAAATAAACCGACGACGGGAGAAAGTGGAAGTAGAGGCGGCATTTGAACTCTTTTGCATCCGCTTCATATATATCCCATGGCGGAAAATGCGTCGAGAGCTTTTTCAGCCCCGTGCCTTGGAATCGAATCATTTTTCAAAACCAAAGCCTTAATTTGAGCGACAGCTACCAAAATTGCGGGGAATCGGCATGTCCCTAATCGCCGGTGGCCAGGTGGTCGCCGGGAAAAATGATGGATTGACCAAATGCCATTTTCCCTTTGAGACGACCGAAGCTGTCAATCCAAACGAATTCGGGAACACTAAAGCTTACGGGAAAATAAATACCCATTCTCTAAAACAATTGTTTCATGTCTCCATTTCAGAAAAATGCACCCAAGAGTGCCTCCACGGAGGAGAGGTTCAGGATGACTGCTCCTGCAAGTGCGGCTACGGATTCAGCGGTGAGAAGTGAGTTGAAAACCACGCAGTCCTTTAAGAAAGATCCAACGAACCTTTTTATATACCTATTCAGATGCGAGAAACTGGCAAAGGAGAGCATCTTCACCGATTCCGAGTGCGGAGTGATTGAGGCTGAAGACAGAGGCCACGTCTCCCTCTCCACGTACCCCTCTGCCCGACCCAAGAGCACCTTCTGCCAGTGGCTCATCAAGGTTAGTTGAATCGACCCTCACTGACTCACGAACCAACCAGTTCCTGGATGGAACATTGCACAGAAAGAGTTCAATCGCCCGCAAAGATACCCCCAATTGGTCCGCGGATGATATGAATAGTGGTCCGTGGCGCGGAAGGCCGCAATTTGCGTGCGCACTCCCAAATTGTGGTTGGTACGCAGAGTATGTATAGCGGAATTCCGGACGGATTCCGCTCTGACTCATCGACACGGTAATTTCGGGGGCAAATCCACAGCGGACGAAATTAAATCGGACGTCTGAATTAAATCAAGGGCTGCACTTCAACCGGCCAACGGGGAGACGACCCGACGAAATCGGAACGGGCGAGTAGTGGATTACGCGGGCAGGATGGTAATTGGGCAGAAGCAGGGATTGAATTCCGACGGAAAGAAGGGGAAAGAAGATAACACACCACGAAATGGGAACTAGATAGGGGTGCAGAACAAACAAACAAACAAACAAACAAACACACACACACACACACACACACACACACACACACACACACACACACACACACACACACACAATTGATACTTATAAATAACTTTCAGTCAAACGATCCTTGGACTGTGATCGACGCTGAAATCGAAGACCTCGGCCTAGACAACCACGAAATCGCCCCTGGAACCAAGTGCAACGACCAGTTCACTGTCTACGGAGCTCAGGAGATCAACGCACCGTTAGTTATTATTTGGAGAGGGGCATTCAACAAAAATTATGATCCAATCACTTCTTTCTTTACTCGAGGGCTTCACCTTCGTTGCTACTCTGTTATTTCCGCCTCCCAGGCAGCGCCTGATTGGCGGGGTCAGATTGTCTAATTGCGCCTAATCACGTGTAATGCGGGCGCTTCTTGGCCAAATCTCGACAACAAACCAGCCGGCTGACACGTAATTAGCGGAAGCGCATCCCAGGACAGCCAAGGCCCACGCGGATACAAGATGATTCTAAGAGGGAGAGTGGAGGTCAATTCAGGGCTCACCTTACTGAATATCCGTAGTTCAACTGAATATTTTCAGAATCCCTTGCGACAACTCTGTGAACATCACGAAGCTCCACTCGACGCACAACTGGATGCTTCTGGAGCTTCGTACCTCGAACCCCTGGTCTGAGAAGTCCTTCAAGGGTCCCCGCATCCGATACTCTACTCGCAAAGTACAGCCTGGTTAGTTTTCATCTATTCCGACAGATGACTAGTTCCCATGAAGTGTTTCCAATTGCCAAAAAGCCTCCTTCGTTTTCCCGTGTCCTTGGTTCCCATCCCCTAATTGGCACATCCGAGTGACCAATTCTGCCGCTCAAATGACTTTCCTCCGCGCATTGTCGTCGTCCAAACACTTGGCGATCCCTCGGGGACAGTTAAAGGACTAATTGCGCTGTTGCGAGACATTCACCAAAACTATTCCAGTCGGGACCTAATCCCCTCTTTTCAGGAGTTCGCATCTTCTCGGAGGGCATGTCCGCCTCGGCCGGAGTCTTCTCCTCTCTCTTGGTGGTCGTCTCTTCTCTGCTCCTCTGCTGACCCGGGTCTCTCTCACTTAACCCACAAACTGCCATCGTTCCAATGCCTCACTGGGTCATGTATAGTCAGATTATTTATGCCCTCAGTCCCCTTGGTTGTGACATTGTGCAAATGAGGTGCTGCCACAATGACTACCTCCTGTTCCTCTTCAAAAGATCTGTATTATCGTTGTTATCTCGTGCGAAAAGAATAAATACATCAAAATGTGTTACACCAGTTGTCTCTTTAATCACTAATGCATTCGGCTTCGCTTTGACGGAGTCTCTGACGAAAAGTTCAAACTCACAAGGTTTCCAACTGATATGGGTGGTTTTGCAAATGGACTTGAAACGTAAAGTTACGCTAAAGGCGATGTGGCGCTCTTTTACGTCATTTTCACTCATTTCTCTACTTACTCTTCCTGGAAGAGGTCGACATGAGGTCTTTCACCCGCAGCGCTTCCAGGAGTGGGTTCCTTTCCCTCAGAAACTAAACCGTGTCATCTAACAGAACGCCGTAGTGTGTCTTCCTCGCCCAACCGCCGTCGGAGCAACAGTTTCGACCCTACTAACCTCATTCATACTGACTACTTGGTATGATGGATGGGAACTGTCTCATTGTGTCTTTAGAACAATGGACAGAACAATTCGAGTCTTGTGCGGGCGATCGAGGAAAGGGAGAGGGGAAGGAGCAGGGCGAGGGATGGACAGAGGGGACAGAGGAGCTCCTCGGTCGACGTGGGTTGGATGGAGAGATAAAAAGAGTTTGGTTAGGGAACGACTAGCTACGTGAGGATCGAGCAGACGGCCAACATGACTGAGCAGGACAGGGCGTTCGAGAGACTGAGGGCGGCCGAGGACCACAGTGGCAGGGAGTGGAACACCCGCATGCCCGAGGGAACCATCGTCGTGAGTGCAAAGGAGAGGGAGTAATCAACCGATCGATCAGTTCTACACGGATGGCTCCGCTCTGAAGGATGGATCGGGCTTTGGCATCTACGCGGGACCGAACCACGTGCTGAACAGGTCGCAGAAGATCAACGACCCCCCGCACAATTCGCAGAGGGCGGAGATCCTGGCGGTGGTCCAGGCGCTGAAGAATGTCATCGAGTGGGAGGAGTACCGGTCAGTCGGTCCAATTGAAGTTCTTCAGTTTTTTTCCTTGCTCATTTGTTTAACAACCTAAATTTTCAGGGACGAGCCTGTGATCATCCGCACTGACGCGCTCTTCGTCGTTCAGGCGATCAACGGTGGATCCTGGTTTGTAAATTCCCCCAACCAGTCTAATTGGATATCCAGCCTGTCTGCCTTTGCTTCTGAAGTGGAGGAAATCCTGGAGTTGGCTGGGAAGGTCGGCGGAGGCGTCCAGTTCCAGCACGTGTACGCCCACGACGGAGACCCGGGCAACGAGGCGGTGAGGGAGAAGGATTACGGTAATTAGGAATACAGGCGGACGATCTGGCCAGACAGGCGACGGTGGGGCCGAGGAGGTCTCGGTCGAAGAGCAGAGACAGGAGCAGAGACTACGGAAGGAGGCGCTCCAGGGAGAACAACCGACAGCACATCCACAGCCACAGCGCAGTCGTCAAGTCGGCTGTCTAGGAATAAAAGACACTGGCATCGCTTTGTTGTAATGTATACAGAGGTCCTTCACATGCTCTACGGCATCTATTATATCCAAATTCAGCAGTTTTCAACTAGATTTCCCCAAAATGTGATATCGAACGAAACCAACCCTTTGCTAGAGCGCACTCCCTAGATATTATCCGACAATATTAATTTTTGTGAAGAAATAGGCGTATGTCCAGGATTCGTCTCCTCCGCCGTCTGATCCACCTTGGCCATTTTTCTCCCCATCTGCGGTGATTCCATGTCCGGTAATATTTTGTTCATATTTACAAAATCAAACGTTTCTTTTGGATTGCTGACCTTCGTCATTCTCTAGTTTCTCCTTATCAAAACAAGTTCTTCACAAATATCTGTATTACGAGAGGTAATCTCATGCGAAAAGAACAAGCACATCGTATAAAGCGTATAACAAAATGAGAACCCGAGGAGCCTAGGAAGCAAAGACGGCACTGCGGCGGCCCTTCCAGATGCGGTGGCCAGCCACCTTCCACGGCGTCGTTTTGTACTCGCAGATGTTGTCCAGGAGGTAGTCCACGGAGACAACCTGGAAGTGTTTGTTTGCAGAGATTGTGGTTCAATGACCCACCGGTGCCTTTGTGTCCTGTTCGAAGCGACGGGCATCGCCGACTTCCTTGGATCCGGGGGCGAAGAGGATGACGCAGTCATCCTGCACGTCCCATATCTTGTTGACTATCTGCCCTCCACACAGCTCGATCAGCTGAACCACCTTCTGAAGCAACCGCCTGTCTCCAGGACATGTGAAAAAGACCCACCGCCCTGGGGACGACTGTGCAGTCGCAGTACTCCTTCGGAACGAAGAACTTCTTTCCTTCCAAAAGACCTCCCTCGGAGCTCCTAGATTTCATCCAAGGAGTCACATGGTTCGCATCACCGTCGTTCAACAGATTGTACCTTCCCTGAAAATAAGAATTATAAGAGGAAAATGAGAAAACTAACCCAATCGATAACCTCCTTTCGGGCAATGCAATCCTCCACCCAATGTTTCGTTATGATGTGGCACTTTCTTGCGATGGCGAACACATACTTGAGGGATCGGGACTTGCTGATGCCGTCGTAATCTGAAGAGGATTCTGTGAGAGAGAAAGAGAACGAGAGAGAGTGAGTGTGAGAGAGAGAGACCAACCGGTGTTCATCATGACAAGATGCGTGCATCCCTCCTCGACCTCATCCGTCAGAGTGACGTCAGGGAACAACTCTCCGAACTTCTGGATGACCGGTGTGTCTTGGTGGAAACAAGAAAAGGCAATGACCATCTTGCCACGTTCAGAGGCCGTGAGAACCCTTTGGCCCCCGTCGGCCGAGTACCTCTCCTCCGAAACTGGCACCGGCTTGATCTCATCCTCTCGCAGCACTTGGACCCTGCTGCCGCCTGAAATAGACCATTTGAATCTGAAGAAAAGGAGTGGTAACTGTCAAATGTACATTCGTAAAGGGCGGTCATTGAGAGGAAGAGGCCAGTGAACCAAAAGATAAAATTGTTTGTGGTCACTCGTCATGACTGGGGTGGCCGGGCGAGGGAAGGTGGGACTGGTGCACTTAGATCCCCGTTCTATGTTCTAAGAAATACGTTTAACGTACATGGCGAAAACTTTTTTTCATTTCTTTTGTTGGGTGCCTCTCTTTTCCGTCTGTGCGTCCTTCCTGAGCCACATTTTCTTCTGGGCGCAGGTTTTTGGTAGGCTCGAGCCCTTTCCTCTGCGTCCCATGCGTCTGTCCGTCTCGCTGTATAATTGCCGGACGATCGCGGCACCCGTACCAAATCGGCGCCCCCGCGAGAAGGGGTCATATATTCGATCGCGCAGCGAACAAATCGAGATGTTCTGTAGCGGCTTCGCTCTCCGAGTGCACAAGGTGGTGTACCGTTAGAGGCATCGTGTGGATGGGGTGGTCCGATTTGACTCCTCGTTCCTTTTGCCATTGAAAACTAGGTTTTAAATTACTTCTTATTTTGCAGGCGTTTTGTTAAACAAAATGCAATTTCAGTTTATAATGTTATGACTTCTAAAGAACTGATATTTGCTCATTCTTTCAACAAATGTCATCTGACTCAGTTTCAACGACAGGCGGTGTTTCCCACGTCTTCTGAGCCTTCTTTTAGACACTGATAAGGCACTCAGGCGAGGTCTCCCCACCCAATCTTCCCATTGAAGGTTCTCTGATCTCAGGGGGGTATTCTGCTTCCAAACCCTTTAGTTTCAAGAAACCAACCATTGGGCTGGAGGGCCTTGGCCTGACCGAAGGTCTCCTCATCCGCAGCCTCTTTCTTCACATTCTCCTTGTCAGGCTTGTCCTCGTCGTCCAGCACCAATTCGTCGCTGCCGCTCGGAGTGGCAGGAACACACTGAAACAAACGCATGCAATCGGGTTTCAATAAATGTTTGGGCTATTTCTTTACAGAAATAGAAAAACAAACATCTCCGGTGGTGGAAGTGGTACGGGATTCACGGCTTTCCGGAGGATGCGCCAAGGGCACCACGATGTCCTCCTCGTCGAAAACGTCATCGTCGAATTCCGAACCTAAAAGATAGGATGTTCTCTTTTTTTAAAGCCGCCTACCCCCTTGGCGTTTAGGTTGGAGCAGCTCCGGTATCTCTCCCAGCACATCGGCCGTATTCTGAATATTCTAATGTCGAGGAAAATGAAATGTGGACCGACATCCCGCAAGAGATCCTTAATCCAGGGCAGGGCGTGGAACAGGGCGGCCACTTGGCTCAATTCCGGATGATTCTCTGAAAATCGTTGACTTCCAAAAACAAAAGGAACCAACTCCTGGTTTCGTTTACGAGATTATTCAGTTGCATTGGATGCAAGGGGGGAAGGAAGCTATCGGTCTGAATCTCCACGTCCCTAGACTCGATTGGCTGGGTGTTCTCCCCTTTCTCCAAGGTGTCCTTCTTCCTAGCAGGCAGAACAGGGAGGATCCGAGTCAGCGTCGCAAAGGTGGAAGAGACCGGCGGTGTCTCCGCACTCTTTCTCTCCCTTTTCTCCTCTCCGCCCTTCTTCACTCGATTCTCATTCAGATCTTCTTGCTCCTCCGTCTCCTCCACAACCACTTCCAGTCCTCGCTTCTCCGTCTGCCTGGCCTTCAGTGCCTCCTTTCTCTGCTTCTCAGCCTCCATGAGCCTATTCAACTCCTCCTTCGCTTTCTTCTGGAAAAATAAAATAAATGAAACACCGTAGCTCGGGAAATGTGTTTGTTTCAACCCCTCATCAACGTGTCATAACTCCACCATTCCTCCAAAACACCTCTCCACGAGGGCTTGTTTACCAGTGTCCATTCAAAAAGAAGAGGAAAAACAGAGTAACTGCCAAACATACCGCAGGGCGATTCTCTTCCTCCGCGGATGGCGTCTTTCTCTTCCTTTGGGCAGGGACTGCAAACTGCGGGAGTTTGAAGTCTCTCAGAGGACCATCCGACTGCGACAAGGCCTGGAAAAAAGAAAATAAGAAAAAAAGGGAAGAAAAGCACCTGGCTTTCGAGAAATTGGCGTTCGTTGGGCAGCTTCATGGTGATCTTTGTGTTGATTTCGCTCTTGAAACGACTGGCCACTTGGAGATACAGCTTTACCAGTTGATCGATGGACGGAGAAGCAACACATCCCCTGAAACAAAAGGGGTTTATTAATTTCTCCCGCTCATAATTTCTTTCGCCATATGCAAGTGTCATGAAGCCTGAATGACTAAAATCAGGTGACTGTGACAGGCGAAAACAAACAATCATTGGCTGCATTCAGGGGATTGTCAAGAGACAGACACAAAAACAATGACACCCATTTCTAGCTACAGCAAATACTTCCGTTTGGACAACTTTTGAGACAGGTTGCCTTTTAAATGTCTTTTATTTACAATAAGATATTTAACCATATTTCAAGCAGATTCCTTCATGCTTGTTCTCTAAAGTCTCACCTCTTGGAGATGATCTGACGGCAGATGGGGCATTCGATCTTCGTCTTGAGATTGAAGCACTGCGTGATGCACTCCCGGCAGAACGGGTGGTTGCAGATGGGCACCCAGGCCTCGCGCATTGTAGAGCAACTGAAACCAGGACATCAACTCTTCTCTTTCAGGAACAAAGTTCGATAAATAGCCCTGTTATGAAGTGTAGCTGTAGCGTCCAGTTCGCCCGATTCCCCTAATTCGCCCTGCCATTCCACCTTCTTCCCTATTTTTCGGTCCCGTTGGCCTGGCATAACAAGTAAATGCGGAAAATCGCATCACGCAGCCCCTGACAACAGATTGTTTTCGACGTTTTTGAGAGACACGCGATATGCCAATCCACAACAGCCACGCTTCCTATAACTCCTACACCTTCATGATTTAGAATTGCCCGATTCTTCTAGCCATCGAACAAAGTCCCACCCCAGTGACAAAACAACCGTTGGAATATAGAAATAGCGGTATCTAATCGTCATATTCAGCGTCAACAACCAAAGCCTTCTAAAGAGATCAAATGTAAACAAATGTCACTGCAACCGCCAAAAACACTGAGCCCTTGCATTTAGTTGTCTGGATTAACACATCCCCATGGTGAAATCTAGGGATGTGATTTCATTTTAAACAACATGAAGAATCGGACATGCCATTCCCTCAGTGTCAAAACACAGACACCGCACCATTGCCTTTTGTCCTTTGGAATGCCCTCTTTGAAATTGGCTTAGTTTACGCAGAGTACAACAAAAACCGTTCAGAAGTCATGCTCCCGGCTGGCACGGGCCATCTTCGCCAACTGGCGCTCCGCCACTTCATCGTGACTACCTCCACTGATTTTCAGAAACCTCATTTCAGAAGCTTTCAAGAGGAATATCTTCACGACATATTGATGGTATCGCAACGATCAAAGCTAAAAGTGGGTTCACAATAAGAAGAAACTCACCAAATACCGCATTTGACCGCCGACTGGCACTGGTTTCCAAGACAAGCATTCAGCTTGGCGAAGAGCTGATCCGTGGTCTGCGAGGCGCTGCCCGCGATACCAAAACTGAAATAATGGATTTTAAAAGCAATGACAATCAGAAACGTAAATCCTAAGAAAACTCACTAGGAAACCATTTTATGGGCGAATTCCTCCGAACTTTTGTTCGCTGGAGTAGTTCAACTTTACCTGAAATAACGTTTTTGTGGTTTCAAACGAAGAGAGGAAGATTAAATGAAAGATTACACAGAAATTAGGCCTTTTAAATCGAATCTGCGAATAAAAAGGGAAATAATACTGTCCTGAGTGCAATGCTCAAAATATTGTCCTGAGGCCGTTACAAAAGCAAAACCGCATTTCCTTTTCTCTTTGAAGGCGACTTTTCGGCTTTTAAAAATGTAAAAAAAATTATATGTATTTTAGTGAAAAATACAATCAAATTAAGGGGCTTTGGCATTTTAAAACCCTCAGTGGTTGCGTTTGAATGTTTCTGTTTCCCGCGGTTTCAGTTCGATTAGCGCGCAGTCGACTCACCCAGGCCCCGCCCACAGGCCGCATTTGCCCGGCTGTCTCCGCTCCGGCCAGCCAGCCGGCTGGCGCGTTCCCCAAGCCAGTCGGGCGATCTCTGTTGTTTCACTTGGACCACACGGAGAGCGATCACCGACTGGGCCAGCCGCCCCGCCCAGAGTCCACAGTCCGCGCACCATAGCGCACGCAGTACCGAAGAATAGGGCAAACAAGGGAATGTCTCTCGAAGGCAACAACTCCGTTCGGAAGTACATTGGCTGCATTCCGACACAGAATTATCGGACACTATGCTTTCAGACCCTACAGGGTACTTTTTGTCATTTAGCCCTCTGGGCCAGTGAAGAAGGCTTCAATTCGCGCCATTCCCACATAAAAAGAGCTGAGAAAGAGAATGTGAGAAATCTCGTAGGATTATATCTTTGTTGCGCTCCCGTCCTTTCACTCCCGCGGATGCATTTAGGACGGGCGACACCAGCACTTTTAGCCTGTGGTTCTTTGGAATATATCGATTTCAAAACAACGTTTCCTCGATTGTTTAATTTTTTATTTTTTAGCGTAAAATAAACAAAAAACCCGAAAGCGAAATTCAACCAGAACTTTAAAATCGAAAATTCTTAATTATTAAAGGTTTTACCTAATAAGTCTCAAACGGATCGAACAAATATTTTCGAGGAGTTAAAAAAATTCAAATTTTGCAATCAAATCCGTAAAATTTCATTGTTTCGTTTTGGGACCGTAGCCTTTATTAACTTTATCATTTTCCCCTTTTATTTATTTTACTTAAACCATTATGTTTAGACTCGTGAATTTGGGTTCAGTTAATAAAATTAATTTATTTGTTTCGAAAGAAAAATCAAAAAGTTAAATTTATTTTTAACTAAAGTGATTTGCCATGGGAAAGACGGTTGCCCTTGACCCACCGCTCCTGATACATTACGCCTCGCGCAGGAACTTTGATCTTTCCGTCTTTCAAAGGTTAAATGAAAACTAGCTGGTTAGAAGCGGCTTTTCCTCTACCTTTCTTTCTTCTTTCTCTTTTCTCTTGAATTCCAGATTAACTTCCCATTCCAGCCTGTCTGACTTCCAGTCGGAGTGTCTATTTCGGGATGTCTGATTCTCGCGTGAAGTTCGATTTAAGCAGCACGCAACCCGCCGAGGATGTGAGTTTGTTTATCAAGAAGCAAGTGGCTGGAGGAGTTATTTAGAGTTCTCCTGGAAGGTTCTACAGTCTTGTTTTTGCTTTCCCACACATTTGTTTTGTCTCGTGGTTGGCACGTGTATTGACTGAGCGCTGTTTTCCGTTTCCTCACTCCTCCCGCGAGATAAAATTGCAACCAACGGGTATAAATAATCTCGTTGACCGGAATTAGACATGCTAAAAATTGCAAATATTACTGCAATTAGTTAGGTGACAATTTCAGGTGTTCCTGCCACCCGCACCCCTGCTCGCCGGCGCCCACGTGGCCGGTCTCCCCTCCTACCATGAGATGTACCGTAACTCCATCAATGACTCGGACGCCTTCTGGAAGACCGTCGCCGCCGAATTGTACTTCGACAAGACCTCCCAGAAGGTATGCGTTTGAGGTAATTATGAGGCCCCGAAACGAAATCGGTAAGACGCTTGTAAACTAATTTAATTGCAGGGTCTGGAGTACAACTTCGATGCCAAGAAGGGAAAGATCTTCACCCGGTTCATGGACGGCGCCCGCACCAACATCTCCTACAACTGCCTCGAGAGGAACATCCAACGCGGCCTGGGAGACAAGGTACTGCTTCTGAAGCACTCAGCTAATCGACTTGTTCAGGTAGCCTACATCTGGGAGGGCAATGAACCCTCTGACTCCTCCACCGTCACCTACAAGGAACTCCTCGATCAAGTCGTCAACTTCTCCGCCGTCCTCCGAGCCCACGGGGTCAAACGGGGAGACGTCGTTGCCCTCTACCTCCCCATGGTCCTCGAACTAGCCGTCGCCATGCTCGCCTGTGCACGAATCGGTTGGTCTCTTCTCTCTCTCTCTCTCTCTCTCTCTCTCTCTCTCTCTCTCTCTCTCTCTCTCTCAACTATCCGTTGAAGGAGCCCTGCACTCGGTCGTATTCGCCGGTTTCTCTGCCGAATCCCTGGCCGCCCGTGTCGTCGACGCCAACTGCCGTGTGCTGGTCACCGCCGACGGAGTCTTCCGTGGTTCCAAACCCGTCGATCTGAAGACCATCACCGACGCCGCGGTCCAAATCGCAGCCGCCGACGCCGTCCGCGTTGAATCCGTGATTGTGGTGGAGCACCTCGACCGGGTCACCCTTCCCAATGGAGCCTCCAAGCCCAAGGTACATTAGATGGGGGATTAACGGATATACGGTAGCTTTAGAAATGGACGCCCACGACCATCGACCATCTGTACGACACTGAAATGGCCAAGTACAAGGGAGTGGACTCGCCAGTGGAGTGGATGGAGGCAGAGAGCCCGCTCTTCCTCCTTTACACCTCGTAAGTCCCAAATTACCTGCGTTGGGATGTAGCTGCTTGTTATGTATGCGCGTGGGCTTCCCTTTATTATTCCCTTTTCTGCGGGCGCTGGCTGCGTGAAATCGACGTAGCAAAAACACGAGAGCAGGGCTGCATCGATGCGAATTCGGTTGCGTGGATATCTCTATTGGGGAAAGGCCACCAACCACATACGGATGACGTTTGTTTGAAGAATTTGATTCTGGACCACACGCGACGAACTCTCGGCGTTTTGTGCTTCCCTCGAGGACCGGCGTAATTTGATTCTACGAAAATAACTGGAGCAACAGCTAATTTGCGGCTAATTTAAGAGCAGAGACAGAAATGGACACACATTTGGGGTATTCCGCAACTGGCGAGATTTGTGATCTAGCCCTTATCTCCTGAGAAATCAGTCCCTCTTACTGGAATTGGCTGGTTGGAACAGGTTCCCAATTACGGATTTCGTCCCTGAAAACATTTGCTGCTTATTGTTTCGACGGCAGCAGACTGACAAAAACATGGCCACGGTATCATTGATAACGAGGGGCCAGAATTTATGACCAGGAATTAAAAAAGGGCAAATAAATAGAAAATGGATTTCAGTGGTTCTACGGGAAAGCCGAAGGGAATCCAGCACACGACGGCTGGCTACATGGTCTACTCTTACTTTACCACCAAGTGCACCTTCGACGCCCACGCAGAGAGGGACGTCTACTGGTGCACGGCCGACTGCGGATGGATCACCGGCCACTCGTACCTCCTCTACGGCCCTCTGATGAACGGAATGACCGGCGTCTGGTTCGAAGGAGTCCCCACCTACCCCACCCCCGCCCGCATGTGGGAGGTCACCGACAAACACAAGGTTCGATCTATTCTTCTTTTAGTCAAGGGATGTCCTCTCGTGCGTAGTGTGTGTGTGTGTGTGATGGCGTGAGAACCACCTTATCTTCCGTTTCCAGGTGAACAAGCTGTACACGTCACCCACCGCCGTGAGGGCTTTGATGGCTCTGGGAGACAAATGGGTCGAAGGGTGAGGAAAGGGCATGACACGCGATGAGGGAACAATTTAGATGCTCCCGTGACTCTTTGGAGATCCTGGGGACCGTCGGGGAACCCATCAACCCAGCCGCTTGGAAGTGGCTCTACGGAGTGGTCGGAAAGGAAAAGTGCGCCGTTGTGGACACCTACTGGCAGACAGAGACGGTAAGGGAGGATTACTGTAGATGGATGAAATGGCAAAAGGAATGGAGAGTCAAAGCGGACCACCCCACCCACTAAGATGTCCCTAGGTCACACACATACCAATGTGCACTTGGAATACACAGACGCATAGGAACACCGTTTGTTGACAGAGACGCCATCGCTTTTATGACCCCTTGTCGCGGGGCTGCTGATATGTTACGGGTGCGAGAACGGCGCAATTAGCGATTAGCGACAGACACCTGTGACATAATAGGCGGCGGTCAGACACGCAGAGGATGGGATAGGGATAAAACATTGTTAAATATGACATTTGTGAGATGATTTGTTTCCAGGGTGGTCACATGATCGTTCCGATGCCAGGAGCCACTCCGACTAAGCCCGGTTCCGCCACCTACCCCTTCTTCGGTGTGAACCCCGTGCTGCTGGATGGCGAGGGCCGCGTCATCGAGGGACCGGGGGAGGGCAACCTCTGCTTCGACAGGGCCTGGCCAGGCATGCTCCGAGGAGTCTACGGCGATGAGAGCCGGTCAGTTCTCCCTCTCCATTTTAATCTAATCTATTTCTTTTAGCTTCGTGAAGACGTACTTTGCGCCGTTCAACGGCTACTACTTCACCGGAGACGGCGCCCGTCGCGACGAGGACGGCTATCTGTGGATCACCGGCCGAGTGGATGACCTGATGAACGTGTCCGGTCATCTCCTCTCGACGGCGGAGATAGAAAGTGCCCTGGTGGCCCACGCGAAGGTCGCCGAGGCTGCGGTGGTGGCCGCTCCGCACGACATAAAGGGCTCCTTCCCCTACGCCTTCGTCACTCTGAACCACGGAGAGAGGCTCACTCCGGCACTGGTCGCCGAGCTGAAGGCGCAGGTTCGCACGAAGATTGGCGCCATCGCAGTGCCGGATGTGATCCAGGAGGCACCCGGGCTGCCGAAGACCCGATCTGGAAAGGTTGGTTGCGAGGAGGCAGATGGAGAGAGAGAGATAATGGGCAGATTCGGGATAATATCCCGTGCCGTGGCAATACCTGTAGGCACGGAGGGACTCCCTCTTTTCCTAGCTGCTAGCTTAACTGCGCGACGCTAAACCGATATTACCAACAACCTCCTTATTTCCAGGTGACGCGTCGCATTCTACGCAAAATCGCCGAAGGACACGAGGACGGAATCGGCGACACGACTACGCTGATTGACGAGAGCGTCATCAGCCAGTTGATCGCCGGACGCTGCATCAAAGGCTGATCTCAGCTGGGCTCCAGCCACCCAACCCCACATTAGTCAACCAGTTAACGAAGTGACCCAAGTATCTCTAATAGTTTCGTTGTGATTTTCTGTGAAATAGAGTTTTTATTGAATCCGTCGTACACAGTCTCTGTTTGTGGAAGAAGGGGGAGATGAGGGCAATCAGGCAGCGAGGAGGGGTGGCAATTGGGGAGGGCAGTGTCATCACAATGGAGATCGTCCGCGGCTGCCTCGAAAGACACCTCCGGAATGAGGAGGAAGATGACGACAAGGACTTCCTCCTCTGGTTTGTTGCACATTTACTTTTGATATGTGTATGCGTGGTAATGCACGATTGCAGTAGTTTAGCATTGGCTCCATAGAAGACAGAAACAAGGCGACCCAACTGTCAGCAGCTATTTCACAACCCTTCTTTACCTGGGTTTTTATTCAATATGCCAAGGAAACAAATAGGATTCGATTTAGTTTGGACACTTTGGTTTTTGGTCAAATTACAGATTGCAGTGTAATATGTAAACTTGTTCTGTCTTCAGACGTAGTGCGGTCTTAGAACTCGATCTAAAGTTACAATATTTCAATCAACCTGAAGTAATTCACATGTGTAATTGCTTCGATGTCCATTTTTCAAACATTCTGAGCACCGAGTGAATAAAAATGACAGTAAACTGGCGCCATTTGTAATCATTGATTCCCTACGTTCGGTGTTCTTTTCTCGGGGCGAAGGTCGGCGATAGTTTACAGACAAACAGAAGACAGGGATGGGTTCTTTCAGGGAAGGCAACTACTGGGACGAACCGGTGCACGACTGCTCACAGCTCTCGCTGGGTACGGTCAACGTACTCGTCAACAAGATAGGATGCGTTCTGGAGAAGTACTGTGGGCAGGTGGGGGTGTTTGCCACAGGAGGTTCGAGATTATGGACAAAGGGATCTCTAAATAATATACTGAGCTCAAGCATTAGTGACTGTGGATGGTTTTTGTCTTCCACTCTCTTTGTATGTATCCGTCTCTCATGTCGCCCTCGTTGTTTTTTTTTAAATTGTTTCTTTCCGTAGCTTGTCTATCTTGCTGACATTACTGTTATTTAGCCTCATGTCTCCCCAACAATGATTTTCTGTATTCATAACTTTCGAACTACCTCCTTCACTCATAATAATATAAGTATCTTCGAAGATACAGTAAAGAGTTTGCCACACAAACAAAGATACCAAAGGAAAATTACATTCAGGGTGATTCCCTATATTCAGCTACGTTTGTTGCAAGAAAAACACACCAAAACCGTATGCGGTTATGAACAAACCTTCAATTCTCTATTTTTATGTTTCTCTTTTTAACACGTGACATAATTAACCAACTGGCATGCAGCCACGACGAGGTTTAGATGTTTAATGAACTTTAATTTGAGAATTGGCTGTCTGACTCTCTCATGAGCGATGTGCACAGCAATAGTCAAACGAACGGAATTGAATAAAACATTTGATTGTCCCTCTGAAGCGTGTCATTCTGATTTGTTTGTTCACTAACCACAACTGAAACATCACTTATCGTTTTATTGACTCTACGTACGCAGTTTTATCGGAAGGAACTCAATGGGTTCCCCCTCCCTAACGTCCAGTTTCGCACGTTTTCTTCCGCTTCTCACGTACGCAGCTCAAATTTCTTGTCTGTCGCCGATAAGTACAGAAATAGTAGGGACTTGCAAATACGTTAAAGCTGTGATTGTGGCTGAAACCGTGTTTTGGGAAAATCAGTGATTCAGAGTGTTTTCTGGAAGAACTTTGGACCCTTGGGCACTGATTGGAGGGGAACTGTCATCATGGGGTGCCATTGATTGTGAAGAGAAGGTGGCAAGGGAGATAAGCCACAGACAAGGGAACTTCCAAAAAGGGCACAAATTAAGGGAACAAGCGTGGGAATCGTAGAAAAAAGGTAGTTATGGAGGGGGCGTTTGTAATTGAGAAAACCCACCTTCCGTAAATCAACAGCTAGTGCGGTTGGAAACTAAGCCTGTCAATATTGATTCAACTAATAGATGGAAGGTACGGTATATTAAATGTAATCACTTGTGTATACTGCAGTTTAGTGTCACTATAGCTTTTATAGTTTTGAGTCTAACTAGCAACGGGACCATTCTGCAAGTTTGGTTTCCAACGGACAAGGCACATTTTAATCAGCGCTGCACAGATTTTCAACAAATAAGCATAGTCAACCATATCTACTTAATTTCTATTTCCAGGGCGATAAAGTTCTCCTCTTCCTGCCTCAAGTTATACAACTTCCCTTATCTCTCCTAGCCGCAGGCAAAGTCGGAGTTTCAGCGATTCCTTTGGTGAACAACACTTTTGTAATGAAACCTTGTGTATATTTAGGACCCAGGAAGTTGTTCGAAGGATCGTTTAGCATGGGTGTTGAAAGAGACGAAAGCGTCTCTAGTGATTACCGTCGACGCCTTTTGGAAAGGAAACAGACTCATGGAGACTTATAAGGAACTAGACGCTGCTTTGGATACGGTAACGGGAAATTGAGTGATAGTTAGTTTGGCTTAGAGCGACACAAAGGTTCTGGTGATCCGACACACTTGTCCAAACCCTGGAATGCCACCTCCCGATGTACACATTCCAGCAAGGAGACCATGCTACCAGATTGAGGTTGGCTGAACTATTCTCTCCCTCATTCTGTTTTCTTAAATTCATCTATATATCCTTGTATATTGTCTCAAATATTTTCGGGTCTTTGTTAAATCCTGCTGTATCTTCATTTCCTTTGTCATATCTGTTAGATGTACGCTCTTCTGGGTGGGGTGCTATGACTTGGCTTTACCGTTAACTTTAATATTTCTATCCTTCTTAGTCAACCATCCAAGTTTACAAGCGCTGATTAGCAAAAGCAAGTGTCTGGTGATACTTGGTCATACCTTTCGACAATTGTCAGCTGACTCAGTTTCAATGCCACAAAGGCTTTCCCCACCAAATGATGGCAGAACCTTTCAGTCAGGCGGTGATAAGCCCTCAGGCGACGCCTCTGCTCACCGCACGCACCAATCTACCCACAGAACGTCCCTTGACGTAAAAAGAAATTCTGGATCCAATATATTGAGAGGACTTTTTGACTGAAAATAGTAGGAGGAATCGAGGAAACAAACACTTTTGAAAAGAGATCAATAAAATTAGAAGAAAGTCTTTTCGGGATAGACAAGTGCCATCAGTATATCAAAGTCTATGCGCGTTTCCTCAATAAATATCAATTTGGAAAGAAATTATCTTGTTTTCAAAATCTATGGATTTGTCACGTCATGTTTCAGCTACACTACTCAAATGAATACTAGCGGTAAACCCTAGATGAACGAATGGAATTATTAAATTTTATAAAGCCCAATGTGTATCAATCACGACCAGCTGTCCACAAAGCGCCCGATGCGAGGTGATGCCGTTGGCGTCGCTTAATTTCACAAGTATGAAACAGAGGAATATGAGCAGAAATATCATGAGAACACGCATTCAACTGCATTAAATGAATCTGGTTACTTGGTGAGAATTAAGCGCAAAATACCACAATGTAAAGGAAACACTGAATCGACCGATCTCGTAGTTTATGATAAGGTAAGTACCATATCCGGTGATGTAGCGGTTGCACAAATACCATTAAAAATTACGTAATTTGCATGTCATACTCTCCACCTTACAACCATCAGAACTACCATAGGTTCTTCACAATTATCCTACCCAATCATATTCAGTGGTCGATCCATGAGGGCCGTGACGTCGAATGGAGCGAAGAGATCCGCCGAATTCCGAACAACGCCGTGGCTCCCATCCGTCCCACCACCGCGCCTTTTGTTTTTCTTCCGACAGAGTTAGTTTGTTTTTGTCTTCGACCAGAGTCTACAGTTTCACAGTTGCTTTTGTTTACCTTGAGTAGCTCAAGAACCATTCAAAGGCCTCCCTGCCAGTCCCTCCTTCCCCGCCGGTCCCTTCCTTGGCTGACGTTAATATTGGCCTCTGGCGAGCTACGGTAGTGTCTGCTCCCTCCACTCTCTCGTTTTCTCCCTGGGTGGTCCGATGCACTTTCCGTTGACAATCGACGCCGGCGACACGTGAGAAGCGCAAAAAAGGCAGAAAGGCTGCAAAAACGATAATCGGATGCATCGCTCACACGCCGAACATAGAACGAACACGGAGGCACTGAACAAGCGCCAACACCCCAAACGGACTAAGGAATGTGAGAAAGAGAAACATGGTAATCACATCCGTAAACAATCGGACTTATCGAAAGAGGCACTTCTAAATGTTAGCGAATTCTCTCTCATGAAATTCACTCCCACACAAGGCCACCCATGAATTTCGCAGGTGCTGTCAATTGAAAAAAAAGATTTGATCTTTCAAACACAAATAGCTTCGTGTAATTCCACCTTTACATTTATGATTTCCGCGTGAGGTTCTCATCAACTATTTCTATCCCTGAAACTTCTGAACAAATGCCATAGTTCCATCCGCGAGGTCCCGTGATCGATCCCTCCCTCTGTTTACTTTTGGCGAGAGAACATTCAGCAGGATGTTTTTGGTCTTCTGATCATCTCAAATCAAGTGCCATTTAGTCCCCTTCTCTGCCTCATCCCTGGCCCATCCTCGGTCGATCGAATCCTGCCGTTTAGTAATCGCTGTCATTTCGCCATCGAATGTGGAGTTCACAAAAACGGCGCGCCAATTTGCGGTGTCAATCAAATTTTGAAAGTCATGGGAAACGACCGACCGCAGCCAATTTCCCTTTGAAATGACTGCAAATGGAAGGAGGAGGAATCGAATATGCCATCCAATAAGGGAAGGTCTGGGAGAAACGACGTCTTCGAAAAACTGTAGATTTATGCAGGGAAGAAAGGGAAAACGGATTCTCTCTTCCTCATAATGAGCGAGGAACTCAACAAAGTGGTAAAATAGTGAGGGTTCAGAAGAAGCTCATTTTATGAAGGCCTTCTGTTTTAGTTTGTTTCTTTTTACAGGCAGATTTGACATTGAAGCTGTCAAAGGATTTCCGGAGGGCAGCAGTCGTGCATGAGTTGGAATTAAAACCTGGGATATCTTTCGTAAAAATCAGTGGCGACGCTTTGATTACAAAGCTTACATCTGACTTTTCGTTTTCGCATTCTTAAAGGGACCATCAGCCTCCTTTTTGAAATGAGGATCGATGTTATGCTAATTCCCCCACTTCAATTGAAATAATTTTTCCCAACACCGCTCCAAGCAACGGTTTTTCACAAATGGGATGATTAGCATAAGATTAGCCGTCATTTTGAAAAGGAGGCTGATGGTCCCTTTAATGAATCCGATATTTGAGAGGCATTTGGGTTGGCATTGCTTCCGACGGCAAATGAAAGCCGAAGCTCCACTTTCCTTTTAATAATTCTGAGATTATTTTCTTACTCATATCAAATTAGGTAACCTTACTCCGGTGATTTAAAGGTATTCTTCTGGAAACCCTTAAAAATAAGGTTTAATATACTTAAAACCCTTGGTGGAGTTTCAAAATGCGTTATTTAGTCTAGACGCGCGACGGTTAGTCTCGCGGTAGAATTTTATGATACAACCGGTTTCTTCTGACAAAGAAGATCTATTTTTTCTACTTGATTCATTAATGGTGTCTAAGTGGAAGGCGTGTTTGTTTAAGACCCCCCTTTTCCAGCCGTAGTTTTTCTCCCTCCGCTCCCGCCGGTCCCTGACATATAAACCTCCATCTCAGAGATCCGCTTTGCCTGTTTGGCTTCTTTTTTCATCTCGCGCTTCGCATGGTTAGCGAAAACTGTTCGCAAACAGCGCGTTCCGCTCTGTTTACGGTCCTCGAACCGGCCGTCGGACAGTCCTTTAAGTGGACGTTTGACGTCGCCGCCGCCGAAGGTCCCGGACGGATTCAAAGGGTTACGGTAGAGAAACTGACCAAGCGAGTTTGTTATGGACGGAGTATAATTCTCACCGTCATTTACGCGTCGCACGCAAAGTGCAAGCCAATAACCTGTCAAAAGTGATGGGAACGGGTTGGAAATCGATGAAACAAGGTCTTCCTCTGTCGTGGGTCATTTGGACGAGCTTTGAATCTTGCAGGCCTTACAACGCTTTGAAGAAATCTCACCGCTCAATAATCTTCAATATCAAAATTCTCGGCAATGGCTCTGATCAGGCATATCGGCGTATATTTTGATGTGTTGGCAATCCGTATATTGAACCTATCGAAACTATGTTTGACGATATCCTTCTAACTGAAATTGAGATTATAGTTCCTCCGTTGGCCAATCCATACGTTCTCATACTGTGGAGTGTGAGAGGAAGCGAATACTCTTGGCTGGGAACTTCAACCAAAGTTTACTTTTGCACATTTCCACCTGCCTCATCCATGGAAAATGCGAGCATGATGAGGTGGAGAGAGCAATTATGGAGGGTTTGGGGATATCACGAAGATTGAAACGTGGATTGCAGGACTGCCAAAATTATAAATGTGGCCAGGAACATTTTAAATCGTTCTAAAGTATATTTCAGTAATGAAGGTTCCCTTCGGTTTACTTAGATGTATGCTGTGGCGTTCCTATTTCTCCTATACCTTGAGCCGTCGGGTAGCTTGCTGGAATCCAGGGAACGCCCCCGGTTTGCTTTGCGCTTGTATTTTACACTCCGTCGTTTCTCGCGAGCGCAAAGGCCGAAGAGCACGCGGAGCGGAAGAAATGTGTGCGGCGGCTCTCAAAATACGTCATTGCTGCCTCCCAATCGACCGGCAATCATTGATTCAGGAAGGAGAAGTTAAAGCCAATCTTTGCGGAGCAACTGGTACCGAAAATCGGTAGGAACAGAAAGAAATTGGAAAAATTAGGAACTATTTGAGAGAGATTGGCTGGGAAGATTCGAGGGATCACGTTCTCACTTCAACACCCCGAGAAATTCAGAGGACTTCTCGGAATACTGGCTGTTTGGTGGAAGGGACAATCCCTGGTCCAGGTAATAGAGATACAAAAAATGAATGAGAGAGAGAGAGAGAGAGAGAGAGAGAGAGAGAGAGAGAGAGAGAGAGAAGTGATTCCAGTTCGAAGGAGTGAGCGACTACCCAGATCCAGCAAGGACAGCTCACATTGTGAAGAAGTATGAGGTATGTGTAAATATCTCTCAGCATTGTTTCGTTTCTCCTCTTTGACCCCCCCCCCTATTCTTACCCTCCCTGCATTTCGCCACTGCTTCCACGTGTCCTCCCCTGCGCCATAAAGTACAACCTGGCACGCCCTCCACCCAAAAAAGCGTGTCCGTCGGAAAGCCTTCGTTTTATCCACGTCGGCGACAAATTGCCTGTTTTTGTCGCGTCTTATCCTCGTCTTCGGCTGAACGGCGAATGCGTCAGCGGTGAGGCGGAAATGCGTCAGCCGCCTTTTGAGAGGACAGTCAGAACCCCGCTGGAAAAGGACGGCTGTAGTACGGAGAAGGTGGGAGGGAAAGTTGCCAGTAAAAGAAAAGTAGATGTAATCATGTTTCGTGTCGAGATAACTGTGGCAGTCAACAAGTAGAAATAGAAATGAAAGTGGATCATCGAATCTCAGTTATTTTCAGGTGGAGAGCCTCATTCTCGGCGAATATCCGTTGGATCCCTCATATCTGACCCTCGTGGAGACCAAGTCTCTGAAGACGGTCGTAGGAACTGAAGACTCATCCCATCTGATTTCCGCTTTTCCGACCGCCGACTTTGTCCTTTTCCCGGAATTTTGATAATCTGCCGAGTAGCCCAATTCCCTGCTTTGGATTGAATGAACACGTACACACAGTTTTAAGGATTTATCGAACAAGATCTAAAACAGGCTTAGGGGCTGGGTTAAAACAATTGTAAAAACGGGGAACTATAGATGTGATAAATGAATAAAAAGATAACTGAAAGACCGGGGGACAGAACGCGAATCAGCCAATCGGGAGGGCGGATGGCAACTGTGCCGCGCGGACTTTTCGTCTCGGGATGATCGTTTACCACACTGGCCGGCAGTCGCGCGCACACACACTACTAACAATAAACACCAACAGAGAGCAACAATCGGGGCGCTGAGACGCCCCGCGCCTAGCACCCAAGCGCGCCTAACTTACATTATTACAAAACAAAACATTAATAAATATGTATGTATAAGTGCATTTACAAGTGCTTAACAGAGTGCGGTGGGGTAAAGCCCGCGATAACAAAAAGGGAGAGCGCTGGTGGCAATCAGTTAACCGGGGTGGCTGAAGGAGGCGGCGCGGTCTCGACAAGGCTGTTCTTGTTACTTGCGCTCAACTACGGGGGACACGAGGGCAGAGCTCCGCGGATCCCGCCGCGCGACCAAAAGGGTCCTACCACACGCAGTTCTCAATTAATAGAAAGGGCTAAGAACCAACCAAGAACATGTAACAATTAAGAGAAACAACAGAGGAGAACACAACAAGGCGCTGTCGTTGCGCCGCTTCTCTCTCCCGCACACTCTGGGCGACCGGACCCGCCGGACCCTTTACTGCGAACCCTGCTGGAAGCGGTAGAGGTACAGACGGTAGTCCTTCGATGCAAGCACAACCGAGCCGTCGTCGACCAGGGCCACGTCGAAGCACTGGGCGTGCTTCACCTTAGACTCCAGCGCACCGATCATAGTTCCGTCCTGCAAATACTCCATAGAAATGGTACCATTCGTAAAGACGGCACTGGCGCTGCCCAAGGACACAGTATTTGGCGCGCGCGCGAACCAAAAGACAGGAGGGCGCGTGCCCATCGCAAGATAGCTGACCTCTAATAAACCCCAAGCGCCCTGTAATTAACGCCTCACCTGGGAGAAGACGGTCAGATTGAAGTTGTTGTGGTTGTCAGCCACAACGACGTCTCCGACGGAGTTGATGCCCACCCCGATGGGGTAGTTGGTGACGCCCTCGCCTCCGATCTGGCGCAAGAACTGGCCCTCGTAGGAGAACACCTGAAGATGAGAGGTTGAAAGATATAGGAGGGGAACGGACCTTGATGCAGTGGGCACGGTTGTCAGAGATGAGGATCTCGTTTTTGTCGTTGGTGCACACTCCATTGGGGAACTCCAGGTAGCGGGAGCAGCTGAACTTCTGCAGGATGTTGCCGAACATGTCGAAGATGATCACGCGCATGACCTACAATAATGAAAATTAGAAGAAAAAAATCGAAGATGGAATATTTGCATTAGACTGGATTACTTTTGAACTATTTTCTTCCTAAGCTTTGTTTTCCAGAGTCAGAATTCTCCCCCTGGAGGGCTCATGACTGCGCGAAACCAGCGGGGTTAGAGGCAGAGATGCCATGGCACGAGAGGTCAGACACGCAGCGAAGGCAGCGACAAAAGAAATCTGCTGCGTGTCAATAGCATAGCAGGGAAGATCTACAAGCGAGTGCTCTCACCTTGCACTCGACCACGATGATTCGGCCCTTTGAGTCGACGCAGACACCGCGAGGATGCTGCAGGATGTTGGCTCCGAACTTGCGCAGGAACTGGCCGTACTGGTTGTACACCTGGATCTGGTGGGTGGGGGAGCGCTCAGTGACGACAAAGTCACCGGTCATCTTGTTCACGGAAACCCTGAAAAAGAACTTAGCTGCTTCTAAAAGTCTAACTAACCGGTTGGGGTAGAGGAGCTGTCCGTCGCGCTTTCCGCACTCTCCGAACTGGAACTTGAAACGGCCCTCCTTGTCGAAGACTTGGATGCGGTGGTTGTTGGTGTCGGCCACCACAATATCGCCCTGTGCATTGACAGCCACTCCCGAGGGCTCGGTGAACTGTCCCTCCATCACTCCGAATTCTCCGAATTTGCAGTGGTAGATCATCTTCTGACGCTTGATCTGGGAGCGGCTGGGAGGGTACATGGAGTCCGTCTTGTTGTCATCGATGCTGGCGGTGTCCAGAAGGCCGAGACTAGGCTCTACTCCGATGGACCACTTGTCGTACTGGTTAAAGGGCTCGCTGGTGAAGGGGCCCAGGGACTGGCTGGAACCCTCGAAGTCGTTCTTGGGACGCAGGAGGTTCGAGTCAGAGAAGGCGTTGTTGGGGATGCTGCTCATCGAAGGGACACTGTGGGCCTGAGGAGGCGATCGTCCCAACTGCTGAACGATTTACTTTAAAAAGAACTATAAAAGAAAATATACCTGGCGGCTAGGGGGCCTTCCGATGGGCGTGGGAGGCATGGGGGCTGAGATGGAGGACTGGGAGGAATTGACGATGCCGGTCCACTCGGTGGGGGAGCTGCGGACTTGTCCCAGAAGGGTGGGGATGGACTGCTTGGCGAGGTTCAAGTTGACACTGGGCATCTCGAGATCGACGGAGTTACAGAGGACGCTGGTGACCTGCTAAAAAGTAAGGATTGAATACTTTCTGGAGATGGACAAACCTCAGGATTGTAGTTGAGGAAGAAAGTGAGGCGGGTGTCCAACAATTGCTTGAACACCATCACTTCGGTGGGAGAGGCGTATTTGACCAGGCGGGAGGTGAATTCGATCGTCTGTCCGAGCTTCTCGGACATCTGCTGAATCCTCTTGTCGACCATGGTCAGTTGCACCTGAAATAGTAAATTGTTTTAACGAAAGGTTTCTAGTTGAGACCCATTACAACCTTCGCAGCCGGTGACGTATGTCTAAAGCGGCCAAGTGTTTACTCGCCGAATACGGCTGGTGACAGGTGTGAGGCACAATGACCGGGACAGACGGTCACCTGAGCACGGTCAATAATACGCGAGACCACTATAACAGAAAATATGCACTTAGCCAAGTGGCACACGCCGGCGAAAAACATACCTGCTTGGCGGAGAAAGCGGCATCCAACTCCTTCTGAACGGCCTTCTTCTGCTCCTCAATGAGCTTCTTCAGCGCCTGCTCGTTCTCTTCCAACTGCTGATGGGCCCTCGCAAGACACGCATTCAGACGCTGCTGGCTGGAGTCCACCTGCTTGAATCCGTCGAGCATCTCCTGATGTTTCATCCGGGCGGCCTCCACAAGACCTTCCATGATCGCCACCTGCTTTTCGGCGACCTGAAGAAAGAAAAATAGTAAAATAGACATGACAACAAGGAAAATATCACAAAGAATTGCACGTACCGCACTGGCCCATCAGTTCCACTCACGCGTGGATTTTAATTCGTAGGGTCATCGCATTGTCCAACCGAGGACTGCTCGCCAACTATTTGGGTCATAACCTGTCATCAGGCCCGGCATAGGCCTGTTGTGCAGGCTCACCTCACTGATAGGCTCGTACTGGTGGGCGGGGGCCGCGTGGTCGACGACGGTGCACTCGCGGCAGATGGCCAGGTTACAGGAGAGGCAGAAGAAGCGCAGGGGCTGCATCCTGTGCTGCAGACACTTGCACGACTTGTCGCTCGACGCGGTCGTCGAAGGGGGCTAAAATAATACATAAAATTCAAGAATAGAACGAAAGAAATGAAAGGTGGCGATGAACTAACCGTAGGGGCGGTGCTCAGGGGGAGGGTCTCGACACGATGTCCTTCAAAACAGTGCATGTATTGATGGGCCATCTTGCAGTTGGCACACAGAAAGTGCGAGCAATCCTGGCAAAAAGCCGAGGCACGCTCTCCCGACTTGCAACCGGTGCAGGTGTTACGGGGCACCGAAGAGGAAATCTGAAGACGCAATGAAATGAAGAAACAAGGGAATCCACGGACCAAGTCGCTGAGTCCGCGGTCGCAGGGCGAATCGGACAACGGCGGCGAGGAAGAGGTGCTGCTGGGACTGCCGAAGATGAGGCTCTTGTCATCGATGCACAGCTGACGCGAGAGGACAGACTCCAGACCGTAGTCCGACAACAACGAGTCCAAGCCAAGTTGCACGCTGAAATAAACAAAATAGAGTGAGAATGTTGTGGTATAAAAATAATACATTTAAGAGGGTCCACAATAAAAAAAACTAGTTTGACATAATCATACAAAATAGGTTCGCTTATAATTACACCATAAGTTGTTTTCAGAAGCATGACGACAATTCGTGACGTCAATATTTAAACCCGACGAAAACATGTTTTGGAACCTTGAAAAGTAACCACGGCCAAAGTTACACACAATTTGAACCTTTCTGCATGAAAATAACACGTTGAATTCATCTTGAACGCCACTGTCCCACCGATTTTGACACACACTTTTGATGGGAAAATGAGCTATTGCTGACAAAGTAGCAGAGAGGAGTAATTCCACGGGTTTGAGCTCACCTCAACTGGGTCTCCATATGACACTGGGGGCAGATAATGCGCTCGGCAGAATCCAACTGTTTCTCGAGGCAGTTCTTGCAAAAGGAGTGGAAGCAGGCGAGGACCTTGGGCTCACGATAGGGCTCGAGGCACAAGGGGCACTTGACCACCTGAAAACGAAGTATTACACTGAATTCCAATGGAAGAACTGACAGAGTCCGGAATCTTGGGGTTGGGGGAAATGAGGGCAGCCGACAGAGTCGGAGAGGAGACACTTGCACGCGGCATCCGGGAATGAGCACCGGAAGGCTCGCTGACGTGGCGTCGAAAATTCGCATAGGTCGTAGCGTGAGATTTGCAGCGCGGGATTTTTGAAATTTCCGAAAGTTGATTGAAAATATTTTTGGAAAATCCATATTCGATTATTGTAAAACTTTAATAGCATTAAATAATACAAATATTTAAATTTTTTTAAATGGAAAAAATAAATCTGTGCTCAAAATTTTGAAAGTGTGATATATCATATCGATATTGACAAAATATATCGATATTGACAAAAATGCAAGTATGTTCAATCAAATACGCCAAGCAGAAGGTAATATAGAAGCGAAAATTTGAATGTTTCCCGGGGTCAAAAGCCAAGGTGGTCGTAAACAAAAGGCAACGCCCATATTCCGGGGTTCCAGGGAGTAGCCTGGCGGAACATTTGGCTTTTTTTAGTCACAAAAGAGTTCAAGACCCCCGACTATGCGCAATTTCGGCGGGAAGAAAAAGTGGCGCAATGAGATGTCGCCGGTATCGTTCGCACTATTTCGCTAACTAAGACAGCGCCCGCACAGGGAATGTCAACAAAAAAGGGTGGCGCAGCGCGGTACGATTCGCCCCGGATCACAAAGGCCGAATCAGCCGCCGCGCTGCCTCCGCGCACAAAAAGTCTCAGCGAAATCTTCTTCTTCTTCAGGGAGGCCGAGCGACGAGATCTCCAACGAAGGACGCAGCGGGTGGCCAAAAATGTCGGCGCTAACACAACACGGGGCGAGTGGCGTTGATAAGAAGCCGAACGAATGAAGCCCGAATAACACTGGAGATAGGGCGAAGGAACGGGGAGGGCTGATAGCTGTCCGGGCGGTCAATTCCAGAAGACGGGCGATCGAGTGACCAACCGCATTACAGCACGGCTGCCAGCAGGGTGACAGGCCACTTATCTTGTCGTTTTGCTTGCGCTAAGGCGCTCTCTCTGGTTAACAGCTTAGATTCCATCTCCGACCAGCAAAAAACTACATTACACTCTGCTAACGGCAACGAAAGGCCAACAATTGAAGGCAAAGGGAGATTTCAAAGTGCTCAATTAGTCAAAAAGAAAGCAAACGGATAAAACATTTCGTGATTCGGGGTGTTTCTCAAAAGATAAAAGGGCGGTGTTACAAAACTTTATTAGGATCAGGTTGCGAAAATAACTTAAATAGAATAAGCTCTAGTTAAAATGTCATCTCGAAGAGTAATGCCTTCGTAGTGTCATGTTTTGTGTTGGGCACTTTTTTCGCGCAAAATCGGGCGTGAATAGGCAAATGGGGGCGGAATGTGTTATAAAGGGACACGTGGGTGTGAGTCAGGGGCTGAGGAATGGACCTGGTCCTCCTCCGCTGGCCTACACGCATCTGCACACACGTTATGTGACCCGAATCGATCAGCGGCGCGGCTAGCGCATAGGCCCCGCCCATCGGAAGGGGAGGAACAGGGAAAAAGCGTTCGCGTCGGGAACCTTCCCGCCGGCCTTTCTCTCTTTCACTCACCTCACTGACGATCGAAGGCATCGGCGGTGGAGTGGGAGCCAACCCGAAGGAGCCTCCGAGCATCGGCTGCGAAACGGCTGAAAAGAAACCTTTAGTCTTTGTCTCCCGCGAATATGGTCTGATCTCTACTCGAACCCCAACAACCCTGAACGTTCCTTTTTCTCTGGGTTCCACGTCAACGCATCGAGTGATAAACGCCAAGACGGCTACAGTACCGTTCGCGGAAAAAGACGACAGCTACGTGCGAAAACACTGCGGCTTTCACCCGCAGGTGGGAAGAGCCGAGTTATCCGAGGGAGATGGTATCGAGGGAGGATTCCCAAGAGGCATAATGCAATCTACCGAGGACGGTCACAAGGCAGATGGCCACAAGGACAAATGAAGGACAGACACTTCTGCCTTTGGATTTGGGACAAAGATGAGGCTCATTTGGATTCAAGCTAACAAGTGTCTTAACTATGTGGTTCATAGATGCAATATTCCAGTTCTAAAAGAAGAATTCTTTGTTACTTTATCTATTAGGTCTTGTGCTATTCCCACACTATGTTTATTGCTAATTTCGGTAGCGAATGGAGCCTCCCTCGCAAATTCCTCAATCCCATTGGGATTACTGTAATCCCATCGAGTTCACGCCGTCCTTGCCAATCGTACTTCTGCCATTCCGGGCGCGCGATGTCATTTACGCCTCTCGCTTTCACACGCTCTTTGGTGCACTATCGAAGCAGCGGAATTTATATATTCAGCAAAAGTACATATACTTCAGGCATCCAGGCATTTCCGTGGTAGTCAGAATGGGTACGGTAGGGTTCATCTGTGCTCTCGAGTGAGCGACCCAATCACAGTTTATCCAAGCTGTCACTTCGAATGCACTAGGCAAAACAATGGGACGAGGGCGCAGAAAAATACGAGGTGTCATTGGTGACAGAGAGAATGTCACCCCAGGAGTTATCAGCCTCTGTAAACCCTACAAACCAGCCTAATTCTTTCGCATTTCGCGGTTCTATCAGCCAAAGGCCCTTGTGAATCCCATTCTTTCGTCAGTTGGCGCTCGGTTCGGGCGCCATCTCCTTGGCGACCCTCAAAAATGGCGCCAAAAGACGCGGTGACCACCCGTACGACGGCAGCTGGCCATGGCAGCATGCCTTATGCCGGTCAGCTGCTGATTTATGTGCCCCGCCCGACTACGGTCGCACGCTTGAGCGCTTCATTAGGCGGAATTCGAGGACATCGATGAGCGAAGATAGAGAGAACGGGAAATGGCACATCTCTGGCGGAAAATTCCAAAGGATCGTCGGAACATGGAAGACAGATCCAAAGGGTTACTGTAACATTGGCACCAACAATCGGCTTCTGTCCGTCCGTTGCAAGGCGTAAAAGAGAAGGTTGCGTAGAAAACCCCTCCTTATTGTTAAAGTAGCTCTGGTCGTTTTCTGTGGCTACCGTATGCGCGGGCCAACGCATATCTCGCGCATCTAGGTCGCATTCACATCTCATTTGCGCAACTTACGATGTCCGAACCATCGGAAACGCGGTAGTGTCTGATTATCACGTGGATATCTCCCCGGGGG